>PPLY02000045.1:0-72946 GCA_003706665.2 Barnettozyma hawaiiensis | reverse complement strand
TGACTCAGTAAGACACAAACTGTAGAATCCGAAACCACCAGACACTTCCAGGGTCATTACAAGATCAGTAGCTTTTTTGAACTATCTCCTCAGAGGGAAATCAGATAATGGCACTATGTAACTAGTCTGAATGGAGTGAAGTGCCCTATCATACCCTAGTACTGTATGGCAGGCTACAGAACTGAGATCACTGAGTCTAAAGTTAAAATTTGTGGTTGGCATTTGTGGTTGGAAGTTTTGTAGCTCAACTTTCTCTCCAGGCTTTTGACAAAGGAAAGTCTGGACAATAATAAATCCTCCAAATCGAAATGAAAGTACTTGCTTGGTGGCTGATAATTCTCATTAGTTGTATTACGTTTGGATAACCCTGGAAATCTTCTTCGAAAATTGAATCCATGTAACTCTCTCAAGCAGCATTAGAATGATTTCACAAAATGTTTGAACTGCCATACGGCTTCCGTACATTAGAGATGGCAACAGACTTTATCCGCAGATAGCAGCAGATAGCGGATAACCATTGGGCAAGTGAGCGTGAGTATACACGGATAACTATTAATTACATATGTGAACGGTAAAATTTCAGACATCTATTCTTCATTCGATTATATAAATCATACTATACAAAGAGTTTAGTCTATACACAATGAGACCAAGCTCCACTCGATTGAAGAACACAAACAGTGTGTTAATAGTCTGGTGAAAATCTCCCTCTTTGGTAAAAACACAATTGCCCTTGAAATGCCAAAATAATATCGGTAGAGGCTACTGGGAACACTTTCAAGCCAATCTGGGGAAGAGAGAAATAGTTTTAAGTATGCTCATGATTGATCTTTCCAGTTTCTTAAGGTATCAAAACACAGTTTGATCTCAGAAACAAACCAAGATTCTTTTGGCCTCAGTAGTGGTTCAGACATATGCGCATCAATCCCCTCGAATAGTGTTAAGCAAGATGTTGAACAAGAACAGACACTGATATCCCCCATCCTGTTCTTGGGGCAATGTCTACACTGCTATCATTCAAAGCAAATTAGTCTTGGTTTATACTGGGATTCTCTTTTTTGGTTACTCAATATTCATCTATGATCACTATTTACCTGATTACAGAACTGGGCTTGTTCCACTTTATTCAGCAATCCCTTCACAACGAAACGCAATAAAAGAAACAAGATTATTCCTGATTGGGATGGGATTATTTCCTAAATAAAGGAAAACGCGGATAACGAAACGCATAATGAAATTTCAGAACAGTAACCACAACTCTGCGACGAGTCTCTGGAACTAGAACTGAGTAACTAAATACGGATCCCAATTACCCTAACAATGACAGGCAATTCTTCAATCAGGTAGTTTCTACTACACTTTGAAGGCATTACCACGTCTTTTTAGGCATTCTACCTACTCTCTCTGGTACCCAAATATCTACTCCTTGAACAATTTACGTATGACAGAGAACTATACGGGAAACGTGAATAGAGAACTTTTATGAGCAGTAATCCTTGTGTACAGAAAATAGAACAACACAGGAAAATAGGGGTGAAAAACGATCTGGAAGATGCCTTCAATTATCAGAGGCAATAAATCAAATCATGATACCAAGTAGGTTATCAACTACCTAAAGCTGGGGCTTACGTGATCTAAGTGCTATATAATAGATTTTTTTAATCTAGTCACTCTGGATCGGTGACAAATCACCTCGAATGAACTTAGCTTTTGGATCTACCAACATTGAAATTGGGACAAGCAAACAAACATATACAAGGAATCAAAGCTAATTAAATATTGGTCATCAAGCACAGTGAGAACCATCATTCTGCCACTATTTCACGAAAAATCAGAGATAATGTTTTTATGCATTGAATAGTTAAGTGCCTCAGTTCTTCGTAAATCGTAAAGGGAAACCGAACCCGGTCACGTGCGATCTCCAGCATCCACAGCCACACCTTAAGCATATAAAAACAATTGAAAAGGCCTGATCTTTCCAAACAACTACAACTATTCTAATGTTGTCGAAGATTTCCCGTTTAAACGTTAGATCCCATCTATCCACAATGGCATATCCATCGCACAATCCTTACTTCAATTCCTCTGGAAAGGACATCTGGTCGCTTATCAACGAGTCTGCTGCTACTGCCGCTGCCAAATCCGACAGAGAAATCATTAATCTAGGGCAAGGCTTCTTCTCCTACTCACCACCGGACTTTGCCATTCAGGCTGCTAAGGATGCCCTGGATGTCGCTGCCAATAACCAATACGCCCACACAAAAGGAAAACCGACACTGCTCAATGCCTTGGCCAAGACATATTCGAAACACTACGGCAGAGAGCTCTCCATCGAGGAGATTCAAGTGACCACTGGAGCAAACGAAGCCCTATTGGCCATCTTGACAGGGTTCTTAACGAAGGGTGACGAAGTAATTGTCTTTGAGCCGTTCTTTGACCAGTATATCTCGAACATTGAGATCCCAGGTGGAAAGGTTGTTTACGTCCCGCTACACCCTCCAAAGGAAATCTCTGAACGCAACGTAACGGGCGAGGAATGGAAGATTGATTTCAATGAACTTGAGGCTGCTATAAACGCAAAGACGAAGTTTATTATTATCAACACCCCTCATAATCCTATTGGCAAGGTGTTCACAAAGGTAGAGCTCACTAAAATTGGTGAATTGGCGGTGAAGAACAACATCCTAATCATCTCTGATGAGGTTTATGAGAACTTGTTTTACACTAAAGAATTCACCCGAATTGCAACCATATCTCCTGAAATTGGCAGAAACACCTTGACAATTGGTTCAGCTGGTAAGTCTTTTGCTGCTACTGGATGGAGAGTTGGCTGGATTATTGGTAACCCGGACCTCTTGAAGTATGCAGCTTTAGCTCATACCAGAATCTGCTTCTCTACCCCAGCCCCACTTCAAGAAGCTACTGCTACTTCCTTGACTAAGGCTTTAGACAATGGTTACTTTGAAAAAACCAAGCAGGAATATATCAAGAAGTACCAAATCTTTACAAGAGTCTGGGATGAGCTGGGGCTCCCATACACTATTTCTGAAGGTGCTTACTTTCTACTGGTGGATTTCTCCAAGGTCAAGATCCCAAAGGACTATTTGTATCCTGAGGAATTTAGAGTGAGAGCTAAGGATTTCAGAGTAGCCTATTGGTTGATCAACGAACTTGGTGTCGTTGCTATCCCTCCATCTGAGTTCTTCATCAAGGAGCACGAGCATGTTGCTGAGAACTTGTTGCGTTTTGCCGTATGTAAAGACGATGATGTCCTAGAGAAGGCTGTTGAAAGGCTAAGAGAGCTAAAAAAGTACATTTAGGAGATTAGATATAGAGAATGTTGTACCCATTCAGGTTAACAACATCTTTGAATAGACTAACAATTTTGATATCATTTCTTTCTCTTTTTGTCCACAAACAACGTTGCTTTCCCTTTATGCGAGATTTCTTGCTTTCTAGCTGGCCTTGGACCTTGCGACTCTTTGCCATATGGATTGAATTCTTCACTTTGCTTTCTCTTTTTTCCCCTCTGTTTCTGTTTAGGCTGAATAACACTCTGCGCTTTGGTATAATCAAACTTGTTGTCATTTTCAGTTGCTTTATTCCAAGGTTTGTCACTCTTGGTTCCAACCCTAGTCTTTTTCTTCAAAACAATAATATCATCAACATCCTTAAACATGTTATTATATTCCCCTTGGTTTGAACCTTCATCTGGATTGACTTCCTCAATTGGCAGTTCATCACTATCACCCTCCTCAACTCTAGTCTTGACTGTAGGGGTGTTCGACATTTGATTCAACTTGGATTCTATAAACTCCAGAAGTTCCGTGTCGGAGGTTTCCGATCTTAACATTTCAGGAGTAAATAACTGGGAAGTACCAATGTTGAATTCTGGAGTGCAATTTACGGTTCCCTCTAGAGTAAGGGCTTTCTGAAACAAATCAAAACACTGCTTAGCTTTTGATATTGTCATCTTTTCGTCATGAGGGTCTACAAGTGACCCATCACTCGTCTTTTTCATAGCGTTATCCAACAACTCCATATCTTCATCTTCAGTAAGTTTAATTGCCTCTTCAACTAAAGCAGCAATCTCTTTACAGTTCTTGCGAACAAACTCTGTGACAGATGTGGATGCCGAGCTGGAGATTGAGAGAACGCCTTCAGGGGTGGTTGGTGCTATTGAGGCCAGAGCTGCAAGTAGTTGGTTTGGCATAATGTACCTCGGAGACTCGTCATTTGTCTTGGCCAATTCATCCCTCCACTCATAGAGTCTCTTCACCAGTTCTGCTTTCGAAACTGGAATGTTGTACTGGTAAAGCAATCTTTTCCATGAGTCGTCTTTTTCAAAGTTGGTAAACACCAATGAGTCCTGGGGTAGTTTCGAAGGTTTGAACATCGAGTATTCAAATCTTCTGAGGGCAACTTGCCTTGAATCATAAAGAACCTGCGTCATCTTATTGGCCTCGAGTAGCATATTTCTCAGCACGTCAAATATATACAGCAGGAAGTGGGTATCAGCTCTAGCGTATAACCACATTGGTTTTGTTAGCGGTCTGACTCGCCAGTCTGCTAGTTGGTACTTTTTTGAAGTCTTGAATCCAGCGAATCTCTCTAACAAGTAAGCCAAGCTGTGTTTTGGGAAACCAAGGACCTTTGATGCATGATAAGTATCAAATAAACTAACCAGGTAGAGTCCCAGGTCACGTTGGAGCCAGATAACATCCATGAACGCACCATGTAGCACCTTAGTTATGAGAGGATCTGTGAATACCTCATTGAGAACCTGGAGGTCATCACGCAAAGCCAACGTGTCAATAAGCCAGTCTTGGTCTCTTGTACTGATTTGCATCAAGCAAACTATTCCATAGTAGGATCTGTAATCGTGATGCTCGAGATCTATGGCGATCAGATCCACCTTTTTCAGCTCTGATAACATTTCGTTCAAACTAGTGGTATTGGCGACCCAAATCGCTTCATTCTCTGTCAAATTTGTAAAACGCAATGGCTCAGTTTTCTCCAGGATTTTCTGGTTGTAGTCCTGTTCAAGAATCTCTCGCTCGTATGGCTGCTTGTAGAAAGGTATATCATCCTCACCCTGTTGTATTTCGAAAACCTCGCTCAAAGAAGATGTTGAATGTGGTTTCGATATCAACAACGGTTTGAAAGGATGAGACTCTGAATTATCAACTTTGTGCTTGAATAGAAGTTGAGGCTTCTCTATTTTGCTTCGGCGTTCTGAGTCGTTCATGGAAACAGAATCATCCAAATAGGTAACCTGAGGGGCGGAATCATTCTTCCCTGATGTCTTTTGCTTCTTCAGCTGATCAAATGCAATATCTGATCTTTCAAGAAAAGAGTCAATCAAATCGCTCAAAACATTCCAGTTATCTGTCACAGTCTCTTTGGAGACAACAGCATCATACCCAGAGGCAGATGCCACCTGATTTATTAGCTCGAGTAACTGGCCTGAATACTCATCAGACTGCTCGCTAATTTCAGAGTCGATACTCTTATAGAAGGTGATATCCTTTGCCGCAAGACCTGAGGTTGCTCTGATAATATCTGCAAGTTTGGTGAACAGCTGTTCCATGGGACTAGACATCTCTTTCTATAACCTCTGTATTAGGAGTTAGAGAGTGGTTCTTTCTTCTTGTTAAGATAAATTTTTTTTTCTTCCCGAATTAGATGAAAAATGAAAATGAAGAAAGCAAAAAAAAAAGTAATCTGTTTCTTTATCACCCTCTACAACGGACACCCAAAATCCCAAAATGCTCAGAAGAATTAGAATTATCCCAATATCCGCTTTGTCTCCATTCAAGGGCACTCGTTTCTACTCGTCCAAGAAGTTCGATTTCACTCCATCGCCTCCACCGCTGCCTAAAGAGGAACAGGAGGAATTTGAAAATCTCCAGAGAATCGCTAACAGCCAGGCGGCCATTGATGAGTACAACAGTTCTATCAACGACGGTGAGTTCAACAAGGATTTCACCCCACTCTTGCAGAAGAATGATATTGGTGGCTTTTCTCCAGAGTACTTCAAGACCATTCCAGAATTTGAAGGTGATGTCAACCCCAAAACTGGCGAGAGAGGTGGTCCAAAGCAGGATCCATTAAGACATGGCGACTACTCTTTCAACGGCCGTGTGACAGACTTCTAAATGTATAATGCTAATGACTATATGATCGCGACGTATTCACAATATATTATTATGTATGCTTAACCATAACCACTCTCTCAAAGGTTGAGGTCCTTGAGTTGACTTCCAAGGTCCCTCAAGTTAGAGTTCAAACTACTTTGGGTAGAATTCAACACCTTTTTGCCCTGCTTCAATGTTGAAACCAGACTGTTCCAATCATATTCGTCAGTTTGGTTCAAAGAGGTGTCCAGATTCTGCAACTCGTATCTGATGAAGTTCAACTGTTGCTGAAGAACCTCATTCTTTTCTAATGACTTGTTGAAGTTCGAAACAAGCTGTGAGATCTCCCTGAACCACTGTTTCTCCTTGGCGCTCAAGTCTAACTGAGACTTAGAAAAATACTGATTAAAGTTGTCTTTCAAAGCACGGAATCTCTTGGTGAGTGATTCCTGCTTCTCCACAAACTGATCAACAGAGTCATTGATCGTCCTTAGCTTACTAAACTTTTCAAATATCTGGTTGCAAGTCTTGATTTGCTTTTGAAACTCGCCATTGAGGTTATCCAGCTTATAGTTGATCAGTACGCCACATTTGTGAAAATCCTTCAAGTTTACCAATACTGAGTTGGTGGTGGAATTAAGCTCTGACAAGGATTCTTCATCAAGTTTGGATAATTTTGAAATGTTAGTAGGGACGTAAAGTTTGAAGTCCTTAATATTCTGGACCAATAAAAGCATTTCACTAGTTATTGACCTATTCAAACTGCTTTGGAAAAGGAGGGGTTCATCCAAAACTGTCCCCTCTTCAATAGTGACAGATGTGGTGGTATTATCTCTGGTTGGCTCCTCCACTAGATGCACTGTAGAGGATGTTAAAACAAGTACTGCCTTCTTGTTCCCAAGATCATCATAAAGGACGCACGATCCACCGTAAGTCTGCATACCTTTCAATAGTACTTCAACACTCTGAACATCTTCCTCATTAAGATCAAAACAAACCTTAAAGAGGTTTGTATCATTTTGGACCAGCACCTGATCACTACCCAAGACAGTCACAATTGTAGGTTTCTTAGACTGGGGCTTCCGGTGTCTCACAAGAGACAGAACTGGAGTTGAATCTTCAGCAGAATCAGCGATGTATTCTCGCCACTTCATAAACAACTTATAGTCGGTAAGAAGTGTTATAAACCCATTCTCTCTGAATGCCAGAACCAAAAGGTTCAATCCATTCGAATCGACGGATACCATACTCGTCACTTCATCATCATAAAGGCAATCTGGGTAAGGTTGTGTTGAAAAAGGACCTTGAATGGAATAGTCGCGGTTCAAGCTAAGATCCCCAAGGTCAAACACCATGAGTTCTTGATCGTTTCTGATCTCAGTAGCTGATGACACGACCGTCTTCCAGATTGTGTTCACAAAGCGCAACTGCTCTGCAGCTAATGTCTTCGCAATGGCACACTCACCATCGATTGCCAAGTTCAAGAGAAGGACACTCTCATTCAAAAGCTCCTCTGCCTGGTCCCTGCTGGCAACAATCTCATCAACGGGTAGAAATGGGTAAATCGAAAATATGTCACCATACTTATTCACAATATAGAGTGTTAGCAAACCAGATAATTGTGATCTGGAGCCCAATGTGATGGTCACTGGGTCCTCGATGGAGTTCAGTACCAGGCCCTTTTTCTTGTTGGAGTGAGCAGAAAGATTGAATACCTTTACCGGCTCATCAAATGAGAAGTTCAAGTCAAATGATCTGATGATGCTATCAGTTCCCAATATAATCAGGTTAGAGTCGTTTTTGGCTGTGCTGTTCCACAGAATGGTCTTGATCCCCGTTACTCGCAATACTTGGTGACCAACACTATACTGCTTAACAGTGGCTGTCGTCGGCGTGAGTTTTGATGCAAGGTTCAGGACCAGTATATTGTTGCAGTTGTATACTGCCAACAATGTGCCAGATGAGTTGAGCTCAATCCCCTCGATTCTGAAATCAATGTCGGTATTGAGAAGTTGGTAATCGCCATTAGCTCTAGAGAATCTGATGGAACTATCTGTGGCATACAAGATTTCACCACTTCTTCGAATAGCTATCCTGTTATCTTTAAGAGAGCCTAATTGACTCTGTGTGAGGTTCTGGAATATGTTTGAGGAAAACATATAGCCTGGGGGAAGTTACCGATGGTTTGTTTGTCTTTGTTTACCTTTCTTCTAAGTTTGTGTTATTTTTTTTTTGTTCTACGATTCCCAACCGCCGGGTAACAACAGAGAGAAAACAGACGGGCAGAGAAGCCTAAGTACAACGAACAAACGACGACAACTACAAGGTTTCAGAAGTTTCACTAGTATGTACAAGTAGTGGTTTGTGGGCCGGGGCGAGAAGGTTGACAATATAAACGTATCTCTATCACTCTACTTCATCTGGGCCATGAAATTGTTCATCTTTATCTTCTTCTTGTTTCTGACCCTCATCTCCTTTTTGGCCTGCTTAATTGGATCCTCGCTGAGCTTGATAGCCTGGTATTCCTTGTCAAACACTTTCCAGAGCCACTCTGGGTACTCTGAATCCTCAAGAGCTACTGGCTCTGGGCCACTCTTCTTGACTTTGAGGTTCAGGGGAGTACCAGCTTTGCATGACGACACAGGCAGTCCAGCCCCCTTGGCTTCGTTCCTTAGAAACTTCGATGTGGAGAAAAATCTCTGTGAGTCTCTGATGAGGCTTCTCGTTGGTCTGAACATGATACTGTCTCTCTGTGTTGTTACTGATGATTATGGAAAAGGCCAGCTTCCTATTGGTTTTTTTTTGGTTCTTCTTCCACATTTTTCAGGTATTACCCGGTCACAATGATATACCTACTAAGTACCACAAAGCTGGCGCTCTATACATATCATAAAACCAAATTAAATAAAACAAACCGAATGATCTCTAAGCCTTTTCCTCGTCCTTCTCAGCTACGTAACTGTCTGGTCTGTCCTCTCTCACCGGAATGAAAACACACAAAACTGCAATGGCTGAGCAACAAACACCAATGATCCAGAACCCCTTCATGTATTCACTCTTTCCATCTTTAATATTGTACCTGAACACCAAGGAAAACAAGATCCCACCCAAGTTCCCAAATGCACCAGTTGTACCTGAAACGATACCGACGCTCTTTGGATTAATGTGGGGCACCAGGGCAAAGCAAGCACCATTCCCAGCCTCCATAAAGATACACATCACACTGATTGCAGCAATCAATTCATGAATGTGCAACTTGCTTGGTGGTAGTGCACCAATCCAAATTAAAAAGATACCTTCAAAAAAGGCACAGAAAAGGAGCCAGAACTTCTTCGCCTTGGTAGATTTCACCTTACTGTACAGGAAGTCAGCCATGATACCCCCGAATGGCCTAGTCACCACGTTAAGAAGACCAATCATAGAAGCCCACGCGCCCGACTTGGATTCAACCCAAGGGGTGCCATCAATAGTGGATCTCTGAATGTAAAGCGCTGAAAGAACCGATTCGATGGCAAGTTCACCACCAAATGTGGCGATATATGGTAACGCAACTAACATTGTTCTGTAGTGGAAAGTTGTTCTCAAAAACCCCTTGAAGGTTGGATCGTCGACAATTTCATTCAAGTTCACAACATCACTGACTCTAGTCTGAACAACATCCAGATCTTGATCATTATTAGATGAGTCTGAGTTCTCCATCTGAAACAACTTTTCATCAATATTGGCTTGTTGAACGATAAGATCATCTTTCTGGGAGAACTTGATATTGTTGTTGTTGTTGTTGGTGAGAACAGGGTGGTTAGAGGAGATGGAGACAATCTCCACTTTACGAACATCCACACCGATCTGCAAGACATCACCTCTTTGGGACCACTTCCCTTCAGGACAATCTTGGCCAAAGAGTAAGATCAAGCCAGCAACAAACATCAAGATGATCAAAGGACCAACCACAAAGGAGTAACTCCAACTTTGATGGTTGGTGAAGCCTCTATCGGCGAGCCCGTTCATAATTGCAGGCATGACAAAGAAAGCAACACCGCCTCCAGCATTCCCAAACCCACCAGCAAAGGCATTGGCAGTTCCGACAATACTCTTATCAAAGAAACTTGTTGTCCAGTGCTGACAGGGGATGAAACTAGAGCCGAGCAATCCGATAAAGAATCTGATGGCGTGAAGAGCATTAATGTTATAAACAAGTGGGACAAATGCAGTTGGGATACTTCCCAATATCAAGACACCAGCCATGGCATAACGTGGACCAATTTTGTCACAAATAGGACCAAAAATGACACGACCAATCAATGTGGCAGAAAGACCAGCAATATTGTTGTTGGCCACCTCAACAGAAGTCAAATGGAGGTCCTTTTTGATAGAATGGGCCATCAGAGGAGGGAATGCAAACCATGACAGGAATGACACAAAGAAACCAAGCCAGGCAAGGTGGAAAGAACGACCAAACTTGTCTATTGGGTTCAGCACCGGGATTGTCATCGCTTTACCGGTCTTTGGATTGATTTCTGGTGCCTGATAAAGGCTCTTGAAAGCCTTGGAAAAGTTGATCATTGCAGCAGCCTGTTGCTAAATGTGGGAGGGTGGATGTCTTTAGAGATACCCTTCTCCTCTTTAAATAGGTATATATAGATATAAATATATCTGAAATGAAGAAAGTTTACACAACTGATAAGATTGTCGCAGAAAGAAAGAATTCAGAACGCCATATTGCAATCACAAGTTGTAGGCCATGGAGATAGAAAACAAATCATTGTTCCTTTTGTTTGTTTGTTTTTTTTTGGTTTATTTGTTTTTCCCTTAATGCCTAATCAAAAATTTATTCCCCGCTGCACGACCACACCATCGAAGATTAATTCAGAAAGAGAAATAGAGGGAGAGAGAGAGGCGGATTGATTGAGGGAGGGTGGAGGCTGTGTGTGAAAGGTGTAAACAACGGTTGGGTTTTCGTGTAGCTCGTGTATAAATTTAGAGTCCAGAAGAGAGAAACTCTGATATCGATTCTACGGACTGCTGATTGGCAAAGGGAGGACCATGTGGCAACACAGGTGGAAGAAACACAGGAGGTTATTCTATGTCTATAGCTGGTCTATCTACAAGGTCTATCAAACCTATACCACCACCTTTTTATCTCCTTCTCGATTTCTTTCAGAAAAGTTCTGTGTGTAGGTCAAAACAGTGGAAGTGACAGAATATATGCAAGTGGGGAATAAAAAATATAAAATATCAACATCTCGGATTATTTAGTCTTCAAAAGCTGATAAGCTGTTTTGCTGTTGCTGATGTGATGACGACATCCACATCTGACAGATAGATGATTGGCTGAAAACAACGTTTGGCACATTGTGCTGATGATAAGATCAGCTGATTTCGCGGAAAATAGTTTAAACCGCTATCAACAGCAGGACCCTTTTTGTCCTGCTGTGGGTGTGGGTGTGTTTCTAAAAATGGAATAATGGTGAATCCGGTAGTCTAATGGTCAGAAGCTAATTAGATCTGTCATCGGTGTGTTTTGAAGAAATCAATACAGTCATAGTTTTCTAGTCTACAGTTTTATATTACTTTAGATTTTGCTTAATAAAATCATTAGGTTTTGCGGTTGATCCGGCGGGTCATTGACAGTATTATTACAGCAAATTTTTTGTGTTTACACATCAATTTTCAAACATACATGATAATTATATGACATATATATAGAGAGAGTGAGTACTTAACCAGCATGTTCCACAGGCTCACCAACAAGCTTCCCTGTTTTGAATTCAAACTTGAACTGTTCAGGAACATTGATCTCTTTGAAGTCACCCTCTTCCTCACCCGGAATGTTCACATTCAACCCAGTGGTTGTTGTGGTGTAAATCTCAGTGTTGAGAGAGTTTGCACCAAGATAGATCTGGCCCTCATCGGATTTGTCAATGGAGATCTGTGGTACAAACCCGAGTACTTGGATACCGAACTTCTTAGAGTTGATGACAGAGACACCAGAGATAGCAGAGTCAGTGACTAGAGCAACCTTGGTGGTAGATGATAAGGACACTGCGTTCACCTTACCCTTCAACTGTACAGTGGAATCCTTCGAGTCTGCTATGAAGACACTTTGAGACAACTCCACGTCCAAAACAATATCGTGACGACCTTCGACATTCTTGACGATCCATTTGTTTGCTTGCAGTTCAACCACTGGCTCTGGCTTTGGCTTTCTTGACAGTGAGTTTGGTTTTTTTGGGATCGGTGGCGCCTTCTTGCCAGAAGAGGTTGAGGCAGTGGATCCACTAGAAGCGGAACGCACAAGGGATGATTGACGAAGCTCTGGGTTCTTATGCGTCATTTGTGTCTTGTCAACCTTCTTGAGACCCTTGGTGATTTCTTCACCTTGGTTTAGTTCCGAAAAGACAGCAGAGATACCTCCTGCTGGGGCAGAGAAGGATGAGGATGAAGCCTTTTCGTCAAATAGATCTGCTGGAGGAGGAGGTGGTGGTGGAGGTGGTGGTACTGCACCATCACTCCCACTACCAACTGGGGATGGTGTTGAATCCTTGATAGAACTGGCTGCCAACTTGGAGGCAAAGTCACCCTCAGATCCCCAAACCAAACCAGTGGTGTGGTACTGTTTAACGTAGAGCTTCAACCCGTCAAAGATTCCAAGGTATTGCTTGACCCATTCGACATGGCGAGCATCCTTCTCCTTGAACTCCTTAAGGACCTTGTTGGTCCAAAAGGTGGCAGAGTCCTTAATCTCTGGGATGTAACTAACTGGAGTTTCGACGAGGAACCAACTCAAAACACCAGCCCCTTCAGCAATGGCATTGAGATGGGGGAAGTACTCTGAGCGACGGTTACTGTCCTTGAAGTTGTTGATAGCACCGATAATCTCCTGCAATGGGGCCAATAGTGCTGAGGAAACCGGGGAGGCAAAGTCTGGTTTTGCAGACTCAGCTGCAGCCTTGATGAATTGGGCCTGGAAATGGAAAGCAGAGGCTAACTTGGAGGCCTGGCTACCAACCAACTCATCCATCTCGTTGGAAAGGGACACAAACGGGTCGACATAAAGTTCGAGGAAGTCATCAAAAGCCTTTGTCGAAACTGTCTCTGCCTCAATGGCATCAATCATCACCAAATCCGGAGCAGACCCTGACACGGAGGAATCGGTATGGTGTAGTTGTTGTTGTTGTTGCTGTTGTTGTAATGAAGGTGTGTTGGTTGTAATGATAGAAGCTGCGTCCGCCAAAGAAGAGGCTGCACCTGCTGGAGCGTTATGAAGAACAATGTTCTCCAGTGCTGCAGTGGCACGCTCGAGACGGTTGAAGAGGTCTGTGTACTTGGCTGCGTCCATTGTGGAGAGGATGCTGGTACTGTGTGTTTGTTTGTTTGTTTGTTTAAACTGTTTTGTTTTGTTTTGTTCATTGGATAATCCAATGTAAACTGAACCACACATTTATTACATAATTCGCCTGTGATTATCAACACCAAAAAAGTTTGAAACAACCAACTTGCAAAGTAAAGCAAAGAGAGAAAGAGTGTGTGTGAGTGACTGAGTGAGTCTGGTATCAGAGTGGAGTAAATCATCCTTCATAACCATCACATTCACCACAGCAAACATACACAGAAGTTTGCCAGAAGAGCACCTCGCCCAACAGAAACAAACAAACAAATCAAAATGGCTGTCATATCGCCTCCTACAGAGGCTTCTTCTCCTCGTCCAGTCTATGATATCCGTGACTACACACCCTCCACACAAATGGAGCCATTTACGAATGGAGGAGGTACGTACTCCCCAACTGTTCCGATTGCGATTGATTTTGGTACACACTCGACACGTATTGGTCTCACCAATATCAAGGATCCAGCCCATACATACCCGACACTGCTTGCTAAATACCGTGACCGTAAGCTTCAGCAGACATTCACCTTCATTGGCAACGATGTGTTTCTTGATTCATCAATCAAGTCCCAGGCGAAGTCCCCCTTTGACGGAAGTGTACTGACAAACTGGGACCATGCTGAATCGATGCTCGACTATGCCTTTCATCACCTTGGTGTGAACACAGAAGGGAGTGTACAGAACCCGATTGTGATGACTGAGAGACCTGGTATGCCTCTTTTACAAAGAAGACCGTTGTATGAGATGCTTTACGAAACCTACAATGTGGACAAAGTCGCCCTTGGAATTGATGCTCTCTTTTCATTCCATGCTAATGGTGGAACTGATGGTATTGTGATTGGTACTGGTCATGAAGCAACACATGTGATTCCCGTCGTTGAAGGCCGATCAGTTATGCCTGAAGTAAAAAGAATAAATTGGGGTGGTAGACAAGCCACTGATTACATGTCTAGCCTGCTTCAGTTAAAGTACCCGTTCTTCCCTACAAAGCTCAATACGACTCAAGTCGATAACATTGTCAAGGATTGGTGCTATGTCTCCACAGATTACCAAGAAGAATTGCGGACGGTGATGGACCTTGACAGATTGAGAGAAATAGATATCACTCTGGAGGCTCCATTCACTGAAGCTGAGAAAGTGCAAAAGACTGAAGAGGAGCTAGCAATTCTGGCTGAGAAGCGTAAAGAACAAGGCCGTCGTTTACAAGAACAAGCCCAACAGAAACGACTAGAGAAGTTAATTCAAAAGGAACAAGAGTTTGAGTACTTTAGCGGTCTTCAAAAGCGTCTTTTTACCATGTCCAAGAAGAATAAACAGGCTACTTTCAAAGAGGAAGGTTTTGCCAATGAAGAGGAATTCATAAAACGTCTTGCTGATCTCACTAACGCCGTCAAAAGAGCAAGAAAACAGGATATTGGTGATGAAACACCAACAGAACCACCATCCTTCCCGCTTCTTGACACCCCAGACGAGGAACTCACCCAAGAACAACTCAAGGACAAAAAAAAGCAACGAATGCTAAAGGCTGCTCATGATGCTCGTGTCCGTGCCAAATTGGAGAAAGAGGCTCATAAACGCCAGCTTGATAAGGAGGCCCAGGAAGATGCCGAGTGGCGTGCTAGAGATCTCAAAGGTTGGATACATGATCGTCGGGTGAAGTTGAGTGCCATAATCACGGCGAGAAAGGAGCGTACCAAGCTTAAAGAGCAGTTGTCCAATAGAAAGTCACTTGCTGCGCAGATGAGAATGAAGAACATTGCATCGCTGGCCTCTGAGAACAGCAATGGGAAGAGAAAAAGAGCTGGAAACATTGACAATGACCCAACAGATACTTTTGGTGCCAATGACGACGATTGGGGAATTTACAGGGATATTGCAAAAGTCAATGACGAGGAATTCTTGGAGGAGGAGGAGGCTCAACTTGTTGCGCTAGAAAAGGAACTTCTTGAACATGATCCAAGTTTCACCCAAGAGGATACTCTTGAAGCTTCCTTTGATTTTAGAAAATCAGTTCTGCATAAGTTCTATCGTGGCGAAGGTGCATTTGACTCTGAAGATTCACACCAGTTGCACCAGATCCACGTCAACATTGAGAGAATCAGAGTCCCTGAAGTATTATTCCAACCATCTATTGCCGGATTGGATCAAGCTGGTATTCCTGAGATTTCACAGCAGCTACTACTGCACAATTTGAAGGGCATAGGCAGAACTGATGACAAATCCACAGGGTTTTCTGGTGATGCTGATCCTTTCCCTCTGGCTAAGGATATTTTCATCACTGGTGGGTTGGCAAAGTTTCCAAACTTCAGCACTCGTTTGCACTCTGAGATCCTTTCATTCTTGTCAGTTGGAACTCCATTGAATGTAAGGCTGGCTGCTGACCCATTGAATGATGCATGGCGAGGGATGGCTTCTTGGGCGCAGGGACAGGAAGAGATTGGTTACAGTGGGTTTGTCACTAGTAAAGAGTACCACGAAATGGGTCCGGATTATCTGAAGGAGCATGGGATGGGTAATGACTCTGTTCTGAAAGAATAAGTAAATGCCTAGACCATCCCACTCTTTCGTGATTTGAGGGACACGCATCAAGGTATAAATGCTTTCCCCCATCCATTGTATTAGACTGTATGGACTCCTCACTCCTTCAATTAAACCATTGAAAGATATACATGAGGGACGTGAATAGACTTTGATTTCTCCCAAGGGTTACTTTCAAGGGTTTTACAATAATTTCCAACAAACGAATAGCAATAAATATGACGATAATAAGTAAAAAATACACACACCACACACTTTTTCTCTCTTTCAGTGTTCCAAAATGGTCAAGTTACCAGTAATGACCACGTTCTCCAAAACTGATCCGTTTGGAATGTCAATTCTTTGTCCATCTTGACAGACAATGATAACAGTACCCTTTAGGACAACGTTCTTACCTAAAGAAACGTTACCAGTGATGGTTAGGTGGTCCAACTCTAAAATTTTTGGAATGTGAGCAATTCTAGTGTTGAAGTTGGAAACCTTCTTGAAGTGGGATCCCAACTTGATCAACGGGTTGGCACCGAATCTTGATTCATCCAATCTCAAGGAACCGTGTTCCAAGTAGAACAAATCAGACTTGACCAATAGCAAATCCGAACAGGTCTTGACAGGTAAGAACCTAGATCTTGGAACAACGACACCATGAGCATTATCAAAGTGTCTAATGGCAGCACCAACGGCAGTTTCTAGTTGTAGGACATTGATTTCCTGACCAAGGGAGTTTGTAATGGTTTTACCATTTGGAATAATTTCAGACTCAAGGGAGTTTGACTCAAGCAGTCTCTTGATAGCCTTCAAGTTAATCCACAAGTTGTTTGTGTTGAAGTTCTTAAACTTCTTGATAGATTTGAACTCCTCAACGTGTTCCTTTGGAACTTGCGCAATTTCCAACAATCTGACCTGGCCGTTGTAGTTGATCAAAGTACCACCCTTGACATCAGCTCTGGTTTTGTCAGTCAACTCCATAATGTACTCAGCTTTGGTCTCAATCATGTGGTTCAACACCTTCAAGTCAACAGTAGCACCCAAGTTATCACCGTTGGAGACGAACAAAATCTCCTTACCTTGTTCAATCAAGGCGTCCAACTCACCAGAAGCATGCAAAGACTCAAACAAGTCACCGTGGCCTGGAGGGTACCAGGCATCGATACCATCGTCAGCATTCTGTGGGACTGGTAGCAAAGAGTCCTTGAGAACTCTTGGGTACTTGGATTGGTTGAATGTTCTGATTCTGATTCTATGACCACCATACTTTCTGATAATCTGATGGGTGTCCTGGTCAGTGTTGAAAGAGTTCATCAATAGCAATGGAACATCAGAATCAAACTGTCTGTTCAAGTGCTCAATCTGTCTGACAGACAAGTCCAAGAAAGTGTTACCGTCTCTCACCTCAATGACCGATTTTGGCCCAACGCAACCCATCGAGGTACCCAAACCACCATTCAACTTCAACACTGCCAACTTGTCCAAGTTGGACGAGTCAGTACCATAAGCCGCATCAATTGAGTCGTAGGCAACAACCTCGTCCGCATTAGGCGATCTGATCTTGTCCCAGTCCAAAGTGGTGCCAGCAGCCTTGTCAGTCAAGTATCTTCTAAACAACGCAAAAAACGTGTCCATCTGATCCTCCAAACGGAACTTCTCCTCAGAGTTTTCCACCTTGTCTGATAACTTGTTCAACGCATTGCGCATCTGACTAGCAGCAGCAGAAGTGGTGGTATTGTCAAAGGCCTAGAGGGAAAATGTTAGCAGAGAGTCATTAGCAACCCATGTGTGTTTTCCACCAATCAACCCCTCCTCTCCTTTCCCCTTCCTTCTTCAAGGTGATAAGGGTTCAATTGACGGAAACTTTAACTCAAGTAGTGGTGACTTACGAAAGCACTCTGGCTCTTGATATGTCTCTTAGCAGTGGAGGCCATTTTGTAGGTGATCTGATCTGATGTGTGTGTGTATGTGTGGTGAGATAAAAGAGAGTAAAAGAAACGAGGAACGAGTTTGTGTTTTTCGACACCACGCCAGGCGGGACCCATATTTTTAGATTTTGTGCCTGGCTGCCTCTGCCTGTGCTGGGCGGCCGCTGCCTGTGTTTCTGGGCAGCTGGGCCGGGTTGGCCGGATTGGCATTGGCAGCCCAAGCCCGCCCGCCGCCTTGGTTGTGTCTTACCACGGCGGACGACGGAGTTATTCGGGTTTTGAGCACCAGTACCAGGTTTAGTTTCCATCCGTCTCTGTTCTGCTGTGATCTCGGACTGCTGTACTGCTGCTCTGCTCTGCTGTAAAGTGGATACCACACACTTCGATCGTACTCCTCTGTCTGTACAGAACAATGGGGATAAAAAAGTCACGTGCATATCAACAACCCCGGGACTGAGTATATGTGTTTGTGTGTGGCACCTACCAACTTCTTTCCTTCTTATTAGTGATTTTTTTCTCTTTCCGTTCTTCTTACCAGTTAACAAAGGCCAACAACAAAGACAACAAATAACAAGTAACAATGTCTTTCCTTGGTCTAGGTGGTGCTCCACAGCAATCTGCTCAGCAGAAGATTCAAGCTGCCGAGGCTGAACTGGATTTGGTCACTGATATGTTCAACAGACTGGTGGATAACTGTCATCAGAAGTGTATCAACAACTCAAACTACTCTGACGGTGACTTGAACAAGAACGAGTCTCTTTGTATCGACAGATGTGTGTCAAAGTACTTTGAGGTTAATGTCCAAGTTGGTGAGAATATGCAGAAGCTGGGTTCTTCCGGTGCCTTTGCCAGACCATAAAGGTTTAAATAGCTGGCTTCACTTTGTACATAATCGAATACACACCGCCTATTTACAAACAATAAAGTTAATTTCTTCCTTCTCTATAAGCCACAGAACTTCATCACTCTCAATCTAACACCGTCAACACTGTTCAACTTTGGTCTCACGTCAAGGTAGAAACTAGCCATCCCAGCCATCTTTGGGTTACCTCTTCCTTGGTAGAAATCAATCACATACTCAACTTCCTTCCCACAGCGTTCAATAGTCCAGTCGTGCCTGTCAAAAGGCTTAGTGTAGCCAAACAGAGACCAGAACAAAGCTTTTGGTGTAAGCTTAGTCGAGTCACCTTTGAAACTGGTCAGTTTGAGCCCTCCACATTTCTCCCCACCTTGGCCTTCCTCCCACTTCTGAATTTGAAACCATACACGCTCGTTGACTGCGTTATGGATAGGTACGACTGTATTCATCTCTTGTGGCGATGGATCCCAGTTCTTGCGCTTCATGGCCTCGAAGAATTGCTTTTGAGAAGGATAGATCCAGTTGGAACCAGCCCCAGTCCGTGGAATAGAAGACACTTCTCTCTCAGTTGGTAATGCAACATCTGTTATGTATATAGGTGTGTCAGGGAGATCGTCTGAGGTGTGTTGTGTTCTGGCGATTGGCTCATAGTCAGTTGAGATCTTGGACCCATCAATCACAGTTGCCCTTCCACCGTTCTGTTGATTTAACGATCCAATTTCGGCCCACTTAGCACGGGATGAGTGATCAACAGGACACTGGTCTGCTGCCTTTGTGTCTTCATCACTGGCCGACGTTTTATGATGATCAACGGGACACTTGTCCGCAGAGGAACCAGCTGGGACTGGAACTGGATGCGGAGAACCAGAACCAGACCCGCCGTTCTGTATCCATATTCCTCTAGACTTGTGATCTACTGGACATCTTGGTTCCTCCTCCTCAGCCATCTTTTGAGTATATATGCCTTGCCTTTAGGTTGTGTGAGAGCTGGGTTCTGTTCAAGATTTTTTTTTTTACACACACCAATCAATACTTGTATTTAAGCACCTGACTAAGCATTACTTTTGTATATGGGTTTAGACACTCATATTGTGTCATTACTGTGGGGAATACTGGGAAGGTTAAATACCACATGTAGTATTAGTGGAATAACCATCTACTAATATTGATCATTCACATTTGGTGGTATGTGCGTCAGAAGACAAAGGTGTTCTCAAAGTAATCGACAACCTGGCGTGTCTTCCATCTCTTCTCAGGATCTCTTTGCAATAACATCACAAGTATATCACCATACACACTAACACCTTTCATCAGGGAGCAGTCATAGTTATTGACACTATTGGCAAGTTCTGCAATAGTTCCTGATATAGCACCGTATGGGAACCGTTTGAACAGAATCAAGTGCAATGTGATCCCTAGTGCCCATGAATCTACAGCTGGCAAGTTGACAATACTCTCCTTGTCTCGACTGAAGTATTCAGGAGACTGGAATGCTGGTGTCGATTGCGGAAATAACTTGTTTTCTCCCTTAGCGACGGGTAAACTTGAACCAAAATCAACTAATGTCAGCTGATTGTTTGGCTGCTTGATAAGGATGTTGGATGGCTTGATGTCGCCATGGATGACATTTTGAGAGTGAATGTATTCAACAGCGTGGAAAAGCTGCCGTAGAATGATGTTGAGTTCATGACGAGGTACATATGTGAGGACTCCCAGTTCTTCTCCATAGAAGGGCATGTAAATGTCTATTGACGTTAGCAAGTCATCTAATTTCAAAAGATGTGAAATATTTGGGTGTCGTAGGTCCCTAAGAACATGTATTTCATTCAAAAGTAGGTCAATCGGTTCGTAATGATGACGGCTGTCTCGTCGTAGTTGCTTTCGGAATAACTGAACTCGCAATGATTGCTTAAAGTACCGTTTTATGACAGTGTGGTCCTTCCTGAGGAGAAGAACAATACAACGGTTGTTAGAGGACAGTACTGTTTCTTCCATTTGAAGGCAGAATAGCAAGGTATATGAATACGATGAAGAGATGATCCGGGTAATTGTACTTTTTCATCCAGCTAAAGAAACAGCGCTTCAAACCAGTTCCTCTTCTTCCCTTACCAACAGGCTACACCGAATCGAATGCCCAGAATCACACCAAGGTTGATCCAACAGGCAGCCAGCCATTCACATCTCCTTCCACTCCTCCTTCCAGCCTGCAGAACTCTCGAATCAGCTAAGCAGGAACTCCAATGGATCAAAACAGAACTGCCCTCACATAAATGGATCCAAGCATGTCGACAACGATCTCGCTTCGTTCCATTGCAGTATATTCTGGGTTCTCAACCCTTTGGATCAATTGATATTAAGTGTTCCCCTGGAGTGCTGATACCTCGCTGGGAAACTGAAGAGTGGTGCGTTTCTCTAGTTGAGTGTTTGAAGGAGATGGAGGTGAGCCAGGAGAGAAAGGTTCAAGTGTTGGATGTGTGTACAGGCACTGGATGCATTCCATTGCTCGTTGCGAATGAGATGCGAGATAGAGTTGATGTTAGTGCTGTTGATATCAGTTCAAAGGCTGTGGCTTTGTCTCTAGAGAATAGGACACACAACCGAGTCGATAATGTGAAGTTCTTGAATGGGGATCTGTTTGAATTGGATACCACCAGTGTCTTTCAAGAAGTGGACCTGATCACTTCCAACCCGCCATATATCCCATCAGAAGACTACTACAACTCAGCTGAAATTGGTAGATCTGTTCGTCTGTATGAGCCAAGGTTGGCTCTAGTTGGTGACATACTGTTCTACGAGGCATTGGTCAACAGGTTTGTGATCCCTTTGAAGGCTAAGGGATACATATTCGAGTTAGGGGACAAGAGACAATCTGACTATACAATAAACCTATTGGATGAGACTGAATGGGAGAGCTGGCTGTACTACGATAGTGCTGGGAAAGCACGATGTGTTGTTGGGTACAAAAGGGGAACTGAAATGGCCATATTGGAACAACTAAGGACAGGAGGTGTTCAATGAGAAAGAACTGAAGAGAAAATCAATACCTTTTTTGTTTACTGTTGATGCAGGCATGTGATCAACACTGGTTTGTAATAAAGAAATAAAGGATCTTATCCTCTTTTACAACACCATATATCATCGTTATAGGTTCTTAAGATAAAAAATAATACACTCCGATACCGGGAGTCGAACCCGGGTCTGCTCGGTGAAAGCGAACCGTGCTAGCCGTTACACTATATCGGATTTCTCAAGAGTTTCTGGCCTTGTTGTTATACTTGTAATAAAATTATCTAAAACACCCAGACACATACACCAAAAATATCATTGAGAAGAAAGAGAGCGAAGTGAAGCGAGAAGCGAGAAGCGATAGAGAGCCTTTCATCTGAAGGAGTTTAAATCTAACCACAGAGAGCTCCACCACATTCCACCTGTAAAAATAGACACACACACCTACATTTCAAACCAGAAATGAACAGTCAACGTGCCTGCATGCTCTGCGGAATCATCGAATCCACCCGTCGTTTCCAGGATGAGGGATGCCCTAACTGTGTCGACCTACTCGATGTTGGACTCGCCACAACATCACCAACATTCGAGGGACAGGTAGCGATCGGCGAACCAGACAAGTCATGGGTGGCGAAATGGCTGCGGGTGAGCTCTTACCTTCCTGGTTTGTACGCTGTGAAGGTGACAGGGAGACTGCCGGCGGAGATTGTGGAAGGCTTGGACTATTACAGACCAAGGGACGGTACTGCCACTGATTGAAGAAAGGATGTTGATGTTATTTATGGTTGTTGACTTGAAGGGAACTAGACTCTGATGTGGTTTTGTGAGGACATTACATCAGAGATGCATTCCTTACATTCTGTTGAATCATGAACTGTAGAGCACATGATCTGTGAATGAATCATAGTACTAGGAATTGCATACACTTAGTTGGCTGGATTTTGTTAGATAGAAATTTTGATGTTGTACAGAACTTGTTTCGCCTCCCGGGGGAGATCGTATATAAATTCGAGAGATTGCTATAAAACTTGACACCTTTTTGCCACTCAGAGAAAGAGATCAAAAATTGTATTATTTCACAATGTCCTTTGATTCCAAGACACCAGAGGAGCAGACGTTAGACATAATCGAGGATGCAAACAAGCGCATCAGATTCTATCCAAATGAAAAGAAGATGGCTGATTTCATTGCCAAAGTCCCAGAGACTGAGTATCAGCAGATCATTAATGCCAGAAATGTCGGTGCGCAACCAAGAGAGATAGAAGGTATTGTTAATGACTTGTTTGAGAAGTATAATGCTGACTGACTCTTACCTCTCTGTTAATTGTCTCTGATAATGTCACAGTTAAGTGTGATCTTATTTTCCTAATTCCTAAATACACAGACATCACCAACTTTTTTTTCCCTTCTTTCAATTGTTTCTTTCTTTGTATGAACAACAAAACAGGAGATATATCAAATGCTCAGAACGCAACTGAGCCGTGGCATTCCTCGTCCTATAAGGAGATCCGTACTCAAACTGCCGCAATATGAACAGAACAGGTGCTTTTCAGAGATTATAACGACTGCGTCAGTGTCACTCCAAACACTTCACGAAGTTTCAGGAATCCCATGGTATGTTTTGATCCCACTCTCCACAATTTCGCTTCGTCTAGCGCTCACAACACCACTCACGATTTTTCAACGGTTGAGAATCCAAAAACAGGCTTCACTGCGCCCGATTATCGGTGCTATGGGTCCAATTCTCAGATTGAAACTGGCACAGAGGGCACAATCAGCAAGGGCCAAAGAACAGATGACTTCAGGGGAGTTGATCCCTGGTGGTGGAGTGAATGCCACGATGGGACAGAGTGGTATCTCAGGACAGGCTGCCGGATTGACTTATGAGCAAATCATGATGCTGAGTGCGAAGGAGAGACGTGTGAGACAGAAAACGATTTTCAAAGAACAAGGGTGTGAGATGTGGAGGAACTGGCTGGTGCCATTGGCTCAAGTCCCATTGTGGGTTGGAATGAGTATGACGATTAGGCAGCTGAGTGGTTGGAGTGGTGGTGAAGGCTCGATGCAAGGAGAGTACAGCCAAGCTGCTGCTGTCGAGGGTCTTGGGAACGAAGGACTATGGTGGTGTGCTGATCTGAGTGCAGCTGATCCAATGGGGATACTGCCTATCGTGATTGGGGCCTTGTCGTTGACTAATGTGGAGTGGAACAGGAAGACCATGCAACTAGGTGCTACGAGTGTCAAAACGTCTCAGAGAGTCACTGCGTTGGATGCACTGATGAACTGTGCAAGATTGGGAGTTGTCTTCATGATGTCTGTATCGAGCCAGGTCCCTGCTGCGTTGGCGTTGTACTGGTGTGCTTCAAATGCGTTTAGTACAGTTCAGAATATGCTTCTGGACCATTATCTGCCTGTGAGATATACCTCAGAGGGAAGAATTGCCTTCAAAGAGGCTTCAGCCGATGCCATCCCATTATTCGAGAGAAAGCAGGTCTAGATTAGATATATATATGCCTTGATATTACATTTCTCTCTCCAAATTTCCTTCTATTAGTACAATATAATAACACCCCTAACTACTTCTTAGCTGCAGCCTTCTTGGCCTTCTCCTTCTCAGCCTTCTCTAGCTCTCTTCTACTTCCCGTCAGCAGTTCCAAATGTCCTACTCTGGAGGCGATCAACTTCTCAGTGGATGCAGTGACCGAGTAAACTTTGCTCAACTTGGCCAGCTGCGCCAGAGTCTTCTTCTTTGGTTTCAAAACCTTCGGTGCTGCCGCACGTGGATTCATCTGTTTCTTGGTGACACGTTCACGTGGCTTCTGCTTGGACTTGACTTTGAGAGCTTGCTGAGCCATTTTTGTTTTGTTTTGTTTTGTTTTGTAGTCGTAGTGGTTACTTGTTAGGAATTTTTTTTTTCTTCACCCCCGAAAAAGAAATTCCAATTGCGATGAGCTGGATGAGCTCAAGAATCTTTTCTACAAGGATTTTATACATATTCTAATAACAAAAAACATCTGTAGTGCTTACTAAGATAGATCAGTGGATATATATAGAAGGGCATTTATTATTATTATTCTCATTCATTCACTTGAAAGTAGTATTGTTTAGTAGTAATAAGTTATACAAATAATCAAAGAGAGAGGAACGGAAATCCTATTAGTATACAGTTTCTTCTATAAATGCACTCTTACTTCTTCACCACATTTGGATTCACACCACGCTTCTTCATCTGCTTCACCCTCGTCTTCTCAATCAACTCCTGATCGGCCTCATTGTTGAACTGAGCAAAGTCGTCCTTGATCAGGCCTTCCTCCTCAGCTTCAGCACGAGCTGCATTCTCCTTCTCACGAGCACCAGCCTTGCTGACATCGTGAGGAGATGGTGCAATCTTCTTCAACTTGGCCACGTAGAAGCCATCGACATTGTATGTGTGTGGGTAGTATCTCTTGGTGAGTTTCAGAGATGGATGGAAGGTCTTTCCTCTAAAGCTGGTGAATCCATCTTTACCAATTTCCAACCCAGACTCCACCAGCTTCACATTTGGTCTCTTTCTCAGGGCATAATCCACCACTGCTTCATTCTCTTCAACCATCACAGAGCAAGTTGAGTAGACAATCACACCACCAGTTGAAGAATTAGCATCCACAGAGTCGATAGCAGACAAAAGCAGCTGCTTCTGCAAATGTGGAATCTGAATGAAATCCTTCTCTGTTCTGGACTGTTTGACACTCTCATCTTTGGCAATAACACCTGTACCAGAGCAAGGAGCATCCAGCAAGATTCTATCAAACCCACCAATCACCTTTGGGAACTCACGGGCATCGTAGTTGCACACAATGGTGTTTTTGCAACCGAGACGGTGGATGTTGGCAATCAAAGACTTAGTTCTTGCCTTGTTGGAGTCATTTGCAAAGACGCATCCAGTGTTCTTCATCAGAGCAGAGATATAGGTAGTTTTACCACCTGGAGCTGATGCCATATCTAGAACACGCTCATTCTCTTGTGGGTCTAGAGCCATACATGGGAGGAAAGAAGAGGCTGCTTGCAAAATATAGTGCCCTGCAAGGTACTCTGGTGTGGCACCAATCGGCACCTGCGAGTCGAAAATTTGTAGGCCAACCTTGGTCCAGGAACCAATTGGTTGCAGGTTCACACCTCTGTTGACCAAAGTCTGAGCCAAATCACGGCGTCTGGTTTTAAGCGTGTTGGTTCTGATGGTGATTGGACGGGCAATCTCATTTGCCTCAAAGAACTCCATCGCCTCAGCTGGGGAGAACAGATCAAAGAGCTTCTCGGCAAGGAAACGCGAGTAGCCAAAGTAATCGCAGATATCTTGGAGCAAACGGTCAGTGTATTCATTTCTCGAAGTCCCCTCTTGAGCCAAGTTCTTGAAGTCTTCAAGCACCTTGACAACTTCAATCATTCTCGTTCTCAACACAGTCAAATCCTTTGGACCAGAGTTCTCCTGCACCAACTCCTGCTCGGTTGGTAACACGTTGGCTCTTGGTTGTCTGATGTCAGTCTCTCTCAACTCATCCTCAGCTTCTTGATCCTCCAAGTCAGCCTCCTCATCCAACTTGGCAGAGAAAGCCTCCATATTCTGTGCATTCAAACCTTCCAAATCTCCATCAGCATCGTCATCAGACCACATTGGCTTCTCTCTGCCTTCTTCATCCGAGTCGTAGTCCTCTGCACCAACATCAAACTCATCATTATCATCGAGCTCCTCCTCAGAATCATCGAACAACGACTTCTTAGCTTTAGACAACTCCTCAAGATCAACTTCTGGAAGATCCTTCTCAGCCTCTTTCTGCTTCTTGAACAACTCCTTCTCTTCCTCTTCCTCTGTAAGCTTCACGTTCTTCTTGCTCTTCTTGGGCTTGTTATTGTTGTCAAAAGATGGCTTCTTGGACTCAGAAATCGACTCAGAACGCTTTCTTTTCTGATCTTTCTTCTGCTTCTTGGCCTGGAACTCCTCAATAGAAGGCGGTGCTGCCTGTTTGTTCTTATGACGCCTGGAACCCATTGTGTTGTTTGTGTACACTGTACTAACAAAACAGCATTAAGTGAAAAAAAAAATAAAGGTCAAAAAAAAAGTAAAAAACATTGGGGGAAAATTTGCGATGAGCTTACCCGGACTAGAAAGGGAAAGGAAGAAAAAAAAAGTACCATCAAACAAATAGAAATACACACCAAGTTAGGAAGGCGTCATCAGCACCAGCACCTTCGGCACATTAACAAAAATTATGCCCTTCACACCTCGTCCAACCCACATTGCACATGGTCAGCACGCACTTATCCGTCTACCATCATCTGGACTCAAGATTGTGGAGTTGAAACAAGGGGGTACGATTTCATTGGGAAAATTTGGTTCTTTTGAAGTGAATGAGATTGTAGGTTTTGCTTATGGACAGCCTTTTGAGATTCTCGACAATAAGAAGGTTCGCCCTATTGCTTCTATTTCAACCAATGTTGATATCACTGAAGTTGATGGTGGTGCAACTGAAAGCGAGAACGTTACACCGGCAATTCCGACCTCGCTTAATGAAAAGATTGACTATCTTAAGAAACTCGATGTTTCTTCGTCTGAATCAAACAGAGATCTGTTGGATATTGGAACAGCACAGTCGTTGACTATGGAGGAGATTGAGACTTTGAAGAAGACTACTGCATCAGGATCAAATGTCGGTGAGACCATCATTGACAAGTTGATCAAGTCCCATGTCAACTTTGACAAGAAGACGAAGCATTCACAGGAGAAGTATCTCATTAGAAAACAGCAAAAATTCTTGAGAAGATTCACAGTGGATTATGTCGGTTCTTCGGAACTGTTGCGGTTCTTTTATGAAAAGGATGCTGGGAAAGTGCTGGATATGAGTGAGGAATCATTGGCATTGATTCTGGCCCAGGGTAATATCCAGCCTGGTGGGAGATATCTGGTTATTGATGAGACTGGTGGTATTGTCGTGAATGCTATGCTTGAGAGAATGAGGGGACAAGGCCAGATCGTGGTGCTTCATGAGAATGAGCATCCTAATCTTTCTGTGTTGAAAAACACAGACTGGAGTGAAGAGCTGCAAACTAAGATGATTCAATCGATCAACTTTTTGCAATTTTTGGAACCTCAAGAGGAGAGAGTCCAGTGGGATGATTTGTCAGAGGAGAAACTCAAAGAAATGAAGACAAACAGAAGATCGCACTACTTTAGACGCAAAGCCAATGCCGAGGAGGTCAACAGTGCGATTGATAATGCTGAAAGGGGAAAATTTGATGGTCTCATTATCGCTTCGACGCTGTATTTGCCAACTTTGATTAATAAAATTGTCGAGAAGTGCGGTGGATCGAGACCAGTGGTTATATATTCACAGTTCAAAGAGACACTTGTGGAAATACAGATCCAAGCAATGGAGGACCTCAGACTCCTAGCTCCAACTATTCATGAGACAAGATGCAGACCATACCAGTCCATTCCAGGTAGACTGCACCCATTGATGAGCATGAGAGGTGGTGGTGGGTTTGTGTTTAGTGCCTTGAGGGTTTTCCCGCTAGGGGAAGGTGTCCAAGCTGTCGGCAGAGGTTTGAAGAAGAGAAAAGTGGAGGAGGATACTAGCATTGATACCAAGATGGAGTAACACTTTACATTAGTTTTTGGAACATAAAAGATAAAGGATTTTGATATACATAATACTTATCCTTTGGTTTAAAGCACCGTTCTCATATGGTAATTTCTGTATGTTTCGTGAATTAGGAAAACCGAGTTCCTAATACCGAAAGACCCAACAACGAACAATCAATCAATAAAGGAGAACAAGAACCGATAGTACAATAATCAACACATAATTGGTAGAAAAAAACATACTCATCACTCTAATTAAAATTTTATTCTCTTTAAACGTTACCTAATGTACACATACACATGCTCCTCAAGCCCTTTCGCCAACCCACTTTCTGGCATTTCTGAATAATCTCACCCATGGACCATATTTCTCCCACAACTCACTCTCAGCAAATGGATACCATGAATTAGACTCCAATCTGACACATCTCTCCGGGTGAGGCATCATAGCCATCACTCTACCGTTCGGTGTTCTGATACCGGAGATACCAGCTGGCGAACCGTTTGGATTGAATGGATACTTCTGGGTAACATTACCATAGTTGTCCACATATCTTATCGCGGTCAGCCCTTGCGCCTGGAATTGAGCGAGTGTCTCCTCAGATTCAAAGGACGCACGTCCTTCACCATGAGCAACAGGGATTGGGATCTGGGAGCCCTTCATGCCACGCAAGAAGATATTTGGAACCTCAGAGGAGTCATCATTGACAATCTCAAC
The DNA here is from genome assembly GCA_003706665.2 of Barnettozyma hawaiiensis. Classification (NCBI taxonomy): domain Eukaryota; kingdom Fungi; phylum Ascomycota; class Saccharomycetes; order Phaffomycetales; family Phaffomycetaceae; genus Barnettozyma; species Barnettozyma hawaiiensis. The sequence goes on along the minus strand of PPLY02000045.1, from coordinate 43,772 downwards.
CATGGTGAATCTAGCTTCGTATTGCTCAGAGGCATTCTTCTCAAAAGTTGGCCAGTTCTCAGCACCTGGAATCAACTCCTTCACTCTGGACAAGAATTGACAACCGTTACAGGCACCAAAGGCGAATGTGTCTTCACGAGCAAAGAACTGTGAGAACTCAGCACGGGCTCTCTCATTATAAAGAACGGATTTGGCCCAACCAGAGGCAGCACCAAGAACATCACCATAAGAGAAACCACCACATGCGGCAAAGCCAACAAAATCACTCAAGGTGACACGACCAGAGATAATATCTGTCATGTGAACATCAACAGTAGTGAATCCAGCTTGCTCAAAAGACCAAGCCATTTCCATCTGACCATTGACACCTTGTTCTCTCAAAATGGCAACCTTTGGCTTGCTGCTGTAGGAGGAAATATTGAGATCATCTTGTGGGGAATAGGTCAACTTGTATGAGAGACCTGGGTCCTGGTTATCTTTAATAGCTTGAAATTCTTCATCGGCAGAGTTTGGATTGTCTCTCAATCTCTGTAGCTTGTAAGAAGTCTCGGCCCAGGCCTGTTGCAAATCAGATCTGTTGGACGTGTAAAGTTCAGCACCGTTGAACTTAACAGACACAGCTTGTTCTCTGTCGAAGACTGGTTCACCGACAATGGAGATAAAGTCGGAAGACAAACCACAGTCTGCAAAGACTTTAATAAATTGCTCATAGTTTGCCTTGGCCACTTGGAAAACAGCACCCAACTCTTCGTTAAATAGAGCAGATAGCTCATCTTCAGTAGATTGGACATTGACATTCAAACCAGATCTACTAGCAAATGCCATCTCCAGCAAGGTGACAATCAAACCACCATCAGAACGGTCGTGGTAAGCATGGACAATATTCTCTTGATGTAGAGCGACAACACCATTCAAGAATGCCTTCAAGGTAGAAACTTCACGAACATCAGGGGATTCATCGCCAACTTGGTTGTAGACTTGAGCAAGAGCGGAGCCACCAAGAGCACTCTTGACACCAGCAGCCAAGTCAACCAACACCAAAACAGTGTCAGCTTTGCTCTGTAGCTGTGGAGTCCAGGTCTTGGACGTGTCGTTGACTGGAGCAAATGCAGTAATCACTAGGGACAAGGGTGAAGTAACCTCCTTCTCACCCCACTTCATCTTCATGGACATGGAGTCCTTACCGACAGGAATACCAACACCTAGCTCTGGACATAGTTCCAAGCCAATAGCCTGAACAGCCTCATACAGCTTGGCACCTTCACCAGCATGAGAAGCTGGGGACATCCAGTTGGCAGAAAGCTTTATGGAGTCCAAGGACTTAACATCAGCAGCAAATACATTCATCAAGGACTCTGCAACAGATAACTTTGCAGAGGAAGCGGCAGAGATTAAAGCCAAAGTTGGTTTCTCACCCATAGCTAGCGCCTCACCAGTGGAGATAACAGTTTCACCCAAAGAGGTGGCAGTCACACCAACGTCAGCGACAGGAACTTGCCATGGACCAACCATCTGGTCACGATCAATCAACCCAGTGACGGTTCTATCACCAATAGTTATCAAAAAACTCTTTGAACCAACAGCTGGCAAGTGAAGCACCCTGTCCAGAGCCTCACCAACAGAGATATTGGCAAGCTCAAGTGGCTTCAATTGCAATGGAGCAGTGACGGCATTTCTGGACATCTTTGGTGGCTTCCCAAACAAAACACCCATTTCCAAGTCAATTGGAGTGGAGCCCAATAAGGAATCAGTCAACACTAGACGCTCCTCAGAGGTAGCCTGACCAACAACGGCAAATGGCGCCCTTTCACGTTCACAAATTGACTTGAAGGTCTCCAAATCAGCCGGGGCAACACCCATGACGTAACGTTCTTGGGACTCATTACACCAAATCTCCATTGGAGACATACCCGGCTCAAGGGACAAGATCTCTCTCAATTCAAACTTGGCACCTAGGTTGTTATCGTGGACCAATTCTGGCAGGGCATTAGATAAACCACCAGCACCAACATCGTGGATAGATTGGATCGGATTACCATCACCAAGGGAAACACAAGCATCAATGACTTGTTGGGCACGTCTTTGCATTTCAGGGTTACCTCTTTGGACAGAGGCGAAATCCAAATCGGCTGAACCTTCACCAGAGGCAATAGAGGAGGCAGCTCCACCACCAAGACCAATCAACATGGATTGACCACCAAGAACAATCAAATGCGAACCTGGGGTGATTGGGTGGTTCTTGACGGCAAACTGTGGACGGATAGCACCCATACCACCAGCAATCATAATTGGTTTGTGGAAACCTCTAATCTCTTCCTTACCCTCGGCGTTGGTAACCTTAGTGGTCAAAGTTCTGAAAAAACCAGTAATGTTTGGTCTACCGAATTCATTGTTGAAGGCAGCAGAACCAATTGGTGCCTCAAGCATAATGTCTAAAGAGGATGCAATGTGACCTGGTTTACCGACATCCAATTCCCAAGCTTGTTCAAATCCTGGAATTAGGAGATCAGAAACGGTGAATCCAGACAGGCCACACTTAGACTTGGAACCACGACCAGTGGCTCCTTCATCTCTAATTTCACCACCAGAACCAGTAGCTGCACCAGCAAAGGGAGAAACTGCAGTTGGGTGGTTGTGAGTCTCAACCTTGACTAGAGTCTGAACCTTCTCCTTCTTGGAAGTCCAAACCTTTGTCTTGGAGTCTGGTTGGTAAAAGTAGGCTTCTGGGCCTTCAAAGACGGCAGAATTGTCAGAGTAGGCAGACACCGTGAACTGTGGGTTCTTTTGCTCTGTGTTTCTAATCATTTTGAACAAGGACCACTCCTTCTTCTCGCCATCAATCTGCCAGTCAGCATTGAAGATCTTGTGTCTGCAGTGCTCAGAATTGACTTGTGCAAACATGAATAGCTCAACATCGGTTGGGTTACGACCAATCTGGTTCGTGAAGGCAGTAACCAGGTAGTCAATCTCGCCCTTGTCAAGAGCCAAACCGAGAACCTTGTTGGCTAGCTCTAGCTTGGCCTGCGCATCACCAGAAAGGTCAACCTCAACCAAAGGCTTTGGTTGGTGGTGGGCAAACAGATCAGCTTCGACTGGGGCTGATTCAATGTACAGGGATTGAGTCATTCTGTCGTAGACAGAGGCCAAAGCGACACCATCTTCAAGGTATTGCTTCAATGGGAAGTCATGGCGGACCTTGATGAGCACGGCTAGACCCCGCTCAACTCTCTCAACCTTGTCAAGACCACATACAGAGGTAATGTTGGTGGCCTTGGAGGACCACGGAGAGATGGTACCAGGACGAGGAAGGATCCGGAAAACAAGACAGTCCTCACCAGCTGACACGTTGTCGGACGTGGAAGTGACAACCTCAACCAAGTTCTCAGTCAAGGAATCAGAGCCTAGCGGAGTGTCGTACTTGAGCAGAGTCTTCAACAGCTCCAGCTCATCGGCGGCTAATTCAGCAGAGCCCTCCTTAGTGTAGACATAGTGAACATAGGCAGAGCGAATGTCCGTAACGACCGAGGAGTTGACAGCGGTGTTGATGTCCTGCGCCAACGTACTGACTCTGAAGGCGGACAGCGCCACTGCGCCTGGAAGAACGAGCATTGTGACTGTGGCGGGGTAAGTTGGTTGGTTTTACTGGTTTGTTGTTCAAAATAAAAATTTATAAGTGTCAATTTTTTTTTTAATTTGGCCTGAGTCAAAAGAAAGAAAAAAACACAACAAAAAATGGCTTAGTCAGGGATTACAAACCAACATGTCTGTCCACCATGAATGAATGGTGGGTTCGAAGAATTGTTTTTTTGTCCTTTGTTTGTCCTTAAGCCAATTCAAACTGAATCAGGAGGGGGGGGGGGGACACCTACACACCTACAACAGCAACACAATAAATTCTACTGTTGTTTTACAATGGTACCTGTTTATAAACTCTCGTTACAGAATGTTTCTACAGAGATAATACTACCTTCTAAGTCCCAAAGTCAAGTCAAGTAAAGTCAAGATCAGATGAGGCCATTGAGGGCAAGGATTTTTTGACCATTGATTAGGAGATGACACAGCCACTTTTCCATTTACTTCCTGGTTGTCCTCTCAAGTTGATGGCATTGTCTTTGTTCTCAGACTTGTCCGTTTCGTGCGCAGCTGTGATACAGAATGATGGTGGTTGCATTGTCTCAAGTTGAATGGGATTGGGATTTTTGTATTACCTGTGGGGTGTCATACACATGTTTATATATTAAATGTCTTTGTTTTGTGTCTGTTTCAGATTCTTGGTTGAAGATCTCAGGCTTTGGTATCACCATACGGTTAGCTTTCCTATTCAGGACACAACAATACATATGTATATTCGTTAATGTCTGGACTCTTAAAATCGTAGGTGATAAAGAAAAGAAGAAAAAACACTCTCTAGCAACAGTAGGGGCTCAATGGACCCACGAACACCCCGTTCACTCTTTATCAAGAGAGGATAAACACAGGATGACATTACCCGGCTGTGATGAGCGTGCAAATTCAAACTCTCCTGTTCTGTCTACACCACTTCATTTTTTGTTGTGACTACAATGAACTGCTCACTGCTCAGAATAAGAACAAGATGATTATAAAGCAATGATATAATAGAAAACTTCAATCCTGGTGGGGATCCAGAACCCACATTTTCGTTGTTCAACCTCAAACAAAAATGTGGCAAGCACAAAATCGAAGAGAGTACACACACACCCACCACACAACTACCAGAACACCAAACCAACGAACCAGCTGCTGCCTTTCCGATAGAATCGTACACTGACACACTCATATTTTCCTGTTGGATTTGCATTGCTTTTTTGATTTGCCCTGCCCGTTGTCTAGTTTACTTGCCGTATTTTGGTGTGTCTATCTATTTCCTTCCTCGCATAGCTATTCTTTTGTTTTATTTTGTTTCATTGTTTGGATCTCTCTCATTCATGTCAAAGTCAAGAGTCGTTCATGATGCTCTCTGTGAGCGAATTGAGATCTTGAGCATTCCACCGAAGGTGATTGATTGCAATGATTTTACATCCGAGTCCCTGGGACACTATGGCGGTGATGATCCTGTTGCGAGTGAAGAAGAGGAAAAGAAGCAGAAGGACGAGAGAAGATTGCGGTTTAGAGACCGATTCTACAACTTTTTCAGTTTGAAAAAGAAGCAGGAGGATACTGGAGACTTGAGCGCTGTTCTCTCTGGAGGAGAGACTAGTAGCTCTGATGTTGATGATTTTCAAATGTCTGGCCGTACTGAGGATTCGAGGTCTGTTTCATTCTCGTCATTTGGATCAGAAGACGAGGAGAAAATCCAAGAGTTGAAGAGGATCATCAGAGAACAAGAAGAGGAACAGCTTCGAAAGTTGAAAGAGGAGGAAGAAGAGCGGGAACTGTTTGCCAGAACCGTTGACAGCCTATCTGCTGAATCCGATTGTTATGATGAGGAGACTTACCTAAACACACTTAGAAACCAGCATATCCCTCCAGACGTGATTAATGAGCGCGAGTTTAGAAACGCAGTTGATACCTCACAACAAGAGAGTGAGATACCGGTGTCCAAACTTTTCCTCAGAATCCATCCAGAACAAGCACCCCTTTACAAGTTGGAGAAACACTGCATTGAGGATACAGATTACCAATTGTTGTATTCCTGGCGCATCTGGATCAAGCAGCCTTATACCTGTACGCACACTGGCGAGCGGAAGCTCAAGTTGACTCCTAACCAGTTCATTGAGACCAAATTGGACATGTCGGAGATCATCAACCTGTACTCCAAACGGATCTGCGAAGGCCATGATTTCGAAGTGCACTTCTTCAGACCTGAGTTTAGACCGAAGAAGCCAGTTACCAAAGGAACGCTGATATCGTTCAAGGTCCCGTACAAAAAGAGCTACAGTGTGTTGAAGTACATTACCCGTATGTTTTTGGATGATCAGTTCTTCCAAAGCGAGGATTTGACACAGTACACATTGAAGAACACTGTAATTGGAGTGAGTTTCTTCATGCAGGAGAAGAGTCTTGTTGTAAAGCTTTGGTGCCTCAAGAGAGTGGACCCTTTGCGATTGTGTGAATTGATTAAACGCACATTGCCAGAGAGATACCAGAGAGTTATCGGTAATGCCAGTTTTTATGATGGGGGTTGTCATGATGATAATGAGACATTGATGACTACATCATGATACCGGTATATATACATACACATGTGGTTGAATATAAACCATCAGTGAACAACTTTTTTCCATATTCTTGAAGAGTATAAACTCTGGATTAAAAGGCGTAACGCCTTTAAGTTATTCTCAGTAGGTATGATCTCGAGTTGATGAAGATGAAGAAGAAGACTCCTCATTTCAAATTGCGTGATGTGTGTTTGTGATCTTTTTTTTTCTTTGGTATCCTGACACAAAGATTTTTAACCTGCCTAAACACACAAACCAGTGCAGAACTCTTATCAGGTCATCGTATGATGACTCAATTGGAGACTACTATTTCGACAAAGGACGTTCTTGCCTATCTCAAGTCTAGAAAGACAACTTCTGATTCAGTTGAGAAGCCAAAGTTGAAGCTTCCATCTGTCAAGGTACCAACACCACTTTCAGATGGTGCCTTTCATGGAACCAGAAGTAAGAGGGCAAAAGACACCAGTATCTGTTCTTCAGAACTGAGTACCAAGATCCAGAGGCCAAGATTGCGACAGAGTGCATTGTCGGATCTCATGTGATCTTTTTTCTTAAACCTTGTTGATATTTCTTCTGACTTCAGAGATGTGTTCAAATGGTAGTTCCTTTTCAACGAAACTCATCATTGTTTCGGCTGACGCGACAAACCGCTGTCTTTTGAAAAGAGTGTACATGGTCCTTATATCAATTCTTTCCTCGTGTACCGAATGATCAGCATATGCAGCCAGATCTCCACTCAATTGTTCTATGAACAACTCACCAGCTTCCAATAGGAGTGGGAAAGCTTTATCATTCAATGGTTTTTTCAGTATCTCTCTGGCATACTCTTTCACCATTTTGCTATTCTTTGTTGACTTACTACTCTTTGGGGATTTGCTTTCTAACCTTGTGGACAAACCATCACTGAGACGACGTAGCTCTGGCTCTTCCAGTTCCTCCTCCTCCCCCTCCCCCAACTCCTCAGGATCAAGAAATACATTGTCAGGTGCCAGACCTTGGGGAATCGCAATATCAGATAGTATCCTGCTCGCCCTTGGTGTTGAATCGAGTCCTTCTCCTTCTCGTGGTGTTTGGAATGGATTTTCTTGTCTTGGTGTTGAGGTTGGTGGAGGAGTCTGAGGACTAAAGAAAAGCGAATTGCTTCTTTCCTCCTCCTCATTGACTTCTTCTCCATAATTGTCAAATCCACCCATGTCCATATCATAGAGGTCATCAAACCTATTGTGGAATTGCTCGCTTGGCCCCACTGGGGGCAGGTCCAGGTCCAGGTTCTCGTCGTGTTGAGTTACAGCTGGTTCAACAACATCCACAAATTCATCTTCTAGTACAGGTGGTGCAAATGATGATTCAAAAGTTTGTAGCGGTGGATGTGGTATCGGAATCGTTTCTTCTTCTTGGACTGAGGCCACTCTTTGTTGTTGCTGTTGTCGCAGTGGCTCTGCTGCTTGAACATCAGCATCAATATGTTGTAACTCTGCTTCTATTTCCTCCTGCGACTCTTGAGCCAAAGCTCTGGTTAACATTGACTCTCTCGTCAAAGCTCTCGATAAAACCCTCAGCATATTCTGTGGAGTCGTACTGCGCTTCCTGCTCCTTCTAGGCGTGTTAAGAAGCACAGCAGCCGTCATCAGTGCACTTCTGCGCCTACTTGGGGTTCTGCTGGGTGTATCTCGTGGAGTCCTGTGAGGGGTCCTGGATCTGGACCTGGACCTTGACCGTGGCGTTCTAGGGGTTTCTGGTATCTAAATAACTAGTTAGTGGCTCGGTGATCTATTGAAGGAAGGCAATTAGAAAAGTTATTTTTAAACTTACTTCTTGTGGTGTTTCCGACATTATGGCCGTCCCACTCTGCTGCTGCTGCTGCTGTTGTTGTTGTTGTTGTTGTTATAGTTGTTGTTCATTAGGTTAAGAAAGAGTACAAGTCCAGTATCTATCTGAAAGTTTTTTTTTGTTTTGTTTTTGTTTTGATTGTCAACTTTCTTCCAGTAACTATGGCAACAATTATTTTTCTTGGGGTGGTGTTATCGAACCTGATATCTATCGACATCCTCAGCACGAATGCCTTCGCTTTCTTCGCTTAGCTCTAGCCAGTGGACACCTTGCACAGCACTCTCATTTAGATTTGGGATGGCAGATTCTGCAATCAGTAGGGCAATGGCGTCATAACCACCTGCACCTGGGACCACCCCACCAATGACACCCTTGATGCCATTACACTGATCCAGGAGAGAAGTTTGCTGAGGTGGTTCAATATCAGCACCCGAGCGTTTGGTGATTTCACGCAGTTGGGTTCTGATCTGTGATATGGATCGGATTAGTCTTTGGAACTGAGTCATATTCGATGATTCAGAGGAGAGGTTTTCACCAGTTGTGTGATTAGAGATGAATTCCAGGGCTTCGTTGTAGGATTTTGTGGCAGACTCAGCATTTAATTTTGTCAAGCAGTCGACAAGCGTCATGTTGGCCAAGTCCAATGCAGAGTATATTTCTGGAGATTCAGGGTCCTCTTTCCTCCATTTCTGCACCAATGACACCAATTTTGGGGTGTTGCTCCCAGTTTTCACATCACCCATGACCAGTTTGATACCTCTAGGAAGACTGACTTTGTAATTCCTGATCTTCCAATTGGTTGAGTCAACTAAGGCTTGGAGTTCAGAGGTAGCGTTCGAAGGAAGCGTGTTGATCAATTCTGGTTCAAAACGTGAGTACACAATGGAGCCAAAAGTCGCTGCGGCAACGTCGAACCCGGAGCCAATTTTACCTTGAGCCTGGCAGTGTGCAACTTGAGCAAGGTTATGGATTTGTCTCTGGGTCGCTTCACCTTCAACATCAAAGACCGGTGAGAAGTGAGAGAGCAGAGCAGCGGTCAGAACAGTGACAAGGCCAGCAGAGGACCCAAGCCCAGTTTTAGCAACTTGGGTAATTGGTTCTGTATGATAGAGAAATGGGCCTTTCTTGGTCGTGTTTTCTGTTGAGTGGTAACCTGAGTCAGAGAAGATGGTAACATGCAGATTGAATGGCAAAGTAGGCTCAATGTACTGCAGAACAATGGAAATTGTGCTCTGAACAAACGGATTAACACGGCCATTGACTTCCTTAATTGCGTTGGTACCAGTAATGGAAAACTCCCAGTCGCCCTCCTTAAACTGGGGGCTACTGACTCTAATAGTGGAGCAGCTCTTCCCATCCACTGGCGCTGCGGGCGGCAAAGTGGTGATTAGTGAGTGCATTCTAGCAGAGAGTGCAACCACGTAGGCGGAGAACTGAGGGTCAAGAACAAGGTAACCACCAGCTAAAAGAGCCTTCCCTGGTGCACTAAACGCCTTCGAAGACATCGTGATGTGGGTGTGATTAAAGCTAGTGTTGATGTTGATCTTCTGCTTCTTTTATTGTTTTTAATAACCAGAAACCTTGAATCAAACCTCTTTTCATTTAAGTCACGTGAAACTGTCTTTGTTTCACGTGTATATTTTTTCCTTCTTCTGGATGGTGAAACAAGATCAAAACAAAACAAAACAAAACAAAACAAACAAAAAGTGCTTGTTTTTGTCATTCTCCTCAAAGGTCTTCTTTGTCCAAAACATCAGAAGCTATCGAAGATGTCTGGCGAATCCCGTGTTGATCTTCTCAACTGGCTCAATACAATACTCAATCTCAACTACGCCAAAGTTGAGCAATTGGGCTCTGGTGCTGCCTACTGTCAAGTGATTGACTCCATCTTCCTTGATGTGCCGATGAATCGTGTCAAGTTTGACGCGACTAAAGAGTACGAGTACCTTAACAACTTCAAGATTCTACAGGGTAGCTTTGTAAAGCATAAGATTAACAAAACTATACCTGTTGAGAGGCTGATAAAGTGCAAGTTCCAGGACAATTTGGAGTTTTTCCAGTGGATCAGAAAGTACTGGAAGGAGAACAAGGATGAGACAGAATACGACCCAGATTCCAGAAGAAAGGCTACAGCAACTGCAGCTGGAAGCACGAGCTCTAGCTCACTTGGTACCAGACAAAGAACACCGTCAAGTTCAACAGTAGGAGGTGCAAGCTCGACTAGACGTTCAGTTTCCGGACCGGGAACAACAATATCTGGTGCAAGATCTGTAGCCGCTCGATCTAGAGTTTCAAGCAATGGCAGCAATGGAGGCAGCAGCAATACACTCAACAGTTTCCAGCGCGGTGCGTCAAGAACCAACTCGCGTGTTTCATCGGCGTCCAACCCAAATAAGGAACTTGAAGCTGAGTTGCAACAGGCCAAAATTACCCTCCAAGATAGAGATAATGAATTGAATGAATACAAAATTGCAGTGGATGCCCTTGAAACAGAGAGAAACTTCTACTTTAACAAACTAAGGGAGATTGAAATCTTTACTGAAACCACTAGTGAACTTCTGAAAAGTGACACTGAAGAAGAGGTGCCTAACTTGAAAGCTGTTTTGATAAAGATCCAGGAAGTACTGTACAGTACTGAAGAGGGGTTCCAAGTCCCTGACGAGGCTGAAGTCAATGACATAAATATGGAAGAGGAAACTTTCTAAATAGCGTACACATGCTTTTTGATTTTTCATAATTGTAAGTCATTTTTTTCTTCTTCTTTTGTTTGATTGATCTATATACATGTGGAAAAACAACAACAATAACAACAACAGTAACCCGACCCCCACTTACCTATTTTAAACAGTGGCACCTTCCTGTGGAGGAGGTGGTGGAGCAGACTTACCACCTGCAAAGTATTTTTCAAAACTGTCATTCTCTTTCCATTCTCTTGGACCCAACAAGTCAATCATATCATCTCTCGTCAAAACTTCCTTTTTCAATAGGAGCTGTGCAACCTTCTCAATTTCAGCCTCCTTTGCAATAAGCAGCTCTTTGCATCTGTCATAGCACTCATCAATGATTTTCTTCACTTCAAGGTCAATTGTACGACTCGTGTTCTCACTGTATGGCTTTTGGACTTGGAACCCACCTTCATCACCAGTATCATAAGAGATGTACCCAATCTCCGGACTCATACCAAGTCTAGTAACCATTGACTCGGCAATATTGGTCACCTTCTTGAAATCGTCATGGGCACCAGAAGTCACTGTTGGGAAATGCAATTCTTCAGAGACACGGCCACCTAGGGCCATGGTCATTCTGTCCTTGAGCTGGTCCACAGATAGCAAGTATTGGTCAGGTGGTAAGTACTGCGCGTAACCTAGAGCACCTTGACCTCTTGGTATGATAGAAACCTTCAACAATGGATCCGCAAACCTCAAGTACCAACCGCAAATTGCATGGCCAGCCTCGTGGTATGCTACAGTCTTCTTTTCCTCCTTGGACAGAACACGAGACTTCTTCTCCAACCCTGCAATGACACGCTCAATCGCCTGTTCGAAATGACGCAACTCAACATAGTCATCACCATGACGGGCAGCAATCAAGGCAGCTTCGTTACAAGCATTAGCGATATCAGCACCGCTGAAACCTGGTGTTAGAGCAGCCAATCTACCACTGAGTTCATCGTTGGCCACTTGGTTCAAGCCATCCTTGTTGATCAAAAGTCTCAACTTTTGCAAATGAACAACATAGATGGCCTTACGACCCTCGATATCTGGTCTGTCAATGGAAACGTGGCGATCAAATCTTCCTGGTCTCATCAAGGCTGGATCAAGAACATCTGGTCTGTTTGTACCAGCAATGACAACAACAAGTTCAGATGATTCAAACCCATCCATTTCCACTAGAAGCTGGTTCAAGGTGGCCTCTCTTTCGTCATTACCACCCATTGCACCACCTTTACCTCTCTCTTTACCAATGGCATCAATTTCATCGACAAAGATAATGGCTGGTGCCTTCTTTCTGGCTGTGGCAAACAAGTCACGGACACGGGACGCACCAACACCAACAAACATTTCAACAAATTCAGAACCTGACACAGACAGGAAAGTCACACCAGCTTCACCAGCCGTAGCCTTGGCTAGAAGAGTCTTACCGGTACCTGGTGGACCAGACAAGATGGCACCCCTTGGGATTTTAGCACCCAGACGTTCATACTTCGCTGGCTTCTTCAAGAACTCAACAAATTCCATAATCTCCTCTTTGGCCTCATCACAACCGGCAACATCTTTGAATTTGACTTTGATATCGGTCTCCTGGTTGAAAAGCTTTGCCTTGGATTTACCAACGCTGAAAATATTGTTCATACCACCTGGACCACCAGCGCCACCACCTTGCATACGTTTAGACATGTAGAATAAACCACCTAGTAGGAGCGCAGTTGGCAGGAATGGGAGTAAGAAGCCAAATGGGAGACCACGTTCAACATACTGGACGGGGATTCGTTCCTTGGCTGGGATCTGGAGCTTGTCTTGAATGTCGTCAACCTGCTCTTCAAAGATATCAATCGAGCCAATGGTGAACGCAACATAGTTACCAGCAGGGTTAAACCTTGAGTCTGTACCAGAACTAGCAGCTTCTGGTCTTAGTTTAGCCTCAACAAGCTGCTTGTTCACAACAGTGAGCTTCTCCACAAGACCTCTTTCAAGGTACTTAGTTTTGAACTCTTGGAATGTGAGAACATTTGGGGATACGGCAGAGTCACTCGGGGTGATCAGGTAGAAGAAAGTGGTGATACCAACAGTAAGGTATAAAGATCTGTAGAACTCCTTGGATTTGAAGTACTCAGTTGGTGACATCTCCTTTTTGGTATCCTTCTTCTTATCATCCTTCTCTTGTTCCTTATCCTTATCCTCCTCCTTCTTCTGGTTGAATGACGTTCTTGTTTGGTGAAATGTAAGTGGCCTATAAATTGAAAACAGTCTCTGTTGGTGACTCTTTAGAGCCAAGGGTCTCAGGCTATGAGTTTTACTCAGCAATTGGTGTTTCAGGGTGTTCATGGTGGCAAACCCTTTCAGGTGTAACCTCAGCGGGTATTCGGGAAAGCCGCCTATTTATGAACAAAAAAACACACACACACACACAAAAACTACAAGCAAAGAAGTTCTGAGCTTGAGGAGACAGCGAGTGTACTTTTGTTTAGCTGGTGGTGAAACTGCTAAAGAAATAGTTGTGGTTTCTTAAAAGACGGGGACTGCTCGAGCCTTCTTTTCTCTTTTTTTTGTTGAAATCGGGCAGTTAACCGCGAAAACTAACTATTTAGGAAATTACCAGTTTGGGGGTGTTTTTGTGCTTTTGTGTTTTTGTGCCTTTGTTTACTTTTTTTTGTGACACTTTCAAAAAAACAAACAAAACTAATTAAAACAAAAACGAAACAAAGTGTCAAATCTGGGATCAGATCTGATGAACACACACAAAACTTTTGATAATACAGTCACTGGAAGAAATGCTGCATTTGTCCAATCTTATCGAACTCACGCTGTCTTTTTTTTATTTGTGTCGCCTTTCCAAATGTGGTTAAAATCATGATTTGAGATTTAACAGTTCCCTAAAGGTGCACCGCTTCGTTCATCATCATCATCACCACCACCACTACCACCACCACAGCTACCATCATCTATCTTCAAAGACTTGCTATATTAAAACTAAAAAAAAAAAGACTCATTTAAAACCATATAAAACACGTACACAAAAGAAAGAACAAACAAACTACCTTGCTTACTTTTGAAAATACCACTGGGAGGGATCATGAAGCTCCACTTCATCATTAACGTTTTTTTGGTATTCACTGCAGTCCATGGTACTTACTTTGTGAAGTTGAAGAAACCATCCACTTTGAACAAGCTACTCAACCTTGATGATCAAGTTGTAACCACAGCTCATTTGCGTCCCCTTGTCAAGAAGATCGTGTCTTTTGGTTCTTTTGAAGGGTTTTCAGGAAACTTCACTAAGGATGTTATTGAGAGATTAAAGAAGAATCCGCTAGTTGCTGAAGTTGTCCCAGATTTCACCATTGATCTAAACGATGACTTGTCAAATGCTGCATCTGACTTGAGGAGCGAAGAGGAGGAGGAGGAGGAGGAGGAAACGTTAGATATGGGGATGAAGTCAGAGACCAAGTATCAGATATATGACGACGCTTCAAAACTGGAGACACAGTTTATGGCCCCAAGACATTTGGCGAGGGTGTCTAGACATGAAAAGTTGCCCGTCAATGCCTCTGTCAATTACTACTACAACACTGAGTTCACTGGAAAAGGTGTCAATGCCTACATTATTGATACTGGTATTTTCAAGGAACATCCAGACTTGGAAGGAAGGGCTATTCATGGCGCTGATTTCACTACTGAGGGCTCTGGAGATATGAATGGTCATGGGACACATGTTTCCGGTATTATTGGCTCCAGGTCATTTGGTGTCTCCAAAGATGTCACTTTGGTTGAAGTCAAGGCGTTGGATAGGTTTGGCCAAGGTTCTCTATCCACAGTTATCGCTGCTTTGGAGTTTTCTGTCAAACATAGAAGAGAGAGTGGTGTTCCCGGTGTGGTAAATTTGTCACTTGGTGCCGTGAAGAATTCAGTTCTAAACGAGGCCATTAAAGCCGCTGTTGAGAGTGGTTTGCTGGTTATTGTTGCAGCTGGAAACTCCAACGTTGACTCTTGTATGACTTCTCCTGCAAGTTCTCCTTATGCAATTACTGTTGGTGCTATTGATGATCTCACGGATTCCATAGCCAGTTTCTCTAATTGGGGTAGCTGCGTTGATGTGTTTGCCAGTGGTGTGTTGGTTCACAGTTTGTCAATTGGAACTCTTGAGCATCCGATGGTGTTGAGTGGCACTTCAATGAGTTCTCCAAGTGTCACTGGACTAGCTGCGATTCTCTTGGAGAGAGGATTCACTGTGAACCAGATTGGTGATGTCTTGAGAGATGCTGCCACCAAGGACAGCATTTCTCGATCTTCTATGAGACTGAGACCAAACACTCCAAACAGAATTGCCTTCAATGGTATCAACAAACCAGATGACCAGTTTCCTGAAGAGCTCCAGCAGCTTCACAAAGAATGGCAGGAAAACTCAAACACTCAAAGTACCAATGAGCTACGCTGTTAAAATTGTTGATTGTGTTTATTAGTCCAGTCCATCACCCCTCTTTTTTTCCCTTCTTCTTCTTTTATCAAGGACGAATCCGCTTCTCTCCACAGTAAATGAGAGATGTTGATAGATCTTGAACAATACTAGTCTTTTTCTTCTTCTTCTTTTCTTTCACCCTAAAAAATCTTTATACGTACTTATAATACGACCAGTTTAAAAACTTGAATTGAAATTGAATCGAATTGAATATGCCTTGTACATCTATATATATGTTAGGATTGTCTATGTGTGTCATCTCTCACATATCAATATCTCCCTTGAAACTCAGCATGTTGTCAAACCGCACACCGTTAATATCACTATTCAAACCATTGAACAACTTTAACCCATCACCAACCTCAGAGTCTTCCGATGAGCCCTGACTCTGCTCGCCACCACCACTTCTCAGCAAATTGATACGTTCAGAGGCAACCAAGATCAATCCATGCGATCTAATCTTCTCAACCAGATCAGGGATCATTCTCAGCAACTCATTTGGACAAATCACACCAAGGATGTTGTTCACCGTGGCAAACCTCGTTGCCTCTTTTATAGATCTCGTTGTTGGGTCCTCTTTTGTAACCACATCGATAGGGAACCCGTTAGCTGAAGAGCTGCCAACTGTTCCCTGGGCGTGGTTGTAGAATATGCCTGAAATGTTGAACAGGACAGGGTAGTTTGGCTGTTTCCAGTTCAGGATGGAACAGACACTCTGAACGTTAGAGGAAAAAACAATCGACCTCGTGCGTTTGGATGAGACGTCTGCCTTCAAGAAACGGGCCTCACGGACGTGGTCAAAGATACATGTCAAGAGCGAGTCGACAAAGAGGTTGATATTAGTCGATTCGGGCAATGTCAGAGGCAATTGGGCAATCTCAGCCTCGGTTGGGTACAAAACCTCGATGTTCACATTAACAAACTCTGGGACAAGTCTTAGGAAGTCATCCAAAAGGATGTATGTGGTCTTTAGATAGTTTTTCAAGTTAATAAGATATTGGAATGCATCTTGTTGAGACGCCTCACTAGAGAGCACTGATTTGAACTTCTCCAATTCGTCATCATACTTGCTCAAAGTCTGGAATTGCAATCGGGACAGATTCACCAGTGCAATCTCCGTTCCCAAAATCTTGAGGTTCCAAGTTGGACAAACAACGGCGGTTCCGTCACTCAGCAACGTGACGTTGATTTTGAGGTAGTCTCCACTTAAGGAACTTGCAGTAACAAAACTCAAGACATTCTGCACCTGTGTGATGGCGCTGTTGTTCGACGTAGATTTCCAATAAGTGTCATACTTGGAGATCTCCAACGGTGTTCCAGAATACGGATGAATCACTTGGAATTGGAACCTGAGTTCTCCAATCGTCTTTAACCTTCCATCAAATAGAGGTAGTGTGACAAAGTTTTTGAGACCGTCATTCGGAACAGTGTTGAATACGTGTGATAATGCAGATGTCTTTGCAATGAGTTTTGTGCCAAAGGAAGGGAAAATCTCAAAGTCGATTTGGAAATCACGAAGGGAGTCAATCTGAAATGCAATGATGTTCTCCGAGTCAATGATTGGTAATAGTAGATTCCTTGGCACCACATCCGAGATCTTGGAGCTGATAACGACACGACCAGGAGCAGAGCTTGTCGTGCTCAAATCATTCAACTTGAGACTCCCACGGCCAAGATCGAATTGCAACTGAACAAAGATCTTCTTTTCTAGGAAGTTGTGTCCATAGCGTCTTAGAGGGATGATTGGTGGTGGCAATGACAAGTCAGGAATGGTGTCAATGTTGATCATCTCAGGGCCCAAAGAAAATGTGGGCGGTGGGGGAGCAACAGCAGCGCCAGTAGATGACAAATCGGCAGCCTCTTTCAAAGGAGACAGAATTGCCTTTGCAGTTGCTCTATCAGTCTTATCAAGGTTCCGAATCAACACATTCAGCACATCCACATGACCTTCCCACGCTGCGTAGAATATTGGATAGAGGTTCTTTTCATTCTTAATGTCGATGCGCGCACCATTTTCAATCAACTTTTCAGTCGTTTTGACGTGACCCTCAGATACTGCGTAAAAGATGGGCGTCCACTTGTTGAACTCATCAATTTCGTTGGGGTCAGCACTTTTGGAAACGAGCAAGTCAACAAGTTCCCACTGCCCAGTTTTGGCCACGACATGGAGAGGCAGCAATCCTTCTGCATTCTTCTGGTAATTCTGGTACACTTTAGGGTATGTCAATAGCAGCTCGACAATGGCGTAGCTCCCCTTTGTACATGCATAGTTGAGGGGAAGGTATTGTGGGTTCTGTTCAGTGTTTGTTGGTGAGGGATCAGCGCCTAGTTCCAGCAGTGTCTTGACTGTATCTAGATGCTGTTTGGAAATAGCAAGTAATAGCGGAGTCATTGAGTCGTAATCCAGAATGTTGAGGTATTGTAATGTCTCCTGTTGGGATGCGAGGAGTCTGATTAAGTTGGACTTTCCCAGTTCCGAGGCGTAATGGAGTGGGTAGCGACCCGATATATCCTTTTTGTTTAGAATCTCAGGGCATTGAGAGATGACGAGTTGGAGGATGAAGACACGATCGTGGAGTTGGTTTGAACAAGCTTCATGAATGACATTTCTGCGGGAGATTTCGTCGGCGTGGGTCAAGCTGATGAGGTCGCTTGCCTGTGTGTGGAATTCCTCAAGCAATGGGTCTGGGATGGTGGTGGATACAGCCGAGAGGAATAGTTTTGAGAGCTTGAGGGCCGAGTTGATAGAGTTCTTGATTCTAACGACAAACTTGGTGAGGAGGTCTTGGGCATTTGAAGAGTCACAAATGGTGATGAACTCGGAGTAGAGTTCGTCAATCTCAAAATCGTCAAGAGGTACTTCCTCAGATGCAGATGCAGACGCCGCCGCCGCCGCCGCCGTTGCCGCCGCTGCTGCTGCTGCATCAGTTGCTATTGTGTCTGTTGATGATGAAGATTTGGCGAGCTTGAGGTTTGAGAAATCCTTAATAGACCCCCCACCAGTTTCAAAGCGGACAACTTCCTCGCCTTCAACCTTGGCATTCAGTTCCAAGAGTGAGTTCGAACAGAGGTCGTTGAGTTGTGAGATTTCAGCTCTGTTGAAAACAGGTTGGACAGATACCGCCTTGGACAGGTACAGTTCCTTTGTGTGAGATTTAGAGCGCTTATCCCACTTCTTGAGCACTTTTGAGAACCCAGTCTGGTTGAGTTCAATGAACTGCTCCAGTCTATCCAAATCACGGGCAAATCTTCTAAACCCATCGTACAACGTGATGTAGGCAATTGACTCCCTGGAACCGATTCGGTTCTTGGAGACAGCATCGGTCTTCTTCCTTGTAAGGATGTCTAGACGTATCCTAAGCTCTGATTCCTTCTCAAGATAGAAGGAATTCACCTTCTCCAATTCCCTCTCAAGTCTAAAGAAGAAAGACGCCTTGTTATCCTGCAAAGTTCTCTCAACATCCGCTGGCTCGCCACCTGCTGCTAGCGGAACCTCAGCTAGCTGCTTAATGAGTTTCTTCAACTGCTTGTAGTTGATGAAATGGCCAACATATTCAGGAAGTTCCAGCTGGCGCGCTTCAAGATACTTGCCAAACTTCATTTAGCGCCGAAAGACCTTTATTGTTTAATTGTTGGAGGAGGAGGAGGGTGGGAGGAATTGGTTTTTTTTATTTATTTTTCCCTTACTATTATTTAGTAGCAGTAGTAGCAGCGGCAGTAAATCGATGATTTTTGGTTTTGTGTAAACCGTACTGTTGATTAAAGGCAGGAAAAATGAGTGTTTTGGTGTTTTTTTTTTTCTTCCCGCCGCGACACGTGCGGCAGGCGGCTTTTTTTTTTTTTTTTTCTCTACTGTGTGGGCGCTAGGCGGACGAGTCAGGCAGACGAGCCAGAAGCCCAGGCAGAGGAGATTGCACCGAGGGGAAACGTGCCGCCAAAAAGCCCACCCACCAGCAGCACCACCACCGGCCACCACTTTAGCCAATCATCATCACCAACCAGAACTGCAGCTGAAGTGATGATCTACATTCCCATCATTTTCAACATTTTGAACGGCAGCTGGCAGCAGGAACGCAGCGGCAGCATCAGCAGTCTCAACACCACGTTTCCCACAGACAGTCAGAGTCTCGTGTTGATTTGGCATTGCATTGATTGATGTCACAAGAGTTTCAGTTTCGACTGATCTTGATCTGATGGAAGGAGATCAATCCACCGACGACAGGGGGGTTCCTGAACAGAGCTGAACAGCACTGTACAGTGATATATAGGATAAAGCTGAAGAAAAGATTCTTCTCTCTTGAACACAAACCGCTGCCATCGGTTGACTTGACAGATTAGAGATATAAAGTCCCTTCTTCCCCATGTTTTCATATCTTGTTGGTTTCACTTCAATCAAGAGCTGTACTCTGTTGTAGTACATAGATCCATGTCATAGAGGCTACCACACACACACACACACACACACCAGCTGGTCTCTGTCTGTGGTCTCTGTCAGTATGTATGTGTTACCCGGACCGTATATCCTCAGTCCTTTTTTTTTTCTTGAATAGAAAAGTCAAACAAGGCGACAACCACAAGGAAACAAAGAAACAAACAGCATCAACACACCAAATGCGCCAATCGTTACTCAGACTCGCCCACCACGCTGCACCAAAGTACGTCCGCAACACTGCACCAACACCACCACAGGTGACTCTTGCGAGTAAAGTTATCTCAAAGACCCTTGGTGCAACTGCCATCTTTTGGATTCTGTACAGAGTCAAGCAAGACGGGCTCGTCATGTTGGGTTTGAAACATCCATGGGACCACTAATAATTCATATTATCTATTTCAGACTGTCTGGTTGTCTTTGTGATGCCCTTATTCATTCATTCATTGATTGATTGATTGATTGATTGATTGCTTTCTTGCTTGCTTGATTGATTGATTGATTGATTTATTTATTTATTTATTTATTTATTTATTCCATACGACCCCCATCTTATCATGTTTTCTATGTATCATTAAAGTGTTCATTTTTCTTTCAACGCCGCCCACGACCTCCTCTGACTCTCTTTCCCCTGCCTCTGAATCCATTTCCTGCACCACCACCACCACCACTGCTCTTTGTTCTCTCTCGAATCTCACTCCCATCTTTCCTGAACTTGAAGTCAAACCCTTGTGATTCAGCCTCAAACTTCAAGCGGCTTGTTTCATCAATGCTCAGAACAACGTGTCCGACATTCACATCACAGAGGTTGAAATGCCACTGGTTCTGAAACGAGAGATAGTATGCGTCCGACTGCAGCCGTATAGTGTTGAAGTTGACATCTCGTTTGTTGAAAGAGAGCGACAGCGGCGTGATCTCCTGGTGACCATCCGGCGATTTCGTCACAGGGATTCTGTCAAACGAATTCAACGCCAAAGTCAGCAACCGTGTTAACCTTGGAGACTGGGAAATCACACTCTCAATCTTTGGCTGGACATTAGACCAAATTGACGACAGCTGCGTACGGGCTTCGCTAAACTTGAGCTTGTAGAAATCAAAGTTCGGACACACACTCAGCTCGTTGAAACTGGAAGGGTACAGAAAATGTAACCCATTGGACAACGTGTAATCCATCTTCAAAAACACAGCCAAATGGCCCAATAACGCCTCTCGGCTCGGGGAGGGATGCGTCAGCATAATCTTAATGTCTGAATTCCTGGACTGTTGCTGAACAGTTTCAATAAACTGTCCAATCTGAACCATTGTAATCCAAATGTTCCCTGGTTCGCCGGCGAAGGGTAAAATGTCACGATTGATTAATTCGTCAACTTCAGCGTTATCGCCATGAACTCCTCCTCCTCCGTGATGGAAAAGCTTTTGATATGATAATGCTCCGCCAATCCCACAGACAAACAAATCCACTTCTTCCATATCCTCTTCCATATCTTCATCATCTTCTTCTTCATTATCATCATCACCATCATCATCATCATAATCCTCACCATTAATATCAATTCTACGACTTGACGGTACTTTCATCGACACGTTGAAAGAGCTCAATTCGTCCAACAAATGGAGGTTCCTTACGGCATACTCACCCAGTCTAAACTTATTCAAGACAACAGAGTCCTCCACTGTTCCTGCAATGGCATACACGGGCACCTTCAGAACTTCTTTGCCGCTAATAAACCTGCTCAATTCGCTCAACTCCACACCATCCAACAACGCCCGTAGCCGTTCTGCATCCGCATGGTCAACGTACTCGCCCGTCGCACGGGATAACTCGCTCACTTGGTCCACTATCGACGCTGGTAAAGTGGGACTAAACGCAACAATGTGCCGCAGATACGTCTCCTGGATCCGTCCAACCGATTGGCTTTCAAAGAAACCAAAACTGCCTGTATGTAAGATGAGGTCCGCATTGTACTCAGCGGCCAATTCGTTCAGCCGGGTTAGATGGCCACGGAGTTCCGCAATGCAAAGGATGCGCAGCCCACGCTGTACCATTAGTTGCACCTGTTGATCCTGTGAAAACTGACGCTCCATTTTCCGTCGTTCATTCAGCTCCAATAGCCTTGTCTAATATGCTCTTTTTTTTGCTTTGTTGAGAGAGTGGGTTGTTTATTTAGGAATCGACTCTAGAAATAAATTCCTCTGAAATTGTTGGTGTGTGGGTGCTGGCGGATCAAGAAAAAAATATAGATGACATAATCATGATGTCATCACTATTGTTTATATTTGTTAGGGCCACTCTCACTGTACTTTGTACTGTAGTACTGTGAATACGGTTATTGTTTGATCAGTTCTTAAAAGAAATACACATGTTACCGACAGATCTTCGTTAGGATGACGGACGGATAACGACAGCAGAATACCTCACCTCACTTCTTCTGAGCCTGGTTGTCGTTCAATTTGGTGTCTCTGTGCAAGAATGGCTTGTAGACGCTTTCATAGTAATGTGGCTTGTACCCACCCTCCTTGGTCTGCGTGTTGACAAACTTGAAATAGTTTTCGTATGCGTTGCCATCGTAATTTCCAATCTTTGCACCGATGAAGAAGTCAGATAGGTTGAAGGAATCAGTAAGTCCAATAATGTCTGGTCTCAACTTTTCATTGACAAGGTCAATCTTATCATTCAGAGCATCGTGGAACTGCGCACCATCTACAATGATACCTGAGGAGTAGAACTGGGCAATGTTCTCGGATGTGATGTGCAGCGCATAAAGCTGGGCAAGAGAAGTAAGGACATTCTTGATTTCAGGGCTGGCCTCCTTCACACGAGCGTAAAAAGTCTTTAGGATGGTCAACTTGGTGTGGATTTTGGCAATTTCAAATCTGTTTGAAGAAGCCTTCTCAAAGGCAAATTCCAAATCTGAGGATTGGGCAAAGGCTGCTTTGAATTTGGCTGCGCCTTGACCGATAAGTTTCTTTGATACAAACTCCCAGGATGAAATCAGGTGGTCAATGTCATTCAACTGGCCAACAGACAATGTAATGCCTTCAAGGTCAGAGCTCAGGTATTGGGAGTATTGTCCAACCTTGCCACCCTTTTCCAGAGTGAGTAAGTTCTGAATCAGTGCTCTTCCACAACTTAAGGACAGGACATTGTTGTCACCTTCCCAGGTGCATTGAACGACCCAGTCATCGTACCCTTTACCGAATTCATTGTACGCAGAGTAACCATGGCCACCACAAGCCTGGCGAGACTCCTCAATGATCTTGCACACTTCCCATGTGGCAAAGGCCTTCATGCCTGCACTTAGGGCAAACAGGTCCTTGAGGTTTGGAATGGCCCGCTTGACATCACCGGAAGCTGCAAGCTCTTGACACTCAGCGTTGAACCTAGTAACTTCCATCCCGGAGGAGTTGAAGGCAAAGATAGTGGCCAGTAATGGGAAAAGTCTTCTTCTGTGGTGAGGGTAATCAATGATCCTCTTTTCAAGACCGGTAGACCCATCTTTGCCAAACTGTCTTCTGATAGTCGCATATCTCAGGGCAACAGTGATAAACTTTTTCCCAACTTGGTACGAGTCGCAAACCATGCTCACTCTCCCATTGACCAGCGCAGTGTAACTCAGCTGCTCAAACTTAGGCAAAGTGACGTTTCCCAAAGAGTCAACCTGAGTGAACTTACTCAGCATGTTGAACCTAGGGATCCAGACCTCGGAGAATTGGATCCAGCCATTGTCGACACCATCACGGCCCATCTTCTTGCCAATGTCACCGGCAGCGATACCTGGAAGTAATTCGCCAGAGTTAATGTCTCTCAGCTGCACGACAAAGTTCTTGACCCCGTAGTCCTTTCCCTTGACAATCAAACGCGCATAAACGACACAGTGGGTGGCACTGTGTGCTGCACCACCAATCCACCACTTGGTGGCACCTAGGTGTGGTGTGTTGATATAGAAGCCATCGTTTTCTGGATCAAAATGAGCCTCTGTTTGTAGTTTGGCAACGTTGGAGCCGTGGGTCAGCTCAGTCATACCGAAACAGCCGTAAAACTTTTCCAAATTGGCCGCACCTTTCTCCACGGTCCAATGATGAGCCTGCTCATCAGTACCCAGCGCAGCAACAGTCTGGCAGAACAGTCCAAAGTGAACTCCAAACCGTGTCAAAGTCGAACCGTCAAAGATCCCCAAGATCTGGATTCGCTTGACAAAAGTGGAATAGTCCTCGAGTTTGCTGAATGGAAACACCTTGGCGATCCTTTTGAACGTGAGTTCACGCTTCTCTTGCCAGTTGAGCGAGTAGTCGTCAACCTTGAACAACGGATCTCTTTCAAAAGACGCCATGATGGACTCCATTTTACGCGTCTCATCCTCAGAGCCATCGAGGAAGTTGGTGAGTGCCCTCACTGGGAACGTACACTGTGCTCGCTCTGCTTGTCTCTCCTTGATAAGGTCCGTGGTCATGATAAAGATGGTATGTCTACTGACTGGGAGGCAGTGGAGGGCGAGATCTGGGAGGACGTTTAAAGCCTTTTAAAGCCTTTTTGAAATCTTTTGTAGTGGGGTGGAGAAAAAAACATTGCCTCGGTAAAACTGGGGTTGACACATTTTCGGCAACTAACCTGCTGGCCGCCGCCGGTGAGGACCCCTATGGCCTATACTACCTACTACAAAAGATTCCAATGGATGTGTGTGTTGTTCTCTAAGTGATTGATAGCATCTTCTATTTAAATCTTGAAAGTGCAGATCCCACCAGTTCTTTTTCCTCTGGTTCACCACTTGCCTGTTTCAGTCTCTTTTGTCTCATTTCCTTCTCCCGCTTCAAGTTGGCCTCGACACGGATCTTTCTCTCATCAATCACATTCTGCTGTTTCTTTCTCAAGTGGCGACGCAACGACGAGTTCTTGCCCTTGACCTCCGGTCTCGGGGCGGTCTTTTGTTCAGACTCATCCAACTTCAGTTGGGACTTCTCCAGTTCGTTTCTGTCTGCGTGGGTCAGCCTCTCTGATGGAGCCTGCTTGGCTACATTACCAATGTAGCTTGGATCCAAGGAGATCGAATCAGCAGGCAGCTTGTTGAGCAAGGAGCGCACCTCAGACTCCTGTCTCTGCTTCGCTGTCTCGTAAGGGTTGATTTCCAAGGCATCAAAGTTTGCCTCACCAGAGCCTGGTATTATCAAGTTCTGAATTCCCTTCGAGTGGCCCACACCGAGCAGATCCTCAAAAGGTACAAATTCAAGGTTTTCAATCTTGGAACCAGGAATTAGATGTGACATGTATGGTTTTTTTTGGTACGACTTGTAACTGTCCTTCCAGACAGTAACGTTGGGACCCCAACTGGCAGACAGCAGTCCAGTGTCAGAGAACTGAATATCACTGACTGGAGTCGGGGTCGCATACGAGTACAGCTCTTTGTAATTTCTGATATCCCACACCTTGAGAGTCTTATCTGCACCAGCAACAGCCATGTAGTGGCCTGATCTGTTGACAGTTAGACCCTTAACCGGACCGGCACACGCCTGGATCTTGACCAACGGTTCATTGGCTGCAGGCGACCACAGGGAGACAACACCCGTCGAGGAGCCCAGGTGTATTATCGCGTTCCATGGGTTCTGCGCCATCGCTGTCGAAGGTCCGAGCTTGGTCTTGATATCGTTCGCCAAAACACCAGTGGAAACGTCGTGGTACTTCAACATTCCCGTGTTTCCCGACGTGGCCAGGAGGTAATGGTATGGCAGGAACTCCATATTCTGCACTTCAATGTGCTGCTTCATTCTGTGGATCTCAGTGCCTTCGTGGTCGTAAATAAACGTGTACTTTTTCTGAGCAACTGCGAAATACTGCTCACTCTGGAGATACTGGACAGCATTGACCGTCTCGTTCAAATGCAACTCCGCCCTCAACTCTCCCTTTCTCCAGTCCATCGATGCCACATGCCCCTTTCTACCACCAATCAGTAAATGCGTACCGTTACGTGAAAAGTTCAAAGTGTACGGCCCAAACTGATCCAGTTTCAGATTGATCGCCTTGTTCGCCGTGGACTGGTCAACCTCCTTAGCAATATCCTCCTGCTTGTATCTATATGTCTTCTCCAAACCTTCAGCTTCCAAATGGCCCGAGGACTCAGCTAGAAGTATGTCTGTTGCAGCAGTGGATCTCAGTGATTCCTTGTACTTCTGATCCATAGCTCTCATTGTATGTCTAAGCTTACCATTTTTGGCCGCTCTTTTAGGTGCCTTGTCTGTACTGCTACCGCTTGGTCTATCTCTAGAGTACTTCTCCGTATTGACAGACTCCAACTTGCCATTCTGACCTGTGAGTTTCCCCATAGCCAGCTGTTTTGTTTTTGATTATTAGTACCGAGCCAGAAAAGAAGGAGAAAAGTCATAAAGAATTTTTTCTTTCTTCCCGATGAGATGAGATGAATAAGCAATTATGTAATATATTCATTACCCGGCACACAAATTTGTCGATTAATCAAAAAAAAAACATCACCAAACAACACAAAGAAACAAATCAACAACATCAAATCAACAACAAATATGCTGAGATCTGTTATCAGACGCCAATCGACACTGGCTTCCAAAGCCTCTGCTACTTCGACACCACAGGCCACTACACCTGTTATTCAACAGGCTCCTAATCGTGTGGGCACCTGGTCTGAATCGCAGCAGCCCCGCTCCAGTGTGGTGAACCACCATGCCAAATTCTTGCAGAAAGACCTCTCTAAGCAGCCACAGCCTTATGCTGCTATTGATCTGATTGCAAAGGAACCGGTTCGCTTCATCAATGATCGCATTGCCACTTGCCAGGGTAACAAGCAATCAGGCCAAGGCCATCCTCGTGTCTTTATCAACCTTGACGCGAAGAAGGTGGGCACCTGTGGGTACTGTGGACTGAGATATGCACAGGAGGCGTTCAAGGGCGAGATTGACGTTTAGACACATACTACACATATACATATCACGAGAGAGAGAGAGAGAGAGAGAGAGAGAGAGAGAGGCGTATTTATTACTATTTATTATCCCTATTTATTCTATGAACCCCTACTTATTTATTACTCTTATGAATCGAAAGGCTCTTGTCCCATATTGAGCTATCTACCCGCGTTATTTCTTTGTTTCGTTCCTTGAGTGTGCAACATCTTGCCAGTCATTAACCCTTAATATCACGTACATATACATATACATATCCACATATTCACATTCGCTAGAATCATCACACAACTGCACACACGGACGGCTCCACCGGTTTTCACAAAGCCTCGAAGAGTCAGAACTGGTACCTTCTTTCTGGTGATGATTGACACACATTCATTAGATATATACGGGCCAAGTCGGAATTCTCTTATGTGCCAAAAAGTTACACCAGCCAATAAAATCAAGCAATAACAACAGCAACAGCAACAACAGCAAGAAGAACATGGCAGCACATCAGGAGGTGACGAATCCACCACACGAGCAGAAGACGGCGACAGTGCAGACCACCAATCGGTCTGAGACGAACTATGTGGTCTTGAACTACCTTATCTTTGAAGGGTATGAAGCCACAGCAGTGAAGTTTGCCCAGGAGATGGGTCTGGATCTAGAGACGTCTGAGAGTGTTGTTCTCGACGGGATCAGGACGATCGAGTTTCGAAGACAGGTGAAGTTGCTGATGCTACAAGGTGATATCCAGCTAGTGATTGACAAACTGAAGATGGAGTACCCTGACCTTTTGGAGAAGAATGAGTTCTTACATTTCAAGTTGCTGCTGCTGAGTCTGATTGAGATGATCAAGGCGCACAATGACAGCAGCCGTGATGGGAGTGATGAGAACCCAGAGGACAGGGATGCATTCGTGACCAGAATTATAATGTTTGCTAGGAAGAAGCTGGCCACTAAGGCTATGAAGAATGAGAAGTTTATGGAGGAGTTGGAGCTGGCCATGACGTTGATGTTGTATTGTAACAGTGACCAGATAGACCCGGAGAAATTGCCGGAGAAGCTGAGAGAGTTACTTGAGTCCAAGCTGAGGCTAGAGATTGCCGATTTGATCAACAAGTCTGTGCTTTTAGAAGCTGTTCCACATCTGCTTGAGTTTAGAAACAATGAGAACAAGGGCCATGACGATGATGAAAAGTATAGTTCAGTTGAGAGCTTCTACTTTGATAATAATCTGTTTGATTCGGACTTGAAGAAGTTGCTCAAGATTTGGCTATGGGGTGAAACCAATGCTGAAGAGCAGGATGATGACAACAACAACAACAACAACAACCATGTGGTGACGTTTGAACTATGAAATGAAGAATCAAAAATTGGATTTCATCTAAACAACATTGAAGTGCGCTTGAAGTCTATCTCCAGTCTCAATCCCCACCAAACACAAGGGCTTTGTGTCGTCGTGGACAATCTTTCCCTTGGAATCAATAATTACCACATCTTTAATGACAAACGTCTTCTTCAACTTCAAGTCCTCATACACGGTGGAGTCCTTGAACAGAAAGTACAGCTTTCTTCTCAAGAATCCCACAGTGGTACCCAGATCAGGATCCTCATCATGATACTCCTCTGGACTGAACTCAATATGGTACTTGAGTTTCTTGGAACCATGTAGATTTAAGCCTCGACCATCCTTCACGTATCCATGCACGTATATGTGTGCACAGTGCACAGGCTTATCCACAAAGTACTCCTTTGCTACAACATCCCACCAGCCCAATGATACGCCAATCTGGAACGCAATTTTGTAAAGAATGATGAGAACGAGCATGATGAAGCCAATCACAGTCATCTTTTGGGAGATCGGATCGTTGAAATGGTTCCTGAGAAACTCATGCTTCGACATGTGGTGAACGAGGAATGCCTCGAATTGGAGGAAGGGTCTTATCACTGTGTCCATTGTGCCACAACTTGGGTTTTAAGAGAACTAAAAGGAACGAGGGTGTCCATATGTAAATGAAACGAAATGAAACGAAGCCCTGGTCGGCTGGTGCAAAAGAAAGGGGAACAATGGAGTTCCGAAAAACTATCACGTGTGAATAGAGTTCCGGTACACAAATCTCTCACACCCCTCACGAGACTATCCCACGGCTCAAGATCTCTTGATGGAATCAGAGAGGGATATCCATTATGTGGTGACCAGCTTCTTTGTTTAAGGGGTGTAGAATGTCTATCCGTACAATTGAATTGAGTTTCCACTAGGCCGGTAATGGCCGTTTATTATATAGTAAAGTAAAGCACGAGAACAAGTCACATGAGCTTTATATAGTTTTGTTGTAAGAAGAACAGCTTAAAAAAGTTTCTGGACCTGCATTGCATGGATGGCTTACCAAGCTTGGAATGGCTTTCCCATGCACTTCACAGTTGACTCTCTGCTGTCAAAACTTTCTGCAATAATCTGAGATCTTGACAACAACTACTATCTTTTCACATAACCCATTCAAACCACATCATAGTTTCCTGTAAACTGGACACAGTACTAACGTTGGTACGATATATCACGTGCCAAATTCTAAATTTGGACCACACTGTTATTAAGTTGCCGAGAAGGGTCGTCGGGGAAACTTTATTGGCTGATGCGGTCGGTCATTTAGGCCTGATGGGGAATGGATTTCGTGGGGTAGGCGAGCCAAAAACAAAACAAACATCCAATGTAGCAAGCGAGTTAAATTAAGGTTAATAAATGTGGCTGAGATGTGCGGCCACGCCCCGCAATCATAAGCCCAGCTGAGAGCTTTTAATTGGCCCCTCCCCCACACAGCGGCGCCGTTCACTCCTTAAATTGTCTAAATAATCTTGAGTGGTAAATTTAATTTGCACAATTAGTCGATAATTCAGTCCGTAGTATAAATATCTTCGAGATTGCCCCCCTCCAACTCTGCAACCTAATTTTTACCTCTCATCAAAAAAATACCAATTCCAATCGCTACAGGAACAATGCAATTCACAAACGCTGCTGCCGCCTTAATCTCCTTTGCTGCTTTGGCATCGGCCCAGAATGAGAATGCTATCCTCTCCGTAATCATCAATGACATTCGTTCCTACACCGGAGACTACTTGTCATACATTGCTGCTGGTAACATTCCTCCATCAGGTGTCTTGCAAGTTTACCAGCAACTCTCCACCTTTACTGATGATTCTTACACCAATTTGTTCACTCAGGTTGATGCATCTGCTGTGTCCACTTTTATTACTGGTGTCCCATGGTACTCATCCAGATTGGCCCCTCAATTAGCCAACCCTGAGGAGACTGGGGCTGCTGACGAGTCTGAGACCGCTGAGGAGACTGAGTCTGCTGATGATTCTGAGACCGCTGAGGAGACTGAGTCTGCTGATGATTCTGAGTCTGCTGAGGAGACTAGTTCTGGCTCTGGCTCTGGCTCGCACACTTCCTCGCACACTTCTGGTTCAGCTTCCGGATCTGAAACCCACTCTGAATCCTCTAGCCACACTACCGACTCTGGATCTGGCGCCTTCATCTTGAAGGATGCTGCCTCTGGATCTGTCTTGCACTTGGTTGCTCCAGCTGTGCTGCTTTTGGGTGCTCCATTGTTGCTCTAGATTGGTTTGTCATGGTCCCACACCAATTGTTTAAAAAGAGGTCTGTTTTTGTTGTTGATTGTTTTTTAGTTCTGTTTTTTTTTTCCTTCCTTCTTTAAGAAACAGAGTATTATTATAATGAGATACTGTTTTTATCACGCTTGAATGGATGTTCTCCATCAGTTTCCTTGTTTTCTTGTTTGTACAAGACACCGCCGTTGTAATGTAATGCAATTTATTTGCGTGAGACAGATGTGCAGTTTGTAGAGTTTTTGAGGCTACCCATTGGTGGCTCAAATAGGAAATTACGTCCACCCAGCATCAACACACACACATTATAAGTTCCTTTCCCATCTCTCTTTCGTTACTTCTTTCTTCTTGGATATCAACCATAAAAAAGACCTGTTCATAATGGATTTCACTACCCTTTTCGGTTCCCTTTTGGCTGTGTCTCTAGCCATTGCTCAAACCACAGTCACATACGATCCTTCCCAATTATCTTCTGCCTCATCTGCTGCACTTGAAGCGGACGTAACTCTGATCTTTGACTTCATCGTGGACTTTAATCAGAACTACAATCAGTACCTGACCTACATGGCTGATAATAACATGAGACTCCCAACTGCCATTGGTAACTACTTTGTTGGGATCCAGACTATCCAGGAAGAGAGCTCTTTGTTTGAATACATCAAGACTAAAGACTTTCCCTTCAGCGACTTTGAGACTATGGCGACCAAGTTCACCTGGTACACAAGCATCTTGTCTGCTGCTCAGGCCACTACGTTTTATAAACCTGAGGACTTCTTAACAGCCAGCGGCCAGGTCAAAGCGACTGCTGCTGTTGACAGTTCTTCAGGTGGTTCTCCATCTTCCACTTCATCGATGATTTCTGGCACCTCTTCTTCCGCTGGATCTTCGACAGTCTCTTCGACAGTTTCTTCTTCAGTCTCCTCTGAACACTCTTCTAGTGTCAATGCTGCTGTTGGTGAATACGTTCCGGTGTTTTCCATATTCTTTGCCTCTCTTCTGCTTCTATAGACCTATTTACTACATACGTTGCTACCACTGCCACTTCTTCTTATTAAATAGTAGCCATATTTCCACACAACAACACACAATTCATCTCAAATCCTTTAAACATCCCTCAATTCTCTCCACAAAATTGACAAAGTTCATATCTCTGATCTTCTCTCTCAACAACACTTTGATCTCATCATCAGACATCTTGTCGAAATTTACAATTTCGTCCGTGGGGTTCTTTGAGCCACCATCATTCAAAGGTTTACTCAGAATCTGTGACAAGAAATCAAATTCGTTACAAGAAAGAGCCAGGTCATCAGCTGCTGGTTGTGTCTGGATTTGAGGGGGAAGATAAGGTTGAAACTGGGAGGAGGGCCGTTGTTGTTGTTGTTGTTGTTGTGATGCCTGTTCATCGAACATTGGTTCGTAAGCCAACGACGACACTGGCACATTTGGCTGAGGAAATGTGTTCAATCGCATAAAAGGCTGGATTCCGTGTGTATTGTTGGTGTATTGCTGTATGCGAGCGGGTTTATTCTCCAATGTGTTGTGATTTCGTCTGTACTGGTCATAATAAGACACAGAGGGCGCATTGTATTGCTGGACAGGGGGATGCGGTTGAACGAAATGACCTGTCCCGGCAATAGGGGGAGTCAGAGGAAGGGAGGAACCATTGAACTGTATGTCTTCTTCTTGAAAGGAACATGGCTGCTGCTGCTGCTGCTGACTTGTTTCCCGTGACTGCTGTGCAGCACTGTCCTTCGATGACGTCTTGACCAAATGAGTAGATTTCTTGTTAGTCACCTTGTCAATCTTAAGTAACCCTTCCGCATCCAAACATTTGACCAAGTCTTTAAACTCACTGTCTGACTTGAGACTGATTTGGAAACGTTGGCAATCCTTGATCTTGAAGCCGATTGAGGGGGTCTTGTGGTAGATCGAGACAATTTCACTTGAACAAAAATCTTCCTAATTGCACATGGGAAGGTGGCAATGTTAGTAATTGAAGCATTGTGACCAAAATGGCAACGATTATCCGGGTATTTCTGTCATATATATACCAAAATAGTCTCCCTCCATTGAACAACAAATTGCCTGTCTTTGAAAGTGAGTGTAATCTCGCTCTTGGAAGGGAAGTGGCTCCATTCACCATCTTTGAGGAATGAGTACTTCTTCACCTGAGCCTGCATCGCTTCGAAAAGGATCGTTGTGTTTTACTTTTGCTTGATGTTCTTTTTTTGAAGCGCCACTGGAATTTTGAAGGAAGAAGTTTTTGTTTTGTTTTGTTTTGTTTTTGTTTTTGTTTTTTTTGTTTTTGTGTCAAATCAAGAGAAGGGTAAATGCTTACCTAATGCCTTAATAATCAGAATACTGCTAGGGTCATATCGAATATTCATTAAGCCGCACATTCTTCACATAACCAAAGGCCCCAAAAATTATAGACTACATAGATTTACTCCCCCCCCAATAATAGTAAATCTCAGGCATTTGTTACCCTCAGCACTCTCCGAGTGTAATCCATGTCATCGGCCAATGATGCCCTTGATCCATTTTGGAAGTTGAACACCTGTGTTGGGTCCAACCTCTGATCAACCTCGACAAAGTCGAATTGCTGTCCATTCTCATCAGTTATCATCGTATTTGTATGATGGAGTTGGGAATCTTGTGGCTTTGGTTGTTGATGTGGTGCCATCGCAAGATCGTACTTCTCGTTATCTGCCGATGGGGAGTTTTCCAAGCCAGTGGTAGACTCAACATCAGAGTCATCCTCGTTTGAGTTCTGTCTCTTTCTGTAGCAGCAAAAGTACAGCAGAGAACACACCAAGGCGACGACAACGATGCCAACTGCTGTGAATGTACCAGCGACTTTGCCTGGCGAGTCAAAGAATGAGTTACTCTTGCTCTGAGTATTATTGGTATTATTGTCATCGTTATCGTCATCACTGTTACTTGAGCCCGGATCTGACGAGGGGCTAGGCAGTGAAACCACTGTGGATATAACTTGAGTCGTTGTGAACTGGGTTTCTTGAGAACCAGTTATCGTACTGACTGAATAGATGATGGATGTGATTGGTTCAATGGCGGTGGGTGATGTTCTTGTCGATGACGATGTAGTTTGAGATGACGATGACGATGACGATGACGATGACGATGACGATGATGTTGATGTTGACGTTGATGTTGACGTTGATGTTGATGATGTTGATGTTGATGTTGATGTTCTTGGCGAGCTGGTTGTGGTACTGCTGCTGCTGCTTGTAGTGGTAGATGACTGCACATTAGGACCACCAGCACTCGCAATGGCACCACCAGGAATAACTATATATCCAAAGGTAGAATCACCACCACACTGCTCCTGTGGGAAACCGGGACAGCTGTTCTGGCATTGGTTCAAACCGACAGTAGAGCTCGGTGTGATATTTGAGCACCAGCAAAACTGGCCTTGCACGATACCGTAGCTCGTTCCTGCCGCAACACACTGATCAGAGCACCAACCTGCTGACATCCAGACGTTATAGTGTGAGGTTGCGGATGAAGAAGCCCCAGTGTTCTGGGTGGAGCACAGCGCCAGACTGGCCGCTAAACTTGTACGTCCAGTGAGAGACAGGAGAAGAACTGCGATTAAAGGCTGCATAGTGTCGACTGGCTCTGACTCTGGATCAAGTAAGCGATATCAACTAAGCAGCTTCGGTTTTGTTTCTCTGTTTTGTATGTCACCTTTTTGTTTGTTTCTTTGTTTTGTTTTGTTTGATAGGCACCTATTTTTGAAAAATGAAACCAGTTTTTTTTATTTTTAAGACAGCGTCACTAAAAACAAAAATTAGAAGAAAAAAAGAAAGAAATTTCTTCGTGATTACATAATCACACTAAAAAAAGCTGCTTTTTATATTATTTTTTTAATACCCACGTCGCGACGGCGAGCCCACGACTATGTGTTGATAGAATTAAATAAAAGGCTCCAGTGTATTAAAAGAGTATTATAATAATAAAACAAAGAGGAAGTTTGAAAAATGCAGTAGAGACACTGCAGAAGTGAACCAGCGGGAAGGAAAAAAAAGAAGGAAGGGGAAAAACAAATAAAAAAGTAACCCTTAGTACATAATCATTGGAAAGCCTTTTTCAACTTTCTAAAGAATCCCTTCTTCTCCTCCTTGCCAGAAGAGGACACAGTTTGCTTAACAACAGGAGCAGGGACAGGGACAGGAGCAGGGACAGGAGCAGGGACATTCTCCTGTTCCTTCTTTGCCTCTTCCTCCTCTGTCACTGGGACAGTGCTGATAACAATCTCCTCACCAGTAGCCTTGTTTCTCTTGATCACCTTCTTGACTTTGATTCTCTTCTTACCCTCTGGGACAGCAGATTCAGCAGCACTCTCGAGCTTGTCGTTCAATTCCTTCGCATCAACGTCTTGAATCTCGGTAAACTCCTTAATGTTTGCTGCATCTACTGGAATCACCAAACCTGGCTCACTACCAATCGCAACAGCATTGTTGTTCTCCTCCTCCTTGGCATTGAGTCTCTCGTTCAAAGCCTTAGCATCAACGTTGGAAATCTCCTCCGGCTTGAATACGTCAATCTCTCTGGCATTCTCAGGGACAACCACACCAGGCTCACCAAGCGTGACTTGCTTGCCCTCCTCAGAAGGAAGCACGGTTGTAGAAACATCTGGTACAGCAGATGCTGCAACCACAGCAGCTCCTAGACCACCAGATTCTGGGATTTTGGACTCAGAGACGCCGGACTCCACCAGGTCTTTGGCATGTAGAACGTTGTTCTCGTTGCCATCCTCGTTCAAGATCTCATAGTCTGTAGAAGTCCTCCAGTCACCATCAACAATGAACTTGAAAGAGATCTTGTCCTCGTCCTTGCCCAATGGGACAGTTATTGAAAAGTCGCCGGTTGATTGCTTGACAAGCGGGATAGAGCCTGACCAGTTGTCAAAAGTACCAGTCACTTTGACATCATTTGGTCCAGATGGCCTGTTTTGAAGGAAATGTCAGTAAAAATAACAGTAAGACACACAAGCACAAACACTCCTTGCTAAGAAGACAAAAATGATGAAAACACATACCATGTAAAGGTGTAATTGTATGACATTTGTGCTTTTGAATTGGAGACTTTGTTTGACTTTCTGGTTTAAACAAAGCGCAAGTTTCCCAGACGCTTTTTTGTTTTTTTTGTCCTTCTTGTTAAGGAAACAACAAAACGGCAAAACGGCGGCAACAACAACAACAACAAAAAAAAGGAAGGGCCAGACATCGCGAAACTTGCCTAATTGGAATATCAATAACAAACAAGCCACAATACTGGTAAGGGACACATTGATATATAGGTTTGGACACCAAGAAAAGTAGGTTTGGAATCTTTCTTTGAATCTTTCTTTGAATCTTTATTTCAATCTTTATTCCAATCGTCAAGCCCAATCACACAGAATGCCGAACATCCTGCTTATCCACGGACCAAACCTCAATCTTCTCGGTACTAGAGAGCCGGAGAAGTACGGAACAACGTCGTTGGCTGATGTGGAGTTGAATGCTCGGGAACAGGTTGCAGCATTTGGTGAAGGAGATTCTCAGTTCGCAGCTTTCCAAAGCAATCACGAGGGTTCTATCGTGGATAGAATCCACGATGCGAAACAAGAAGGTATCGACTTCATTGTGATTAATGCCGGTGCTTATACACATACCTCTGTCGCCATCAGAGATGCTCTTCTAGGTGTCGATATCCCATTCGTTGAGCTCCATATCACCAACACTCATGCCAGAGAGGAGTTTAGACACAAGAGCTTCCTCGCTGATAAGGCTGTTGCTGTTGTATGTGGACTGGGACCAATCTATGGGTATAAGGCAGCAATTGAGTTTGCGTTGAACTACAAACGGAAATAAACGTACACCCGTCTTTATCTAATGCATGTGAATTGATTCTTTAACTTCACCGTTTTCTTTCAATATATATAAATATATATAGGTATAACTATAGGTATAACTATAAATATATATAGGTATAAATATTCTGTCGACCTCAAAGAAAAAAAACATCAACCAATAAAAATACAACACAACTATCAAGAGGCGCCTCCATCTTGATTTGAACAAAATGATACCGTTGGGACGCCTCAGAGGATCTGTAAACCTAGCGAGAAACAGGGCTCCATTGCATTCTTTAGCCTCTAACGGCAAGCCAAAGGCAAATGCAAAGGCAAATGCAAAGGCAAAGCCCCAGTTCACTAACAATGCCTCAACCAAGATCAGAATCGTCGCAGGTGTTGTTGCTGGTGCTGCTCTCGGCTTCTACTGGTCTATGAACCAGACCTTCAAACGTCCTCCAGAGTTCATTTTCCCACACTCTTCCAAAACTGCTCTTAAGGACATCCCGTCCCCGGGTTACGGCTCGAAATGGGACTTTGACCTGGCAAGGGAGAAGTTCATTGCTCTGCTCGGTGCTGAGAACGTCTCTGAGACAAGCAACGACATTGAAAACCATTCCACGAACAACTACACGCTCCACCAACCAACCCCAGACCAACGTCCCAAGCTGATTGTGTATCCTGCCTCGACTGAAGAAGTCTCTGAGATCATGAAGATTGTCCACGACTTCAAGCTCCCAGTACTCGCATACGGGGGTGGCACATCGATCGAAGGCCAGTACATCTCCACTAGACGTGGGATTGTCATTGACATGTCGAGACTCAACAAGATTCTCAAGATCAACCAGCAGGATATGGACGTTACTGTCCAGGCAGGAGTCACGTGGCAGGAGATCAACGAGGCAGTGGATGAATACGGCTTGCTGTTCGGACCAGATCCTGGTCCGGGGGCCCATATCGGTGGGAGCATCGCTACCTCCTGCTCAGGGACAAATGCGTTCCGGTACGGGACCATAAAGGAGAATGTTGTCAACTTGACAGTGGTGCTGGCGGATGGATCAGTCATCAAGACTCAGCGAAGACCAAAGAAGAGCTCTAATGGGTACAATTTGACCACGTTGTTCGTCGGTAGCGAAGGTACACTGGGTATCATCACTGAAGCGACTGTGAAGTTGCACATTAAGCCTCGCTTTGAGACAGTCGCAGTGGCCACGTTTGACACGATTGTGGATGCCACCAATACAGTCACCGAGTTGATCCAAAACGGGATCCAGCCTAACGCAGTAGAGCTGCTCGATGAGAGAATGATGTCATGTATTAACTTTTCAAGTTCCTCTATCAAATGGGATGTCAAGCCAACCTTGTTCTTCAAGCTGGGAAACAACAATGACAGAATCTTGAAGGAACTCATCAAGGACGTTCAGACCATCTCTCAAAACAACAAGTCCCGGTCATTCAAGTTTGCAAAGAATAAGGACCAGCAGACTGAACTGTGGAATGCTCGAAAGTCCATCTTTTGGTCTTCAATCGACTATGCCAGACGTGAAATCTCGCAGGATGTCAAGGTGTGGTCCACTGACGTTGCTGTGCCAATCTCAAATCTTTCAAAGATGATCCAGGAAACTTTGGAGGACACTGAGAAGTCAGGACTCTACTCGACCATTGTTGGTCATGTTGGCGATGGGAACTTCCATTGCTTGGTGATGTACGAAGAAAAGGACAAGAAAGAGGCCATGTCTCTGGTGGACAGAATGGTGCAAAGAGCATTGGTCTACGAAGGTACCTGCTCGGGTGAACACGGTATTGGGTTTTCAAAGAGACACCATTTGGAAAAGGAGCTGGGTGTCGACACGATTGACGTGATGAGAAAGCTCAAAATGAGTTTGGATCCCTTGAGAATCCTCAACCCAGACAAAATCTTCAAGATAGATCCTGCAGATAAATATGACTAGCACACAAAGCTTCTATATATATATATACAAAGAAGATACTAGTTCTTAGCTGCAACAACGATATTGCTTGTGGTAACTGCTTCCTCCTCACTGGCATCAAGTGGAGGAGTATCAATCGTAGTGTCGGTGATGACACCTTCCCTGTTGAACTTGATACCTTGTGCCTTAGCTAGAAGTTCCTCCTTTTGACTCTCTGTCATCTCCTTTTTGTGCTTGCCCTTGATCCAGTACAGTGGATTAAGCTGTCTCAACTTCAAGGACTTAAAGAATGGCAAATGGCCAGTTCTTTCTTCAGAGATCATTAGTAAGATAACGACAATCAGGGCCAGCCAGTAGAGGTTGTAAGCCAAAACAGAACCGATGTAGCCAGTGTTTTGCCAGCCGAGAAGCGCATTGAAGATATCCCAACCATTGTCAAGCAGTGGATTGCAACAGTTGACATGGTACACTGCCTTGGTAATGTCGTAGGAACCGTTACCGTCTCCAGACTCGGAAGCATCTCCACCTGAGGCCTTGTTGAAGGCGTTGGACTCAAAGAACCAGATACCTCTGGAGAACAAGCCGGCAGCAATCAGGTACAGTATACCAGTGGACAGAATCAAAAAGACCTGCATGGAGGAGTAGGAGGCACCATAGTACAATAGGACACCAATAAGAGCACCAGCAATCAAGCCAACAACAACTGGAAGTGGGTATGAGGAGGCAGAGGCACCAGAGGTACTGGCACCGGCACCGGCAACAAACACGACAGCCTCCAAACCTTCTCTCAAAGTGGTCAGCAATGGCAAAATGAACATACAGTACTTCTTTGTCAAGTACCCAAGTCTGAATCTGTCTCTCTTTCTCTGAGGCACCTCAACAAGAGATTTGGCAATCTTCAATCTCCACTTCTCCTGCATCTTGTTCAATCTCAGCAGTGCCAGACCCATGAAGGAAATCATGACAGCTGCAATAATACAAAAGATACCCTCCCACATATCTTCAGCAGATCCCATAACATCCTTCTTCAAACTGTAGTAGGCACCAATGAAACCAGCACCAACAGCCACACAGATGAACAGACCCACAAACGCTCCTGCCCAGACTTGGATTGTAAGTCTTCTGGCAAGCTCCTTGTCACCTGGAGCAATCGATTGCTTCAAGAAGGAAAGCAGAACTGAGATAATGATGACTGCTTCCAGACATTCTCTGAACACGACAAAGAAGACGCTGACGTTAAAAACCTTGTTAGCCATATTCTTGCAGTAGTGTGGGCTGACTGTTTTCCCATCAAAGAAACAAATTGTCAATTCCAGCGAAATCGGGTGCGGAATTTGTTCCTTATATGTGTACTTTGAGAGTCACCCCAATGAAGAAAAATCTCCAGAATGTGAGCCGGACGAGGTGCCAATTCTGATTATGCATGCCAAGTTTAAGTTTAAGTTTTTTCAAATTAAGAATATATGCAGGTGGAGTGCCGATCGGACTCTTGGACAAATCATTAAAAAAAATGTATAAAAGTCCGCTCTGCTGATTGGTTCTTTCTTGAACAAAGGAAAAGGCAATTATAACAAAAGGACAAATTTGGTCAGGATTATGAAGAGACTTGTCTTTAGCAGTCTTTGAGTCTTTTGGGACTAGTCTAGGACTATAAACAAATAACGTTCGAGGTTTCAGGACGTTGCCAAGCAAGGTCGCTTTTTCTTTTCCGTAGACTAGTGACCTCCGGAGTTTTATTGGCACTACCAATCAAACAATCAAAAAAAAAATTGGTGCTGGGACAAAATGGGTGGATATGTGTGTGTGTGTAAAAAATCAATATTTATGGATACCACTAGTAAATGATGCAAGAATCATATCATATTGGTCAACTCAGTCCCAGTGTACACAACGAGCAAAGGATGTGGTTCTATATGCTGTGATTGTTTTGAGTATAAGAAGGAAGACCCCAGGTTCTTATATACCCCCGTGTGCGAGCAAATATTACAAGCTCTTAGAGAGTATATAGAGAGAGCGAGCAATTTAATTGTAGCTACCCACAAATGTTTTGAATGTTTTGAAGTTAGGTTCTTTTCGAACGAAGTGTAGAGTATACACTAATGTTAGCTGGTTTGTGATGATGTCTGAGTCTAAACCCAGGTAACACAGACCAAATGGATGACGATGACACTCCCAGTGATCATCATCATAGTCATATTAGTTATCTTGAAGAGAATGTAATTAAGAACCTGAGTGGGTCTCCCCATAGCGATGTGATGAGGTGGCTCCTATGAATAGGAATAGAATCGCTTGTATCGAAATTGCAACGCCAAAGGCGGGGGTTTCACATTTTCAGACTTGCCCGTCCCCTCACCCCTTTATCCTGCGACCTGATGATGATGATAATTTGATCAAACTGATTAACTTGATCATGCATCTGATGCATTAATAAGTCGGGACAAAACGGAAAAAAAGGTGTGGTAAAAAGAAAAAAACAAGCTTAATTTTAAGCCCTTTGCTTGGCTGTAATTGGCAGGAGACACGAAATGCGTCAGATGATCAAAGAGAGCGCATCAGCCTTAGACAGCACACAATAGGGGGCTGTTAACCGTTACCAAGATAGACTGTTACATAGTGGTAGTGTTTTTGTTTGTGTTTTGAAATTTGAACGAGACAATGGATTGATTGTTGGTTGTTCTCCTGGACATGTACCACACCTTTATATTTCTCTCCCTTACCATTAGCGATGGTCTGACTCGCACCAGTGGTCCGGATTGAGGAACAAAAGGTGTACCAGTGACCAATCAGAAACAAGTATGTTTTTGCGAAATTGGGACATGCAGGCCAAGTCCAATTGTTGACAGGCCTATCCGGCTGGGCACTAAGAAAATTACTACAATTAATGAATACACAATGGTGAATACCATTGGGAATGTGATTGTGATTGGATTGTGTGGCTAGTTACTGCAATTTTTCGACTCATCACCTGTACAGGCGTAGTAATTTGAGGCCTCTATCTGGTGAGAAGAGAGGTCCAGTTATGGGGCGGACAAACGTTTATGAAAGTATCGAAAGAAAAAAAGTAGGAAAAAAATTCTTTTGGAGTTGTTTCATGCATGTCCAAGCCGCAATTAAACTATCTAGACCCCATCAACCAATCCATTCGAGTCCGTGGACACTGTGCACTGGATATGGGCTTTGGTGGTCTGTACTGAAAGACCCGGTCTAAGGGTTATTGGACATTACGTCTGAGGTGGTATTGTGACTGAGCAGTTCACAAGCTCCCTTGACTCACTTACTCACTGGATGTGTGCAATCAAGTATATCGATACTGTGCTTGTAGTCTGTATTTGTTCACACTGTGCTTCTTTTTTGCTCTTTTACATGACAGTCCCGTTTCTTGCTGTGTAGTGCGGTTGTAATTTGGTACCTCGTTCTCCCTACTGTTTGAAGAACCACTTTGATTTAGACATGCTTAATTTTTAATACTAAAGGAATGTATGCTTAAGTTTTCACACTGAGGATTGTAATTGGCACTACTCATATTATGACAGCCAGAGTATATCTGAGACAGACAGGTTTGTGTGGTTTCTGTGTTTCTCATCATTCATCTGTACCACACAACAATGTCCTCTCTAATGCGAACAAATTCTACCTGGGGCCGCCTGAATCCTTCACAGGATTTAACATGTAATATGGGATCACTTGTAAGGTAGAACTAAACTACTTTAGTATGAAATGTGATTCTCCTCTGACCGTTTTGTCACTCAGAGCAGATATAGTGATCACGTGATCATCAATATTTCCTGAGCAGGGTAATGAGCAGGCCAATATTTGTGTTCTGTAACATACTTCTTTGTTTCTCTTTCTTCAAAACTCAGACTATACAACTTGGGGAGCTTGAAACAAAAGAACGCACATAATGGTGCTTTAGTTCATGCTCGAATTGCCTTGTTTAGTCAATAGTTAATATGTTTGAAGATGAGTACTATAATCAGTTGAATGTTGTAAGGTTCGTCTGTAGCCACCAGCCTAGCACCATCACAGTGTCACAAGTCGACACAACTGTGAACCGATTGGAGTGGTGAGTAAGCAGATCCATATTCAGACACGATAACTTGACATTGTCCACTTGGATGATAAAAACCTAACTCCTTCTCGAAGGTTGGTTGATAAATGACACATATTAGTTGAACAAAACAATATGTGATAACGCAGGCAGGGCCGCATGAATTCGGAACCCGGGCCGGGAATACAACCTATATATAGCGCCCTGTCACAAAAAAACAAGAAGAATAAGAAAAGAAAAACGTGACTCTCAGCCAAAAACATAATCTTGTTGTTCTTGTTGGCTATATGGCTTCGGCTTTGATTTGACTATCTACAACCACCTGAGACTAAATTCCAAATTAAAAAGATTCGCGCTGGTGCGTGATTTTGAGACACACCACGACAATTTTTTTGTATACTTCTCTCTTTACTATATTTATGTCTATATATATGTCCAGGTATACACATCTGTATACATATGTATTTATGTCCGGTACTAAATGATTCTGTTTCATACCGGGAACAATCTTCCCTAAAGCATCCAGCTGGCTTCTCCTTCTATTTATTTTTGATTGTACCCCCAATGCAAGGGAACAATGTGGGATGATGCAACTGTTTCCACGAAAATTACCACATTCGGTTGTTTATTGTCCCAATGGGGAAATACAAACACACCAGAAACTGTTCCGGTTCGAGCCACATACACAGCGTCTATTAGCAAACGACGGTTTTTTTTCCCCTTTGGCGCCATTTCTGGTTGTTGGATTTAAAACCAGACTGAGCTGCTTGAAAATTGCTGTCGACTTTTTATTTTAACACTTGAACAAAAACAGCAACTGCAACTGCAACAGCCACCACAGCACAGCACACAGCACAATGCACAGAACTTACTCCCTAAGAAACTCCAGGGCTCCAACTGCCTCTCAATTGCAATCTCCTCCTCCACCAGTTTCTTCAACCAAGTCCCACTTCTTTGGTAAGGCTGGTATTGCCTCCACTTTCAGAAAGAATGCTGCTGCCAACTTTGGTCCAGAGCTAGCCAGAAAGCTTTCAACTTTGATCAAGCTCGAGAAGAGTGTTTTGAGATCCATTGAGCTTGTTGCCCGTGAGAGAAGAGAGGTTGCTAAGCAATTGTCCGTGTGGGGTGAGGACAATGACGACGATGTCTCTGATGTTACTGACAAGCTTGGTGTCTTGATTTACGAGATTGGTGAGCTTGAAGACCAATTCATCGACAAGTATGACCAGTACAGAATCACCCTCAAGTCCATCCGTGACATTGAGGGCTCCGTCCAGCCATCAAGAGAACGTAAGCAAAAGATCACCGACGAGATTGCCCACTTGAAGTACAAGGACCCACAGTCCCCAAAGATTCCTGTCTTGGAGCAAGAGCTTGTCAGAGCCGAGGCCGAGTCCCTTGTTGCTGAGGCCCAGTTGTCCAACATTACAAGAGAGAAGTTGAAGGCTGGTTTCAACTACCAGTTTGACGCTGTCAGAGAGCTTGCTGAGAAGTTTGCCCTCATTGCCGGTTACGGTAAGGCTCTATTGGAGCTATTGGATGACGCTCCAGTCACCCCAGGTGAGACCAGACCAGCATACGATGGCTACGAGGCTTCAAAGCAAATCATTATTGATGCTGAGAATGCCCTTGCTGCCTGGACTTTGGACCATGCTGCAGTTAAGCCTTCCTTGTCCTTGCACCAAACTGCTGAGGATGTCTACGACGAGGACGAACAAGAAGCTGCTGAGGCCGAATGGGCTGAGGAGGAAGAGGAGGAGACCACTGCTACTCACTAAAGGGGATAACC
>PPLY02000044.1:0-78788 GCA_003706665.2 Barnettozyma hawaiiensis | reverse complement strand
GAAAAACACACACTTTAGGTAGACTTTCTAGTTTGGGTAGACTTCCTGAAACGGAAAGCAAAGTGTCGTAAGTTGACATAAAATTCTAATTATAAGTGCACACACACTACAAGAAGTCCATAAAATGTGATTTGATTTGTAGATAGGTGTACATCTATTTACTCCTTCTTAGCTGCACGAGCAGCTTTCTTCAACGCTCTAGTTCTGATGTCTTTGTGAAAGTTCAAGTTCAAAGTGTTGGCCAGCTTGCTGTAGACGCCGACAGTGTTGTCAATCCACCAGTGCATCAATGCATGTGCCCAGTATGGAGTGGAAGTGCCGAATCTGTCCTGTGCACCTGATCTTCTTCCGACATTCTTCAAGACAGAGGCAACGAAAACCTTTGGGGTCGGGATGGTAGCGGAGGAACGTCTGATCTTGGACATAGCAGAGGTGACGAGGTAGGAAATGGTCAACTCCACGTCAATATTGTCAGCAGCCAGCTCACCAGATAACGCAGAACTCCATTGTTGCAAGAAGGCCTTGGATCCAGAGTAGGTGGCCAGCAATGGAGTTGGGAGCAAGCCGCCAAATGATCCCAT
This sequence comes from Barnettozyma hawaiiensis, assembly GCA_003706665.2. NCBI lineage: Eukaryota > Fungi > Ascomycota > Saccharomycetes > Phaffomycetales > Phaffomycetaceae > Barnettozyma > Barnettozyma hawaiiensis. The sequence continues at coordinate 78,207 of PPLY02000044.1, read as the reverse complement.
TGTCAAGATCAAACCACGGGTCTTTGAAGCCTTGGTTGTAGCTTTAATACGTGGGATGAGGATCTGAGTGGTCAATAGAGTGGCGGTGTTGTTAATAGTAATGATGTTCCTCAACTCATTCTCCTCAGTTTCAGCAAATGGTACTGGGATCGCATGGGATTGTCCCACATTGTTGATCAAGATGGTGACTGGCAACTCTGCAACAATGTTTCTCATCTTCTCATAATTGGAGGACTCATCAGCAGCAAAGTCAATTGCCAGGGTCTTGGTTTCAACCTTGAACTTGTCCTCAATCACTTGAGCCAGGTCATCAAGCTTGGACTGCGTTCTTGAAATTAAAACAATATTGAAACCTCTCTTGGCCAATTGGAGTGCATATTCCTTACCGATTCCATCAGACGCACCAGTAACAACAGCCCATTTACCGGTTTTGGCACCATACCTCTTGAAGTTGACCGGTGGAAGCACAAAGAGGTCAAAGAGCAAGGCTGTGTAGCCTAGCGTGAGGGTGGTCAGTTTCGCTACACCTAGTACTAGAGCAGAGTACAGGATGATACTCCAGGCAACAGACTCATTTGCGAGTTCAGTAAAAGTTCTGATAAAGGACATCTGAGTGTGTTTTAAAATCTAACTTTAGAGTGTGCTTTTTACCTTGAGTTATTGGGACCTGAAATTTTTCATTCTTTGTGTGCCCCCCCGCGGTGCAATCTCCAAAAAAACTTTACCCAAAAAGACAATGGGAAAATAGCTGGATCAAGGTGAGGGTGAAGGTGGATGGTAAATGACGATTACCAAAACTAGCTAGTATACCTTTCATTAGTCCCATCCCATTATGTGTATATATATAAGTACCTCCCTCTTTATTAACATCTGCTACCAAAGCTACTACAGTACCAAAAGCATACATCACGTGACCTTCCAAAACCGGTAAGAAGCCCCGACGCGTCTGTAAAACAGAAAAAAACACGAGAAAAACGCGTCAAAAAACCAAAAAAAAACATCCCGATTTGGCAAATGAGCTGCAGCACCGCGCCGCCTGCCGCCTGAAAGTAAATAAAAAAAATTAGTTCTTTTCAAACACAAAAAGGTTCTTCTTGTTCTTGTTCTTCTTCTTTCTCTTACTCAGCTTTCGTTGTGTATTCTAGGAGTTTTTCTTTGATATTGAATAGCAATGATGGCAAATAAGAAAAGCGTTTGCGCCCACTCAGAAGAAGCAGACATGACCATAGCGAACAGGAGGAGTTCGCGGGAACCACAAGCGGAGACAGAAGAGACAGTGATAACGCCCACTAAACTTCTGCCCAAAGCTATCAGAGACCTGCAGGATCAATTAAGCCGTGATCTACCAGAACCAGGCTCAAAGAGACGCCGCCGCTGCCGCTGTATAGGTGCAGACTTTGAGCAGGAGGAGGAAGAAAAGGGAACAATGATGATGAAGAAGGCGAAGAAGAAGAAAGTTCTCACTTCAATTGTTCCACAACAGCTAGCCAATGGTGGTCTTATAACGCCACCTGTGACCCCTTCTAAGATTGTGAAGCCAGCTTTTGCTTTGACTGATTTGCTGGTCAGAGGAGAGACATCAACAAGTAACAAGGATCCAGCGGTTAAAAAGTTGGACTTTGGTAGTAGAAAGACTAGTGGCGATGATGTTATTACCACACCATTGAGTCCCCCAGTGACTCCAGTCAAGAAAAATAAGGAGAATTGCATTCCCGCTGTTGAAGCTGTCATCACACAGGACGAGGAGGATAACAAAGAGAATATCCCACCCCCACCATTCAAGCAGCCGCCACAGAGATCCATCTTCAACCGAGCCAAAGCAGTTTTCCAAAGAAGTTTCAACCATCAAGTGGGAACCCATCTTCCGGAACGTGAAGACGAGGCGAGAGCCCTCAAGGATTTCTTCCTTGAGAATATTGTCAATCACACTTCCACATCACTTTATATCAGTGGTCCACCAGGAACTGGAAAGACGGCACAAGTGATGCAGACGTTAGGTCAATTGATTGAAACCACTTCAAGCCAACCTGTCCAGACCTGTGAGATCGATGGAGCTGACTACAGGTTAAGGTACACGTACATTAATTGTATGACTGTATCGAAGACAGTTGGCATATACCAGGAGATCTTTCAAGCCTTGACCAAAGGTAGAGTAGTGCCACTTCGTGAATCCAAGGAAGCGTTGATTTCAACCCTAGGTGATCAAAACCACGCGGACATGAATATCATTATTCTGGATGAACTTGACAAACTGATCACTGTTGATCAACAGATTCTTTTTGAGATATTCTCATGGGTGACGTACAAAGAGACCAGAATGGTTCTTGTGGGAATTTCAAATGCTTTGGACATGGTTGACAGATTGTTACCACGGCTGAAGATGAATGGGTTAAATCCAAACACACTTTCTTTCCTTCCTTACAATGCAACGGAGATTGCTAACATTATTAAGTCCAGGCTGATGCTGTTGAATGAGGATCAGAACTCCACACGAATCCCGCTATTCCACCCTACTGCAATCCAATTGACGGCGAAGAGATCATCGTCAAATACCGGTGATTTGAGAAAAGCGTTTGATATCTGCAGACAAGCAATTGAGATGTGCGAGAAGGAGACAAGAGTGGGTAATATATTTAATCAACAGGTCTACACTTTGGATAATGCACCACAGGTCAAGATCAACCATGTGGTTAAGGTATGCAATACTGTGTTCAATCAAAACCAGTCCTCCAAATTGAGGAACCTGAATTTCTTACAGAAACACATTGTTTGTCTGCTGATTCAAGCAGAGGATCAGGCCAAGAAGAAGAAGTCTCCCTCCTCCTCCTCAGCCGTAATAACCTTGAATTCATTCTTTGAGTTTTATCTGAAGAATGGGAGAGTGGATTCTCTGATCAATGTGCTAAGGAAGGGTGAATTCCTAGAAGTGCTGACTACTTTAGAGAGTATTGGTGTCATTAGATTGAACAAAGCCTTGACAAAAGCATACGCTGAATCCAAAATCTCTTCTAGCTTGGCGAGATCAGATTTGGTAGATGCAATTAAAGGAATAACAGTCCTTGAGCAGCTGGTTCCAGCAGAAAAAATCTAATAGTCTTCAATCATATGAAGGAGAAAAAGAACTAAGAAAGAAGCTCAAAGTCAATGTAGAGATTTTAATTTATAAATATATACACTGTGGTGTGATGCGATGTAAGTGATCTATAAAAACACACACACACACACCAACACAAACAGATATGCACGCCAGTCATTCATTCATTCAGACTTCTCCTCTCTCTCTTTCTCAAATTCCCAAATAGAATTTTGATCTCTCATAAACGTAAAATGCACACGCTGCCATAGGTGTGATCTTGATGTATCCGATACTCAAACCCACATAGAACCCTCTGAATCCTCTCTCTTTCCAAATAACTTTTGAGATTGCTCTGATTCCGATAAACTCACCATTGTTGACACCACCCACCTGCATTCTTCTTCGTACAACCTCGAAAGGATACGCTGCTGTTTGGGAGAACATACCAGCTATGCCACCAGCGAGCAGCTGAGCCCAAGTATTAAGCGGAGAGCGTTCATATCTGGCACCACCACCGACACCGCCAGAACGGGATCTCGGTCTTGCGCTCGAGTCCACCGTATACGGTTTCAAAAGTGGGTATCTCAATATATCGTGAATGAAGTCGTGTGTCCAAAAGGAGACACCAGCGTAGGGAATCATTCCCATGATGGTTGGTATGAAACCTCTGTAAAAATTGGTGAGGTTGGAGATGCTGCTGGGAAGTGTACGCTTGAACCAGTTGATGAGAAAGAACTGCTTGCTGACGATGGGATGCTCTGCATATATTTCCTTAACGGTGGTGATGAGACGGCCCTGTCTGAGATTGTGGTAGTGATCCTTGTGCTGGATATGGATGTAATGACTCTCAAATTTCTTCGTATCGAATGCCAGTCTGACTCTAATCAGATCCAAGGGGTATGTCATATAGACAGAGCACAGTCCAGCAATGGATCCGGACATCAAACGCCTCAAAGAAGTCTCATAGTCGTCATTTGGGATCAAAATACGGCGCACCTGTTCATAAGCGACAAACTTGATGGCAGCGTAGGGAAAGATCCGCAGGAGAGTGGCACTGTGACCTTGAAAGAAACCAGACATACCGTCACTGAAGTAGATATGCTGCCCAGCCCGTAGCATACCAACAAACGAACCTGAGTACTTCTTGTAAGCTGGGTTGGACGTCTGGAAAAGAATTTTGATTCTGTCGAGAGGAGCAATCAGGGTTTTCGCACTGGAGCCAGCGAGCCCGCCCGCTAGACCTGTCTTTAAGATGTACTCTGCGCTCGTCTTGTCAAGAGGTTGATGACTGTGGTGAGTGGTCGCCGTCGCCGTCGTTGTTGTTGTTGTTGTTACCGTCCGGTGGTTTCGACTAGAAGATGTGGGGTCATCAGTATATGTTGTAGCCCCCATCACTGTAGCCAGAGGCGGCGGCTGTGTGCTACCGAGCTGTGAAGAAGAGGAAGACATTGGCAGCAGCTAGTTCTGTTTTCCCTTTTCTTTACTTTCTGTATTTCTTCTTCTTCTTCTTCTTCTTTTCTTTCCTTGCTGGTGAGAATTGATGATGGTTTTTGTTGGAGAGCTGCTGTCTGTTTTTGTTATGTTTTTTTTTTAATTCTTTCTGTTGTTGTGAATTATTTTTTTTTCTTTTCGGGACCGTGTGACCAAAAAACAAAAAACAAAAAAACACACAGCCAGCCAGCTTCAATGCTTTGTCAGAGCGGGGTAAAAAAAACAAACATGGTGGGGCAAATACAAGGGCCACTAACCATTCCTAATAGGGATTAACAACAGGGGCTACTAACCATGCCCGCCAGCGGCCGGCGGTGGTCACGTTTATGTTTACCCAGGAGAAGGATCATCAACATAATCTTTGTTAAAGATGTGTGTACAGTGGTCTCCATTACCCTAGTTTAAGTTAATGGTGTGTTGGCTGGAAGATGTATTGAGGGTGGTGCAATGATTGAGTGTAGGATTTATTTCTTCTTCATTTTGGTAGCCCGGTTTGCAGCTAAACTCTGCTTTCTATGTGTCCTAATTCTCTGCATTTCCTTGTACAGCAGCTCCTCCTCCTCCTGGCTACTGTTCTCTGATCCCAATGTCCGGGTGGTTCTCTTCAACCGATCAACCTGTTTTATCAACTCAAACAATTCAACCTTGCGTTCACGTTCTACTGCAAGAACATCTCGTATCTTCAACTCAGCAAACTTCTTGGGCACAAGATTAGTCCGTCTGAGGATTTTGGACTCAAAGATCTGGCTCATCTTTTCCATCTCACTGATAAGATTTGTGCGGCGTTCGTGTCCTTTGGTTAGAGTTACGGTTAGTTCTAGTGTTCGCTCGGTTGTTTCAGCAAATACTAACTCTGCTGTTCAAAGCGACGTATTAGAACCTGTTTCTGCTCATCGCTGTATGTTCTCATCATCAACACGGTGAAGTCTCCCTTGCTTTGCTTTGTTATTGTTTGCTTTGTTTGTTTGTTTGTTTACTTTGTTTTGTTTTGTTTTGTTTTGTTTTGTTTTTTGTGTTTGATAAAAAATTCGCGGAAATTTTTCAGTATGGTACAAAAAAGGATCAATGAATCATTTAACAAACACCTCGATCTCGATCCTGATCACCATAACCACAATGACTGCCAAAGAGGAGACCAAGACGAAAGTGGACCCGGTCAAGTCCTTCATTGCCGGTGGAGTTGCCGGTGCTGTGGAAGGTGTTGCCACTTATCCATTCGAGTTTGCCAAAACACGACTCCAACTGATAGACAAGTCCTCCACAGCTTCTAGAAACCCTTTGGTGCTTATCTATAACACAGCAAAGACACAGGGAGTCTCTGCTCTATACACTGGCTGTCCTGCCTTTGTGATTGGGAATACCGTGAAGGCGTCAGCCAGATTCCTCGGGTTCGACTCCATCAAGAAGCTTTTGCAGGACAAGGATGGCAAACTATCTGGCTCGCGAGGTGTTCTTGCCGGTCTGGGTGCCGGTCTGCTCGAGTCGGTCGTTGCGGTGACACCGTTTGAGGCGATCAAAACTGCAGTGATTGATGACAAACAGGCCAAGGTGCCAAAGTACCAGACTGGCGCTTTTGCATCGCTCAGAGTGGTGAGAGATCTTGGAATCAAGGGTCTGTACGCTGGGATCCTGCCAGTCTCTATGCGTCAAGCAGCCAACCAGGCAGTTAGACTCGGTTGCTACAACAAAATCAAGACTGCCATTCAAACTGCTTCTAACACCCCACCATCTCAACCATTGAGTGCTGGTTTGACCTTTGTTGTCGGTGCATTCGCCGGTATCGTCACAGTCTACACCACCATGCCAATTGACACAGTCAAGACTAGAATGCAGGCTCTGGGAGCGTCTGAGAAGTACACTAGCACTTTGAACTGCTTTGCAACCATTTTCAAAGAGGAAGGCTTGAAGGCTTTCTGGAAAGGTGCAACTCCAAGACTGGGCAGACTGTTCTTCTCTGGAGGTATTGTCTTTACCATTTACGAAAAAGTCCTTGTCGTGTTGAACTAACGTCTATAGACACATATACATACATATTCTTTATATCATTTTACAAGGAAGTCCTGTATTTCAGAATTATCTATGCTATGGGTGGTGTTATTGATTAGTTAAAAGTGACTTGTTTTGCTTTCAGTTGCCAGGAACGGATTTCGGTCTCTTGCTGTTCTTCTCATTCTTGTGATTCTTCCGTTTCTTGGACTTGACTGGTCTCTCCTCGCCTTCTCCATACACAAAACTCGGCATGTCGTACACCTTGACTGGTTTGATGCTGATTGTAAACACCTTGTTGTCCTCGTACTCCGGGAATGAGCGGCAGAGAGTGAAGAATTCATTACAAGGAACATGAATGTCAAACTTCTTGGAGTCGTTCTCGGTGCTGATGTCCAAACCAATGTACAATGCCATCAAGTGGATTCTTTTGGCCTCTTCTGGAATACCAGCCTTGTTCTCGTCCGTGATCTCGGTGTACTTTGCTAAATCCTTTTCAAAGTTGTAATTACCAAACTTGGCTTCAATCTCCTTGGCCTCCTCGTCAGTCTCATAAACAAAGGCCCTGTGGAACTCCTTCACAAATGGATGTGCCACAACAACACCGGGGAATACCTCCAGTTTCTGTACCAGCAATCTCAGCTTGGCCTCGACCAACCCACTCCACTTCAAATGCTGCTCGTCACTGCCCCTTGTCGAGGCAAGAACGTTCAAATAAAACTTGTACTTGAAGAAAAAATCGTGCTTAGCAAACAAATCACTCCATTGCTTCTTCCCTTGAGAAATCTCATTCATGATATCTGTACCTCTATGCAGCTCAGTCATGATGATTTTCTGAGTCGACGCACTAATGTTGTGAGTCGCACACATTGATGGATACGCAGGGGTGATCACTGGCATCTTGTGGTTCCTGTCCTGAGGATATACTCTTGGATTCCAAACTCTGACCTGTAGTGGGCCGTCCTCAATTGGCTTCAGCAGGACGGGCTGCGGCCAGTTCCACTGTGTCAAAATGTGGAAGAACTTTGCAACGATAACGGCACTCACAGCGTTCGGATACAACTGGCAGATTCTGGAAACGAGCATGGCCCAAGCAACACCGCCGGGGAAGCCAAACACGTTACCATAGACAGCCCGTCTTGAGGCCCAAAGCTTGATCGCACGAAGACTCAGTCTGAACACTCCTGGTTTTGGAACGAGCTCTAAAATCTCGTCTGTGACTCTCGTACCGTTCAAGGCCCTCAGGTCCTTTTCATCCAAATTCCGAAGCAAGTTCTTATCAGCAAGAGTCATGTTGACCGGCACTTGAGGAATATCCAACTTTGCACAGATTAAATCGATATCGATTCCTGAAAACTTGATCTTGATGATTGGTACAAACGCATCAGGCACAGGAGCAATCTCCTCCAATTCATCCCGTCCTCTCAGGATCTCTGCAAACACAGAGAAGAAGTCATCTCGGGTTACATGCTTAGGTACAACCACCAATGTGTCGATATCAGAACCAGGACCGTACACGCCTAATCGGTAGGATCCAAAAGTGAACACTTTTCCACCGGCATCCCTCGCCATCCCATCACTCATGTTCTTGTTCTTGGACACCTTGAATACAAACTCCTGTGCAATGTGCTGGAGGATCCCCAGAACACTGGCACGGTTCTGGACCTCGGCTTCACTGGCGAAGCAGCCCTGTCTCTTGAGTTCTTGTACCAGGCCGTCATTCAGCACATTCTCCGCCGGCGTAGGACCAGCAGTGGAGATCGGCGGTGTTACTCCGTAGTTCTTCGCAGTCTGGCTCATCGAATCTGGATCCACACCCTCTGAATAAAAATATGCTGATGTTGTTGTTTACTTATTTTATTAATTTGTTTGTTTATCTTACTTATTTGTTACGATTATTTTTTGGTGGGCGATTTTTTCCCTCCTGTTGATATGGCCACGTATAAACAAATCTCTTTGGGAAGGGTCATATATATGAATAAGTATATCTGTACAATGGAGAAGGAATTCGTGAAGGAAGGTATATATCACACCTGCTCCTCTGGTACATTCTGTGGAGGCTGCAGGATCACTTCTTCCATTTTTTTGGCTCTGTGGTAGTTCACCAGGGCCTTAACTGTTATGAAGACACCCATTGCGATCACACAGACACCAATGGCTTTCAGATGTGGAGACTTCTTCTCTTCATTAGAGGCAGCCTGGCTCACTGCGCTTGAAAGGGTGGATGTGAACTTATCGAGAGTGCCCTGCACTTTCCCGCCACTGTATTTGAAGTCCTCGTACTGACCCGGCTGATCCGGCTCAATCTTGTAGTCATCGAGACTCTCGTCAGAGTTCATCGAGGATACTGTGGATTTCGGCAACATGCTCCAGCCATAAGAAATGAATGTGAATCCCAAACCGGCTCTGGAACCTTGCTTAGCAGCGTGTGATGTATGTAAAAGGTATGTCAAAAGAAACCCGACTAATTGGAAGCTGGAAGACACCAATAGATTCCACACAAAGTTGATAATGTTCCCCACAGGGAGACCGTCAATGAAAACTTCATCCATAAACCCAGGAGAAATAATCGAGTTCTCCCAATACGGTGGAGTTTGGTCCTGTGACACCTCGTCATAAGTCGGTGGTTTGTCAGACTCGACCGGTGCAGATGCCAGCTCTGGTTTCGCAGCAAGGTTGGAAAACACACCATCAGAGCCGGAACCAACGTCTTGATGGTGGTGGTGGTGGTGTCTGTTCGCAGGTAGCGGTCTGTACACTCTATCGAGAAAGTTGAAGTGGTTTCTCAAGGACTGGTACGACAGCAAGCTCTTTACTTTGAATATTGTAGATGTGTTCTGAGTTGTAGCCGTGCTAGTGGTGGCCATGTGGTCATAACCAAGAGGATCATCATCAAGTGGATGGCCAGTCAACGCAGAAGATGACGAGGCAGCAGCAGCAGAGCTCATTAGGTTTCTATTGATGCGGTCCTGTAGAGCTGCACCACCACCTGAAACAGAAGTATATGGACTTGAAAGTTCCCCAATCTGTAGTCGTGTGTCATCATCGTTATCACCATCTTTATCTCGTCCTGAAAAATCATCATCGTCATCTTCATCGTCATCTTCACCATTATAAGCATTGAGTACTGGAATATCGGTTTCATTGCTTGAGTCCGGCTTCTTCTTCTTCTTCTTATGCTGCTGGAATGATTTCAGAAGGTTCTGCCGTTGTTGCTTGTTGTTGTTGTCGTCACCATTGTCATTGTCATTGTCATCGTTATCAGTAGTGGAGTTCTGCTGTCTCACACTTTCAAGTTCAATATCTTCATATGCATCAAAGAGAACATCGCCAGTCGAGCTGCTGGAAACACTCTGGGATCTCACCATTCGGATTGCTTGTTTCCAGTGGCACGGTAAATAGGGGGGCAACAAAGGGGTAACGTCGGAACACACACACGCCGCCACAGCAAAGACTGGAAAACCTTCTTTCAGACAAGTCCACACACGCACACACAGAGAGAAAGAGAGTGAAGGTCAAGCTTTAAGTTGAGAAAGCACGATGGAATTATCAAACAGTGGCTCAAAAGAGAATGGTTCACTGAATCTTTTTTGTTTAGGTTTATTTTCGTTACAAAGTTTCCTTTTTTGGTCTTTTTTTTGTTTTTTGTTTGGCTTTTTTTCAAGACTGGGGCTGGTCCAAAAAGAAAAAAAAAAGACTAAAAACGATAGATTGCGTCAAGATTAGGTAAGTACTTAGTAATCGATGAACCCTGAACATAAAACCAAACCAACCAAACCAACCAACGAACCTCGTCGTAATTGCTAGAGTGAAGGATATCACTCCCCAAGAAGGAAGTGGCGTTATCAGCTTTGAAAGGAAATCAGTACTCTTTGTTTTTGACTCCAGAGCTCACCTGGAGAAGTTGAACACAGTGTACCACTTATTATTATTATAAATCTGGTTGGGACCACAGTGGTATATCAACTCTTACACAATTTGAGAAGAAAGCAGAAAAACGCCTTGTTCCGGACAGGTTGAGAATAGAGACCAATGACTTGATGTAAACAGAAAATCCCTCTTGGAGTATCTCTCAACTCAATTCAAATGAGCCAAGTTCTCAACGGATTGGTATTTTATTTTATTTTTCTGCTAGGTAGAGGGGGGGTTTCTATATAAGAGTAAACCCCATAGATATAATCTTTCTTTGTATTCAAGACTCAAATGTAAAAATATACCTATTCTCAAGATGTCTGAAGAGTTTAAAGAAAAAAATGACGGGGCGAATGATACGGTTGTCGTTGTCACCACAACACCACCGCCCTCCAGGAAGTCCACCGAGTCATCCTCCTCTGCTTCTTCCACCCCCACCCCCACGCCACAGATTGGAGGTGGACAAACCTGGTGGGACTTGAAGCTACCAGCGGCATTGTGTATTGCCTCTTCATTTGCTGGCTTCATCTTTGGTTGGGATGTTGGTACCGTTGGTGGTATCTCCAATCTTCCAGGTTTCAAGAATAGATTTGGTAACACAATCAACCCGGAGACTGGTGTCCTTGAGTTTAGCAGTTTTGTCATTGGCTTGATCATTTCCATCTTCAACATTGGTTGTGCCATTGGTGGTTTGACTCTACCAAAGACTGCTGACAAGTTGGGCCGCAAAACTGCCATTTTTATCAGTGTCGCTATTTACGTGATTGGCCTGATTATCCAAATAACGTCAGTTAGTTCCTCTTCTTGGATCCAGTTCCTGGTTGGTAGAATCGTTGCAGGGTTTGCAGTGGGTTCTACTTCCGTCTTGACTCCCATGTTCATCTCAGAATCTGCTCCGATATCTATCAGGGGTTCCTTGGTTACCTTTTATCAAATAATGATCACTTTGGGCATCCTCTTGGGCAATGTCACCAACTTTGGTTGCAAAGAGAGCTACCCAAACACTGACAAGCAATGGCTGATCCCAATCAGTGTTGGTTTTGCTGGTGCCGCATTGACGGCATTGGGTACCTCATTCATGCCTGAGTCAGCCGCATTTAAGATTAACAGACACGATGACGTTCAAGGTGCCCGACAGTCCTTTGCCAAATTGAACAATGTTCCTGTCGACTCGGAATTAGCCTATACTGAAGTTGAAAAGATCGTCATGACAAAAGCTGGAGCTCAAGCTGCTGCTGCTGCCAATAATTCCGGTAAATGGCACGAGTTTGTCACTGGCTCTCCAAGATTGGGTCGCCGATTATTCATTGGTATTGGTGTCATGTTCTTTCAACAGTTTTCAGGTGCTAATTACTTCTTTTATTATGGTACCAGTCTGTTCTCTTCTGTTGGTCTCGCCGACCCATATGTCACTGCGATAATTTTGGCAAGTGTAAACTTTATTGCCACCCCTGCTGGCGCATACTTTGTGGAGAAGTTTGGAAGAAGGTGTTGCTTGCTGGCCGGCTCCATTATAATGTTCTCATGCATGTTGGTCTATGCCTGCTTGGGTTCATTCGCTCTTGTTGGGAAGGATGGCACCGACAGTAAGACAGTTGGTGTCTGCATGATTGTGTTCACTTGTATTTACATCATTGGGTTTGCCACAACCTGGGGTCCAGTCGCATTTGTCCTGGTCTCTGAGATCTTCCCTGTTAGAGTGAAGGCTATTTCTATGGCCGTATCCACATCTATTAACTGGTTATCTAATTTTCTAATTTCCTTGTTCACGCCATTCATCACCAAGAAAATCGGCTTCAAGCTGGGATTTGTATTTGCCGGATGTCTATTTGCAGCATCATTTTTTGTCTGGATTTTTGTTCCTGAGACCAAGGACTTGGGCATCGAAGATGTGGATGAGTTGTTTAGAAAGAGCGAAGGGGATGACGATGAGCGCAGGGCTGCACATGACACCTGATGCCTCGTTTGATGTTTTCCCCTCCTCGTCAACTAATTTTATGTTCCCACAGAGTGTGTTGTGTTTAATCAATGATGGTGATCAGCACCGTTCAAGTTTATTGTGTACACTCTGATGTGAATTCTTACAGAGGGGAGAGGGAATAAACGGATAAATAAAATGCTTTTTAGCAGAAAAACAAAACCTTAAATAAAAAGTGTGGCCAATTCTGACCCCATCATGAAACAGCAAATGAGGGTACACCTACTACTGTGATGGGGGGACATAATTAAATTAATTTTGTTTTAGTGTAGGCTGTGGGCAGGAGCTGGAATTTAAGGTTAATTTTACCCTTTTTTTGGTTTTTCTTTGATGCCCGTTTCTGCGGGGGTCTCACTTTAGAGGGTCCAAGACTTTATTTTAAGCCTTCTCCGGACATTACACAGATACAATAAGCCTTCTCCGAGGTTGTTGCCTTTCAGATCGATTGGGAAGTTGATTTCTTTAAAAGATTATTTATTAAGATGATAGTATCTGTGGTGTTGGTGGCAGCGGCGGTAGCGGTGGTGTTGATCCGTTTAAATATATTTCTAGAAGTTTTTCGATAAAGCTAAGCAGGGGTCTGCAAATAGGGGAAGAGAGGAGGAGAAAATCCATCGCCGGGGACTGATTGGTTTTTGTATTTGAGACACAGCAAGATATAATAGGTGTCTCGCCAGACCACCGTCCTAGACAATAAATCCTCCTTCAACAGACACGGGTCTTACAATTAATTACCTTTAATATTTTAATCTTTCGTTTCAAAGACCCAAGCCTCTCTCTCTCTTCCCCCTATACCACCCCCTCGTTTCATTTTCCCCACCACTATCACCGTTATCACCACCTGAAAAACGTTTACCGAAAAAGAAATAAAAAAGGACAAGGATTAAACTTCCATTCCCGCACGCACCAAAAAAGAATAGAAGATCGCTGCAAGTTTCTGCATGCTACACCAACTTTAAAATTTTTAGTAAGCTTTACAGTGCGTTGTCAACCTAAAGGTCGTGTTGCCAACCGCTTCTGTTATAAATATGCTTAAAGTCGTCTGTGATATCCCGAACCCCTCGCTGTTTTCGTTTTCATTTTCGTTATCATTATTGTTGCACGTTAATTCAAGAATGGAATCATACAGGGGAGCTGTGCAAACTGCGAAAGACGCAATTATTCTTCTTGAGGCAGCCCGTCTCAAAATGATTCCTCGGGTAACTCACAGACTCAAAGAGGGCGAACGTGGGCTTATCAAAGCTGGAGATGTGTTCATTTGGAATGAGAAGGAGGCAAAAATGAGACGCTGGACAGATGGCCGCAGTTGGAGCGCTTCTCGTGTGACTGGATCATTCCTCACGTATAGAGAGATGGAAACCAGCAGTTTGACTGAAACCAATATCCACCATCATTCCAACTACGCGTACAAGAACAACGGGCTGATCAAGCAGAGCTTCAGCATCACTACACTCAAAGGTGAAAAGCTTCATCTGATCTCATACACAACAACAGACAGCTATACCAACTCCAAGTTCTTTAACAAGACGCCGTCAACAGATCCTATGTTTGCTGGGATTGAGATTCCAACGGAGATATATGCCGAAGCTGCTATGGTTCAGAAATCTCCAAGAACCACCAGTGCGACCACAACCACCAGTGCTACTGCCACCACCACCACCAAGAGATCAAGTTCCTTTGGATCTACAACAAAGATACCAGTACCATCATCATCTTCTCCTCAATTGGCATCACATCAACTGTTTTCATTACTACCAGCACCTGTTGACTCAGTTTCCCCCATAATTACACCACAATACTCAAAGATGAAACCACCAGTAATGGATCTTTCTACAGCAACACCGCGTATTTCTCCAGATCCCTCCACCACCACTCCCACCACCACAACAAGAGCAATATGTTCTGTTACTCCACTACCCCCAATACAGCAGCATTCTGGTTCTGGTTCTGTTCCCGTGATTCTATCTCATCAAGGACGTGGGAACAGCCGCAACAGGGGTTACGACTCTGTAACGCTGAGCACCCTGGACAGATTCTCGTTCAAATTTTAAAATAAAAATGGGAGGGCGCAGCTACGGCGCTGTATGAGAGGCACACGGGTTTCCATAGTTTCCAGGTTGATTGTGCTTGTGCTTCTGCTTGTGCGTGTGACGTGTTTAGTTCTACGAAAAGTAATGATTTGACGATTTTCGAGAAGATGTAGTCTACTATCTGATATCTTAGCTGATATTCTCTAAGTGTAGAGAGTATCAGGGGTAATCCATCAGCAAATCACAGTTAGTATGGGCACCAGCGACGGTGACAGTATGAACGAACTTCAGTGAGCTTTCCAGTATTTGCACTTTCCTCACTTTGTTATAATAATCCCCGATACCACCGAGTATAGGCAAGCGGGGACGCGTTTTACAGTTTCGGAAGAACTTTGGGTTGCTGTTCTTGGTGACACATTTTATACGGACATATCGATAATAACGTTTTTTTTTTTACGATAACCACGCAGGATTCTCTATCTATATTGTACAATAATAGAATGACTACTTGGCGTGCTAGATAGTGCTGGTACCAAAATACTGATGAAAGGTTTTACCTAGTATGTTGTTCCCACTGTGATGGTCTGTAGAGACTGTATGCGTGTCACAATTTCTTTTGGTGGTACAAGTACTGTATCACATTGCCCCCCAACTACAATACTTGCGGTCCCTTTCGGTGATTGGCTCCTTTATATATGCAGACACATGCTGCGTTTATCTATCACATCTAGGTACATATCCATCCCACCTCAAAGAGAGCGTTGTAAGTCACAATCCCATCATTCATCATTGCATGTTCCTGATTGGGTGCGGGTGGGTGTAAAATCTCTAAGAGAACAAGCAGCCTAGAGGGGATGTATCCGTTTTAGATTTGAGCAACCCCTCCCAGATCCTGTGAACAGAGTGCAGGTTGCGGAGGACGATGTGCGCATACATCTGCATAGTGTGCTGTTGGCGAGCAATATAGACAATAACACCGATATCATTCCTCTCGAAACTTAATCAATTCGATCAGTGCGATAATTATTAAGGAATAATTGGATGGATAGTGGGTAGTAATCATGATTGTGCTCCGATATCTACTTTGATATTCCACACCCACCACAACCTCTGTGTATTTCACCAATCCTTGGGAAAACCCTCCCCGTGATGCCAATATACGAACGGTTAATGAAGTTCTGAAACATCTAGCAGGTGGATCTGTTTAATTTCGTCATCATGTTTCTTGACAACTGGGAGTCAGATCCCCACCCCCGTGTGCTATATTCAACATCATATGCCTTTGTTTTGTACATGGCGGCTGTATAAGAGAAAACCAACTCACCAGATTGGGCACAGTCACAACACTAGACAATGTTGGCACTACAAAACGTTCTTGCTCCATGATTGAAAAAGGTTCATGATTCATCCCTATCACCAGGTCTAGAGATATTGGTTTTTTTTTACCAGCGGTCAGCCTAAATCCTTGAACCCTGGCTACTTTCAGCGACGGCTATCCTTCTACATACCATTCACAGAATCCACAATATAGGTCATCCAATTCTCTACAATATTTGAATGAACTCATGTTCTCTGGCCTGATTCCAAGGGTGACAAGCAAGCCGGGTTGGTCGGTCATTTCATTGAGAGGTGGAAAGCTTTCTGTACTACGGGACTTTAGTGAATCCCCCTTGGAGTGTTTTTGTGCGCATCATTTTATCCATATGTCACGTTTAAGACAAGAATCATAAAGCCCACTTTCCCGGAGGCTTGCTGTTAAATGGTTGTGTTTATTTCACTGTATAGATGGTCTGCGAAATTAGGATCACAGATATCCCGAAGATGTCGAGTCTTTTCTATTCCGAGGGAAGCATATCACGTGCCTGGGTCTAAAGCAATAGCTTAACCCGACAAACTCAAACCAAAGTAAAATAAAATAAAAAACATAAACAAACAAACAAACAAACAAACAGACAAGCACTTGACATAGTGACACTTTTTTGTCAACGAACGAACGTGGGTTCATACTGCTTATTACGTTGTTAACAGGCGATGAATTTCAACCAGAATATTCTTCCACCACATCTGCAACAGCAGCTTCAAGCCCAACTGCTCCACCAACAAGGTCTCCAACAACAAGGTCACCAGCCTCAAAATTCCGCCACTAGAGGTTTAAACGCTAATCACACTATCCACCAGCAACAGCAGCAGCAGCAACAGCAGGCAATACAGCAGCAACAACAACAGCAACTCCTACTACAACAGCATCAAAAGATACAAGCACAACAACACCAGCAAAATGTTAATTCCCTTCATGGTGCTACAACTCAACCTCCTAGCGGCGCTCAACGGCCAGTAGTACCTGGTGCTGGCCTTACATCTCCATTGCCGAGCCTCAATTACTGGAGCAAGAAGCTTGACACACCGAAAACTGATGTCCTTGTATATGAACAACTGATATCCCGTGACCTTGCTAACAAGGAGTTGACCCAACTCGGGGCCATACAGAACAAGCAGGTTGTTGCGAAGCTATACGGGAACTTGAAGTTCTTCAATGATCTCAAGATGGCAAGAATGAAAACAATCCAATATTCCAACCAGGGACAATACACAAAGAGCATTTGGGGCGAAGGTTACCAAGGGTATGGTAATGGTTTCACTGATGGTCCAACGAGGGTGCTAATTCCTAATGAACGCAAGAAGCCCTCTCGGTTGCGGGATATCAACCTCGCCAAGGCGACACTAGATAAGCAAGCATGTATGGACGAGGATCTGGTTCCCTTGAGGTTGGATTTCGAAGGAGAAAGAGATAAGTTTAGACTAAGAGACACCCTTCTTTGGAACGTGAATGACCAGACAATGACTGTGGAGAATCTGGTAGCTATGATTATGGAGGACTATCAGTTCAGTAACCCACTTCTTGGAGAGAATGTACTCACTTCAATCAGGGAGCAGATTGCTGATTATCATAGACATGTCTACCACTCCCAATACGGTGATGACCTGAGGATCTTGGTCAAGCTAGACATTACTATCTCTAATAACCAACTCATGGATCAGTTCGAGTGGGATATTTCCAATCCGGAAAACAGTCCTGAGGAATTTGCAGAGTGCATGTGTGAAGAGCTCTCACTCCCTGGTGAGTTTGGGACTGCAATTGCTCATTCTATCAGAGAACAGGTGCAGATATTCACCAAGTCGCTTTACCTCTCCGGCTACGACTTCAAAGGTGGCTTGATAGAGGAGGACGATATTAGAAGTCATGTAAGGGGCATCGTGACGCCTAGAGACTACCTTCGTCCAAAACCACAACTCCCTCAATACACTCCACAGATGGTGGAAGTGAGCAACTTGGAACTTGAGAGGCTCGACAAGGTTAGAGAGCGTGATTCTAGAAGAAAGAGAAGACAAGGAAGAACAGGGAGAAGGGGAGGTCCAACACTACCGGACTTGTCTGATATTCCAAGAACATTCAGAACACCAGTTCCATCCACGACCATGCCTGGTGGTATCGACTGCACAGATAGTGTTGTATCCTACAGTGAGTACCTTGAGACGGTTAACAGGCCGGTGACCCAACCACCGGCTCTGGCGAAGGATATTTCAAGGCAGCATACACCAGTGTCTGTGAGATCGACACCAAGAACACACGGTAGAACGGTTAAAGCCAACAAACAAAAGGTTGTATTCACCCATGAGAGAGGTTCCAGACTGTTGGTGAGAATCAAGCTCTGACGATATCACCACCACAACCACAACTTCTAATACGCTTTTTAGGTTTAAGCTAATTCTGGAGCTACGTAAACTCTTCTTGTAAGTGTACATACCATACCCACTGTTGTTACTCAGTAGTGGTACCAGTGCCTTGTACCCCGGGTTTTGCACATTGTGTATCCCCGGACTGTATCGTCACTGTGCCTCTGCCAGTTTTCAAACGAGAGCCTCAGGCTAAACAGTCAGAGCCTCGTCAAAGAACACTCCTTTGCTCTCGCTGATACATCAACAAGAATTTTGTATCAACCAGAGGTTTTGGATCAATCAGAGCTTTGGTTAGTGGCGAATAAATAAATCCGCGAAAGGAGGAAGAAATCTTCCTTGTAAAAACAAAAAGACAAGCTGAGCGGAACCCCCGGGCAAACAGCCAAACAGTCTCTCTGTGTGTTTCTCTCTCTCTCTCTCTGACTTGAGAATGGGCGTCTACATTCCACCAGGAAGTGGCTCTAACGATGAGGATGATGACAAGTCCAAAAACAATTCTTTGAAACGGCCATCAGCTGCTGGAGATGCTGGCAAGATTGTCTTTTACAACAGGCCAAATGTCGGCTTAAGAATATGGGGTCCTCTTGTGCCAGCCAGTGATTGCACCATGGGGCTATGGGCTCTCACAGGGGTTCAGGTGGGTGTTGGGATGTTAATGATGTCGAATGTGAGAAAGGTCTGGCACGTCAAGACGCTGCAGGCGAGGGTATCGAAATGGGCGAGCTTAATCGTTAGTGGGTACCTGATCTTCACCTCAGGGTTAGAAGTGTCTAGACTCACGTTACCATACGATCCATGGTACGAGGAGGCCCAAGAGGCTAGACGTGTTGCATTACAAAGGGGGAAACGCGTGAATTATTGGTTTGGGCCATGGGATCTGAAACCGATGAGCTTCCAGGAATGGAATGACAGGATCGATGTCTGGATTTTGAACTCAGAGAAGAAGTTTCAAGAAGCCGAAGAAACACAAGCAGCAGAAGAATATCAACCAGGGAGTATTGACTTCTCGCAAGCGAGTCCGATGATGCACCAGGCGTATCTTCAAGCAAGAGCATTTAATCAAAAAAGAAGCTCTGAGATCTTGGATCAATTACAGACAAATGCCTTCAAAGACATTCTTCCAAATTACCAAACACATTCTAACTTTGAAATGGAGAGGCCACCATTGAATATACCGGAGGATAATAAGCTGGCAGATGACTTTGACTTGGAAGAAGTCTGGGAATTGAACAACCCATGGGCCAGTTTAGCACACGACACTCACTTCATTGTGCGGTTCATCCCAAAATTCCGTTCCATTGACCAAACCACTAAAACTACACTGCAGAAATAACAAGGAGCAGCAATAAAACTACATAAACAAGCAGAGTGCTGTTGCCCTCTTTTTTTTTTTTTTTTCTTTTTGGTTTTTAGTTGTGAAGATCACAGAGTAATCGATACTTTCAGTCTTCCGCTCTTCTGACTACAAACGTTCATTCTTTAACGAACATGTTTATATATCTTATGCATATATTGATGTATATCTACATGTATTTCTGTATAAGATAAAAATATATCGATTTGGCTGGGGTACCATTCATTGGCTCATAACCGCTGCTGCCTTTTTATGGGAAAATTCCAACTTTTGAACAGAACAAAACAGAACACAAAGAGAAACAAAAAAACAACAACAACAACAACAACAACAAACAGAACAAAAAGTCCGTTTTTCAATATGAGACTTCAACAGCAGTCTTCTCCGCTACTGCTGCTGCCGCTGCTGTTTTGTGGTCTCTTCAGCCTGTGCGGTGCTGTTTTTGATGACGAAGCCTTCGTTGTGGACTGGGAGATCCTCGGTATTGGCCAGCTGCAAGCGGGCAACATTCTCTCCTCCCCAAAGAAGGACGTCTTCAATGTGCTGAGTGATCGCAATATCCTTGCTAGTATTCAAGACGGGAAACCTATATGGAGAGTGCCTTTTAAGAACGTGAAAGAGGGTGCTTCGTTGAGAATTGCTAGCTACAGCAATTTGAATGACGGGGAGGTTGTCACTGGTGTCAACCATGATGATGGACATTCTTTGATTCAAGTGTGGAATTCATACGAGGGTTTCCTGGTGAAGACACTTGCTCAGTTTGATTCTGAGTTCCAGGAGATTGCTACGCTTGCTGATGGTTCAATTATTGTTGTTCTTTCCAACGGCCATGTTCACAAGATTGACAGCACTGGCGCGATTGTTTTCAACGGCGTGATTAGGGCTTCGAGTCAAGTGAAGATCTCAGTATTGGGAAATGGCAATGTTGTGATCCTTTTCAATGAGAACGGCACCTCTAATGCTCATGTGGCCTTCTTCAATGGTGCGGAGTTGAAAGAACACGTGCTGCCAACATCTTTCGATTCGATTGAAGATTTCTATGGCTCCAAAGTTGTGTTCCAGGGTCAGAAGAAACACTACTACCTCATCACGATAAACACCTCCACAGGTCAACTGTCTGATGTCAAATCCTTACCAGACTGCTATCTATATCTTCCATTACAAACAGATGAATACATTGCATTTGAAAGAAACCACCATATTGAGGTCTACACCATTGATATTGAGCCTCATTTCACTGCTGATAATGTCTTTAAGTACTCGTTGAAGTACGTTGACTCTACATTTTTGCTATACACCGAGTACCGCATCAATATTCTCGATGCTGACACAGGAGCTGAGCTTCAGAGTTATCTGTCTGACGAGAAGATTGAACACGATGAAATCCTTCATCTGTTCCCCTCCACCGATGGTATCGAGAAAGTCTACACCTTGGTTCAGTACAGAAACGACTCTTACAGCTTCTATGTCAACAATGAGGAAGAATGGACAACTGATGCGTCTTCTGCTGACATCACCGCCCACTGTATCGTTGACCTGGTAGTGGATGACACCATCACCACAGATGAGATTCTGTACGAAGAAGGCTTGGATATCATAAGTGCATTCCTCTACAGAGTCATGAGACATGTCCAAGACTTGAAGGACTTTTACAACTGGTGCTGGCTCTCTTTGGAGCAATGGGCTACTACCGGTGCACTACCTGCCTCGAATAAGAAAGAAGCAGCCAATGACAAGTACTTTGGCTTCGAAAAGTTGCTGGTCACTGCTAACATTCATGGGAGAATCATTGCATTCAACACGCTCGATTCTTCAAAAGTGTGGTCATTCGACACCAATGAAAAAATTATTGGTTTGGAGTGTGTTGCGAACAAGGAGGTATTTGTGTTTACCGACTCTGGCGCCAGATATGTGCTTGATGCTCTCACTGGTGAAAAGATAACCGTCCATGCAATTACTGCACCTTCAAAAGTCTCCAAGTTATCTGAAAAGGGGGACTTTTTGATTGAGATTCAAGGTGGGTTTGACGTTGTCCTTTCTGATACACCAGAAGAATTCCACAATACCTATTACGTTAAGCATACCAAGTCTTGTGCTCAAGGATATCAAATCAGCAATGCAAAGTCATATAAAACTTGGAGATTTGATGTGACCCGTGATGAAACCATAGTTGGATATGTTGCCAAAGACTCCAGTGAGGAAATTGCTAGCGTTGGTGTTATCCTAGGTGATAGAAAGGTGCTTTACAAGTATCTGTATCCAAACCTGGGTGCTATTGGTGTCTTGAATAACGTCACAAAGATCCTATACATTCACATTATAGATACAGTTACTGGTGAGGTTCTGCATTCTGTCCAACATGATGAGCTAGTTCATGCCAATGAAAATGTCAATGTTGTCTTTGGTGAACACTGGGTTATCTACTCATACTGGAGCAATCTACCGAGTCCGGAGCAGAAGATAGTTGTCATTGACCTGTATGAATCACTTACTCCTAATCGCAGACTGTCAGATTCCAAATCTAACCAGTCGTCATTCAACACGAGATTCCCTCCTGCAGTTTTATTCAAGTCCTTTGTTCTTCCCCACAAGATCAACGCATTGGCGATTTCCAAAACAAAATTCGGCGTCACTACAAAGACAATCATCGCAGCTTTAGAGAATGGTCAAATTGTCAGTTTACCCAAACCTATTCTAAATGCCAGAAGAGTGCAAGGTCGTGACTTGACAAGTGATGAAAAATCAGAGTTCATGCTCTTGCCCTACGATCCAGTGATTACGATTGATGAAACTAACGTCATTTCACATGATAGAACCGTCCTGGTTGATAAGCTTATCGCTTTCCCAACTAACTTGGAATCAACTTCTATCGTTTGCGCATATGGCATTGATATCTTCTGTACGAGGGTCTCGCCTTCATTACAGTTTGACAAGTTGACCCAGAGCTTTGACTATGTAAAGTTGCTCGGAAGCCTTGCACTCCTGGTGAGTGTCTACGCCGTGATGAGATTTTTCAATGGCTCCAAAACCTTGAAGAATTCCTGGTTGTACGATAAATAAATAAAGAAGAAAAAGAAGAAGAAGAAAAAGAAGAAGAATGAATTATATATATATATGTATATACCCCATTATCATCATCATATATTACTGGTATTATACATCCGGACACCACGTCTGATTCTGTTAATGAAAAGTTGACAGCAAACAGAACTTTTATACCAAAAACAAAGCACGTAACTAATAATAGTGTACAGCTTAAATGTTCCAGCTAAGACTTTCTGCTCTTTGTGCCATTGTTGCTCTCTTATCCACTCTCGTTTTTGCTGGTGGTCTCCAGATTGGTATCACCAAGAAGGCGAGCTTCTGTCCACGTCAAGCAAAGTATAAGGATGTTGTGTCAGTCCACTACACTGGTAAACTTGCTGAGAATGGTGAGGTTTTTGACAGTTCCCTCTCCAGAGGTGAGCCAATTAAGTTCCCATTGGGAGCTGGTCGTGTGATTAAGGGCTGGGATCAAGGAGTGTTGGGAATGTGCATTGGTGAGAAGCGGAAATTGACAATCCCATCTGAATTGGGTTATGGTTCACGTGGTGCTGGTAGTGTCATTCCACCGAACGCTGATTTGGTGTTTGACGTTGAGTTGGTGGCCATTGAGGGCTATGAATTGCCAGAGGAGCCAGTTGGCGAAGAAGCTTCTGAAGAAGAACCAGTGGAAGACGAGACTAAGGATGAGTTGTGAGATATCTCCTGGAATATACATTCAACAAATCATTGTGAGTGTGTGTGAAGAGATGTACGTAGAAGTAAAGTAAACCTTTAGAGAAGGCGGTCTCCTGTCCTTCCTTCCTCTGTATACACACAATTAGACGTATCAATTTCATTGGCGGCTGGTAACAAAAGAACCAGTCAATTTATATGGCATGAGATTTATCAGTCCATGTAAATAAAGAACAGTGAAAAAATAAATAGTGTGAAGAAAGGTAGATAGTACTACGACGACGGTTGGCGAATCGTTCTTTAGCTCATCTTCATCGAGAAAAGCATACACCGGAACAATTATGCAGTTGACAGTTTCTCCGGCCAGGGCCTTTTTCGCGAAAACCCTGGAATAATAAGTCCAGTGTCGAATATATGGATTATGTGGCAGCCAATGTGGCACAGAGATTGAAGCCTTTGCCCAAAGCCTCTCCGTCGTATACTTTTTTAAGGGACACCAAAGTAAACAAGAGAGTCTACAAGGTGGGTGAATATATGGTTACTTACTGTACATCAACTTAATTCTTATTCATTACAAAAGACATAGAAATTTAGTTTCTGGCCTTTGAGACGTAGGTCTTTCTGGCAGTGTTGGCTCTGGATAGTTGAGAAGCCTTTCTGACGGCAACAGATCTCAAGTCGGATCTGTAACCCTTGGCTAAGGTGGAAATAGTCTTAGCAACCTTTCTAGAGGACTTGTGCTTGTTGAACTTGATGGTGTTAACGTTCTTGGCTGGCTTGTTGGCCGAGTTGGCGTTCTTGGATAGAACAACGATAGCACCGTCTTGTTGGGAGATACCTAGAGCCTTCTCATTGGCCAAACCAGAAGAGTTCTTGGAGTTCTTCTTGGTGATGTTCAATGGGTCAGCAGAGAAAGTACCAGTTGGTCTCTTGACCAAGAAGGAGGATTGCTTGGAGGTAATGGCCCAGATGAGATCACTGTAAATCTAGTTAGTATCAAGCCCAATATAATTCACTGTGAACAAAGATTTGGAGAGAAGGAAGGAACCCTGGTGGATGATTTGTGCTATGTGTTGATGCAGTTTGTGTTGTGCCAGATGATTGATAATGAAAAAAGCAGATGGAGAGTGAAATGGTTGGTTAATCTGATTGATCAAAAACCCTTGGATCGGGGCTAATATAGATCTTCCACATTGCTCTCTGCCCTATGGATTCTTATGTGTGATGTGCACTCTTCTCATAGTCAAAAAAAAAAAACTTGAAGAAAATTCATTGATGAGTTGGCCTATATTGTTCAAAAATCCTTGAATATCTCCCTGGCTTCCGCTTCACTTGTACATTTTGTTCGCCCTGAATCACACCACATACGAAGAAACGTTAGACATTTTGTGTTTTTGCTATTGTTGTTGATAAATCCAGGTCTTCAACACAATGTCAATGTGTTCTTTGAGTCTCTCGGTATTTTTTCACTTTGGAACACGGAATGGGTGTACAGGTGTACCACCTTGTGTTTTTTTTGGTTTTCTCCAAAATCAGACCTATGTTTTAGCACGTGATCATAAGTAGGGTTTCGATTAAATGGCCTTAAGAAGTATCTATAAACTACTTGTTTCTTTTTTAAGTACTGTTCAGCAATAAATAAACAATTGTAATTAAATATGAATAAACAAACAATGAACAAAAATCTAGTGGTACGTCTGTGTATATGTGTTTTTTTTCTTTTTTATCCTTGTTCTTGCTTGTTTGAAAGGTGTTTGTTTTGTTTTTAGTATCATGACATCATTAACTTTTTAACACACATTAGCACATAGTTCACATAGTTCACAGAAACAGCGGACTATGCATCATCCAACCCATTCAATGTCAAACCAACATTAACAAAGTAATCAATTAGCAGGGACCTCTTTTTAAAGTTCAAGACAGATCCCTTGGATTTGCCGGCCCAAATTCTAAGTGAACCGGACAACTCTTCAATTCTGAAAATCACATTCTGGTCATCAATATATAGTTCCCTGCTGGAGGTCATGGACATGACAATGGTATAAAGCGATGTGAACCCCAATAGTTTAAAGTCTTGTAACTTGTTTAGGTCAAGTTTGAAGAACCATTGTTTGGCCTTTTTGTAATCCTTCTTGACAAACACCAAGTTCTGAATGATGGCTGCATACAGGATCAACAAATCGTCCGTTCTCACTCTGGATAACTCGTATGTTTCAAGCGTCTTTTGGAATTTGTCAATCTTGGCATCCGTTGGGTTGAGCAGGGTTTGCAATTCCAAGTTATGGCCATCAACTTCTTTCAATAGGTCAGTTGAAATTTCACTAATTGGTGATCTGGTTGGTCTATTCACGGTCTCGATAAGAAACTTTTTAACAGTGGAGCTGGTCATAGTTTCATTGATCATGTTATGAAGCAAGGTTGTGGTTGAGGTTTGTTGCTCTTCTTCAATCAGCTTTTCAACATTGATAAACTTCAAAAGGTATTCTTCATTGTTGATTGTCTCCTCTTTAGGCAATGACAAGATCAACTTCAAGTTATCATAGTCATGGTGGTGGCTATCCAACTTGACTTTCTGTAGATAGTCCCACAAATGGTCAACATAAACCTGCACCACAGATTTGGCAACAAAGTTGGAGTTATAGTAATTAACCTTCAACCAAATAGCTCTAAAGATTGAATTCTTAATGTACTCATTGTTGGATCTTCCAGTAAAGATACTCAACCACGCAGAAGACTTTCTCAAGTTTCTAACATCTTCAACAGGGACAGCCGCTTCGGTTTGTTGGCTTGTATTCATCTTCTTCTGCTTCTGGTCAAAGAACGTTGGTAGTAACAAGTACATCAACACACCAGCAATAAGAGCAATCTTGAATAAGACCAAGAAGGGCTTGTTCAAACTTTGGAATCCAGACAGGTTATCATACCTCAACACTGGCAGAGCAAACAACCCCTTAGAATCACCACTGTTAAAGTCATCAGAGAGGCCGGAGCCAACCATGCAAGCCAACCCTCCAAGAAGTAGCTTATTAGGCATGCTGCTTCCTTGTTGTTGTTCTTGTTGTTGGAATGTCCTGTTGTTGCCATTAGAATTCCGCATATTTTGACCCGACAGTGGAAGTATACTGAGTCCCGCCTCGTTGATCTTATACTTCAACATATCGTTCTCCTTTCTCAACAGTTCATTTTTGGCCTCCAAGTGCTTGATATATTCAGTGGCCTTTGACAAAATAGTAGCCTTGTTTAACTTCTTGGCTGGTTGCAAGCCATCCAGATCGTCAGCGTCTTCATCGCCACTGTCCACTAGCACTCTCAGAGCAGGCACAGAGTCTCTCAAATCCTTAATCTTGTCGTTGATGTTTGTTCTGTATCTTCTCTCAATTGCATTGTGCGAAGTCTTCTCCTTCTTAAAATTCTTCTTGGATATGGACCCTTGGTGAGGAACAGCGTCTGAAAGTTTAACCTTGTGGTTAACACCGTTCCCGTGTTCAGGAGAGTTGAACTCAGAAGACAGGTTCGAGTCTGAATCTGAGTGTTTGATTGGGTATGAGTGACTTTCCACAGAATAGCTTGATGAAGTCGACGTTCTTTTGACAGAACTGTTGTTGTTGTTGTTCATAGGGAAAGGTTGGAACTGCTGGTCCTGGAAATCCATTTGTAGAGTAGAGTCTTGTAATGTTTGATCTAAAGAATTGAGATTAAACTGATCGTTACCGCCAAAGTTGTTGTTGTTGTTGTTATCTCTGAATCCACTCAAATCCGAAGGTGATGCATTTGAGTTTGTGCCATATGGCGATAGCATCAGATCATTAACATCTCTCTGGTTATGAGAAGGCGCACCAAAGTCCAGGAAGTTACCATTAACACCTGATAAATCCTCTTCACTTGTGCTAAAACTTGCTGAAAGTGAAAGTGACGGGTTTGTCGACAGTATCGGCAGCTGTGGATCTTCTAGTAATTCCTTCTGTAGGTTGCCATTGTTGGTATCATTGTTGTTGTTGTTGAAGGACGCAAGAAACGCATCGTACTCCTCAAAAGAATATGACATCTTGTTAGCAGAACTTCTTTTCTAAAGCATCAATTCAATAGAACCCAAAAAGAACACAAATGAGTTTGGCTTGATAAAAGTTCTTTTCCTTCTCCTCTCCCTCTTTTTTTTTTTTTTTGTTGTTGGTTGACAAAATCATACGACTTTTTTCCTTGGAAAAATCAGGCAATCTCTGGGAAAATTTCCTAATGGGGAAACTTTCGCGACTTTGACACAAAAAACGAAAAAGGGGCGGAGGCGGCGGCTAATCTGGATTCGCTGTATTCCGAAATGCGTTTTTCTTTCATGCACAAAGACACAAAGAGCTACTACTGGCTGGTTGATAAAAACAAAAACTGTTATTCAATGAAGTCCATGATATCTTTGAGAAGGATTACGAACAAGACGATCAAATTAGGAACTGAACCCATTGACTAAATGCCAGAATTGTGTATGTATATATCATCCTCTGTAAATGAACTGGTCCAATGTCGTGTTGTTGATGAAACTGCCACGAGTTTTTAGTAACGTTGTTCGATGTGGTTTGTTGTTGTCCCAATCTGTCAACGGTTTGAGCGGCTGTGGCAGCGGTTTGACTGATCTGCCCTTGTCCTTCTTCAGCCGTTGAACAAGATCTCCACCAACTCTTGATCGTTGTTGTTGATTTTCTTGCCCACCTCCACCACCGCCACCATCCTTTGGATTGGTACTGCTGTTATTCATTGCAAATCTCTCAAAGAGACCCATTGCCATTGTAGAAAAGCCACCACTGTTTGGATCATCTGTGGGAGTGTCCAATTCGTCAAGAATATTCACAACACTGCTGCCGGAAGATTGGTCTTCATCGTTCTCCACCTCAATATCCAGGTCAAAAGTATGGTTTCCCATCTCCATACCGCTAGTTGTGCTGTAACTCTCATCAATATCCCGGTCAAGCGTGAATAATGTTTTTGTGGTCTTGGGATTATTGTCACTATCATCATCATCATCGATATCTGTCAATTCAAAATCACTGGAGTGTATGTCAACTCTTCTATGTTCAGAGTCAAATGGTTGTGATGATGAAACTTTAGATACAAGAGGTGAGTCATGACGATGATGATATATCGCCAACGCATCATCTGTTGTTGAAGATTTAACTGCCTGCGTGGTGTGTGACCTGAAAAACGGTGATGTTGTTGTTGGCACACTGGATGTTGAGTTGAATAGCTTCCGTCTCTTTGAGGTTGGGGACAACTCAACCTTGGTTGGGGTCGCATAACGAGCTGGAACTGGAACCGGAACTGGTGCGTGATGCGATGGGCTGGGTTGTCTTGGAGATGGAAAATTCTTGACTTTAAAGAACGAATTGATACTTTGTACCTTGACTGTTTTCTTTATAACTGGGACAGTTTGACGGTGCTGTTGCTTAGACACGGTTGGGAAGGATTTAGTAGTGATGATCGACTTGGTGACAGATTTATACTTCCCTCCTGAAAACTGGTCTAAGACAACATTTAGATTCTGGAAGGCATCCCTTGCGAATAATGGCTCCTTGGTGATTGGGTCAAGTTCAGCATGAGCAATCTGTTTGTGAATCTCCTCCTCTTCCAATAACTCTCCAACGCATTCTGTGAACAATGGATTCCGTAGATCCAACTCACTAGGCTCGTTTAAAGTGGTAATCCTTCCGTCAACTGGGTCAAACACCCTTTGGAATTGAAATGAAAGGTTTGCTCTCTCGTACTCCACCTCAAAGTTTGGTGGGATCTGCACTTTGCCCTCGAGCCGCAAATTCGATAGACAACGCTTCATATTTGGAATTCTATTCACTAGTTTCAACGCTTTAATCATTCCAATGTTGGGAATCCCATTGGTGTAGTCGCAGCCACTGAGACAGGCCAGAATTCGCATCTGATCCTGGTTCATCAACCCAATTGGTGCATTTCTGCACTTTTTGAAGTCATCTCTGTTGATCTCAATGCACTCCCCAAATTCGTTGAGTTTTGTCAAAAGTATAGAGGCACCAAACACTAGTAAATCTGAGTCTTCGCTTATAATTGCATCAACTTGCCCAATCTTTTCAAGGTACACCATCTGAGGATCTGCTTCATACGGAGCAACCACAAATTTAATATCCACACGCTTCAAGTACTCAATAACAGATTTGGCCATCTGAGGAGTGACATCAACACATTTGGCGAAATAGTTGGCAGCATTCTTTCTGTCACCTTTCGCCAGATACTCCAATCCACGCTCCTTGTTGACCAACCGGCTCTTGGCTCGCTCAACTTCGGTTCCCTTCTTGCTGACAAAGTCATCTCCATCAAAGACAAAGTAAGGCGTCACACCAAAGTGTTCAAGCATCTTTATTCTTCGCTGGAAATATACAATGTATTTATCAGTGCTCTGGTCCTGTGCCAACTCCCAAGAGCAGGAGAACACTCCTCTATGGAGCCACGCGTACGAATCGATCGCCACAGTCTTCCCTCTGAACTTCTCTAGCGACACATTCTGCTGTATCTCCTTGAGTTGAGGTAAGAGACCAGTAACACCCATAACTTCCAGCAGATAGAGCCAAAATAATCACCAACAAAACAAAAAGGACAAGAAGAAGAAGAAGTTTTGTGGTTTTGTTTACATTCTCTTTGTTTACAATTTTTTGATATAAAAAAACGCTTGGTCGCGAAAAAAAAAATACAAAAAAAAAGACAACAAAACTCCAAACAAACAACGGATTTTAACCAAACATTCTTCCCAAAAACTGAAAGAAACTCCAGGACGTTCGCCCGCGATAGATGTCTGTTGAACAAGTAACGCAGGGTATTGGTGGTATTAACGTCTCTGGTAGACGCAAGAAACCTGCGAGAGCTTACCACGACCTCAATGCCGGTTTCCAGCAAGTACAACAACAACAACAACAACAACAATATCCAGATCAGTTCAACAACAATGGACAGGCTCAATTTGGTTACCCACAGCCTGTCCAGCCTAGTCCTGTTGTCCAGCAGGCTGCCCACTTTGCGCAGCAAGCCGCTGCTGGATTCCCACCGCACCAGCAACAGCAACAACAAACTACTGTGGATTTTAATGGCGCTGTTGGGGGTGATTCGCTGTCTGTTCCTTTCACCAGAAGAGTGGATGAGGAAGAATGGAAATACAAGACTTTCAAGACCTTTGAAGACACAATGCCACCAACTTCTACCACCACTTATCAAGCATTTGATCAATCATCATCTGCACCAACCTTTACCCGTCTATCGCTCTACCAAATTCCCGCTACTGAACAACTAAGAGCCCAAACCAAGCTGCCCTTGGGTCTTAGTGTAAGACCATTTGCTCCATCTGATGAACCAGTTCCAGTCATTGACACCACTGAAACAAACGGTCCGCTTCGTTGTCATCGTTGCCGTGCCTACTTGAACCCATTCATGCGTTTTAACCACGATGGAAGCTTCAAGTGCAACTTGTGCAAGTTCTCCAATCGCTGTCCACAAGAGTACTACAGTCCAATAGGGCCAGATGGACGCAGACAAGATTTTCTTCACAGACCAGAATTGTTTAAAGGTACTGTGGATTACCTTGTACCTTCGGAATACTGGGAAGGCGGTGTTGAAGCCCAGCCGTTGCATTTCATGTTTGTGATTGATGTCTCGGCCTCTAATGAAATCATCTCTGCTTCAGTAGAGGCAATCAAGTCGTCCCTGTTCTCCTTTCCGGCTGGTTGCAAGGTTGGTATCATGACATATGACCAAAGAATTCAATTGTACAAATTGAATTCCGATATACCATCTATCCATATCGTCAGTGATATTGATGAACCATTCGTCCCAATCTTTTCAGGTTTGTTTGTTGATCCTCATGAGTATGATGTTCAGATAAATACTGCCTTGATGAAGATCAGTGAGCTGTACAGTCAGTTTAAATCTCCAACTATTGCTTACGGTGCTGTTTTAGAGGTTGCAGGTATCGCACTGAAGGAAGTTGGCGGTGGTAAGATTATTGCCAACATTTCCAAGACCCCAAGTTGCGGTCCGGGATTCCTCAGTAACACCAACAATGCTGATAAGGGCAGCCCGGCCACTTTCAAGCCAAACGATGAGTTTTATACCAATTTAGAGAAAGGATTGTTGAAAGCCAATGTCTCTTTGGATCTGTTCGTCTTGTCACAGAGCTCTATTGACTTGAAGAACTCAGGTCTGCCTGTTTTCAAAACTGGTGGTACGCTGAAGCTATATCCAAACTTCTCCTTGGAAAAAGATGAAGTCACATACATCCAAGATGTTCTACAGTCTGTCACAACAACTGCTGGTTACCAAGGGCAACTGAAGACACGTTGTTCAAATGGCCTGCAAATTCAGAACTACTATGGCAACTTTGATTCTGGTACGCAAGATCCAAAGTTACCGGTCTTGACCTCTGAGCAGGAGATTGCAATTCTATTCAAGTACGATGGCAAGTTGACGCTTAACGAGGACTTTTCATTCCAAACGGCTGTTTTATACACTGATAATCAAGGTGTTCGAAAAGTCAGAGTCATCAACAATACTGCTGCTGTTACTAGTGATGTTTCCAGCGTTTTCAGCTTTGCTGATCTGGATACTGTACTCAACATCTTCATCAAGAACTGTTTGGACCATTTAAGCACCCAGCATTCCACAGCCATTAAGAATTCATTAAGGAATAAGCTGGTGGAGATATTCACCCAGTACAGATCCATCATCTCTAATACCAATCCGACTCAGCTTGTGCTTCCTGACAGCTTGACCTCATTGGCTGGATACATATCCAGCTTCCAGAAATCCAAGGTTTTCAAAACCGATATGAACAACAACCTCAAGTTGTACGAGTACCACCAGCTGAATGCACTGCCATTGAACAAGCTGATGCTGCACTTGTATCCACGTTTCATCGAATTGCATAATCTTCAAGACAGTGACTGTGAGACTGATGAGTATGGGAAGTTCAATATGCCATTCAACATAAGAGCCTCAGGTGAGTTCATCCAGGCTGGAGGTTGCTACATGATCTTCAATGGTGAAAAACTATTCATCTATGTGCATCAACATGTGAACCCATTGTTGCTCAAGGATCTGTTTGACGTCGATTCGATCCAGGAATTATCACCAGCCATGAGCTTTCTACCTAATCTACAAACTGATATTTCCCAAAAAGCCCAGAAGTTGGTTGCCCATTTCCGTGAAGAGTTGAAATTCAATGAGTTACCAATCATGTTGATTAGACAAGGCATTGACCATATGGAGTTCTTATTCGCCGAGTTGTTAGTTGAGGACCGCGCAATGGACAAGACCCCAAGTTTCAATGAGTTGCTTCAACAGGTGCATAAGTCCATCAAGGAAAACCTGCAGAACGGTAAAGCCAGTGGCAGTGCGTCTAGTAATGCTAGCAGCAATTTCATGAACCGCGGTTCATCAATGGATGAAGCCATGGCTCAGAGTTTTGTTCATTTTTAATACATATACCAGTAAAAACTCAGAGAAAAAAAGAATTAGTCTAGTACTGTACACGTATACACATCTCTATATATATCAACACAGGGACCCAACCACAGGGATCCAACCACAGGGGCCCAACATATAACGGAGTGGATTGATGGATTTTGGCAGAGAGGTGGGGAGAGGGCACTTAAGGCATTTCATCATCATCATCATCATCACCGAAAAGGGAAAAAAATCAAACTGTTTAAAAAATCAACAAACAAAAATCAATAAAAAACAAACAGTACGGAAATCATCATGAACACTTCATAAAATGGTGAATTGGTCTATAGCAACAAGCTCATCAAGAGCCCTATTATAGTTATACCTGTACCGGCACTCAAACTGAAACCCTCAGCCATCATTGTGCCTCCCGTTGATGTAGCTTGGGAGCCGGTGTGGCTCTCTGAAATGGTAGTGACACCAACTCTCCCCGTGTAAATGGTTCCATGTGTCATTCTTGCAGTGATGTCTGGTGGGATGGTGCTCAGTGAGTAGTCACTGCTGAAAGTGAACAGGAACTCGTTGTAAAAGGACGTGAGGTTGTGTCCCTTGGCGAATGGGATGGTACCACTCTGGATCAAGGAAGAGGTGAATGGGATGCTCATCGTGGTAGAGTCCCTGGTGGCATTAACAGGCTTTACAGACATGGCTGCGGTCTGGTTCTTGTACAGCTCATTGTTTGCCTGTGCCAGAGCAATCCGGTTGTTGTCATTGTCGACAGCGAGGAAAGTGGATCGTAGGAAGTTCGTACCGAGTATTGAGTAACCGTAACCATTGTTTGGTCTGACTGACAAGAGACAGGCCGGGTCTCCGTCATCAAACTCAACCTGGTTGTTACTATCGTCCATTAATGGACGCAATAGGTTTGATACTGGAACCTGGATGGTCAAGTTGCCGAATTGGAACCCGAGAGTTGCACCGAGGTCGCCAATGGCACACTTTGCGAGCCACAGGTTGTCATCGTAGGAGTAGTATGCACTCAGCTGTATCGCAATGTTGATCAGGGTCTGGTACGGTAGAAGAGAGTAAGCGAATCTCGAGTCAAGAAGCACTGGGTACTGCTCAGTGGAAAGCACGACCGAGTTCCCATTGGCATTCACGACAGAAATCTGGGTCAAGGGGACTATAGGGAAGTTGTTGTAGGCGATACCAGAAGTGGTTGACTTGAATGGAATTTGGTCAAATACAACGAGATCGTTGATGAAATTGTTTGGGTTGAGTCCACCAAACGTCAGCGACAGTAACTCATTGTTTATTGGGAAGAACGAGTACGACGACGAATTGATATACCCACTTGCTCTCATTGACTCCAAAAAGGTAACGTTGTCGTACTGTGTTAACGGTCTGGCGGGTGTCGCACCACAGAGCCCCAAACCACCAATGCCAATGTTTGTGTTGTTCGCATCGACGAACCGAAGGCTGTCGAGGAAATAAGCTTCATCGTTGTCAGAACCGTCTGCATTGAATAATGTCACCTGGTCGCCAACAACAGAACCGTTAACGTCGATCCCGTTGAAGAAAGATAAAGACTGGTAATCGTCGTACTCAATCGATGTCTGGCTGGCAGACGCATTGTACACACCATTGGAAATACAGTCTGTGTTGTTAGTCGTGTTGCAAACAGTGTGGCCTTCAGCCGAAACCACCCAGACATAGGGCTGTGCAATGTCGACACGAAGATTGATTGGCTGAGGCAAAAATCCAAAACCCATCTTCACCTTGTAAGACACACCGTCATTGTCAGAAGAAGCAAGAACTCCAGGCAGCCTCTCGTCGTTCGAGGAGCTTCTTGTTGTTGGCTGTGGTGTTGGTGTTGGTGTCGAGGTTGAAGTTTCCTCTTGGCCCAGACAGGTATTTGCTACTGCCAGCACTGCTAATGCGAGGCCGGCGAGCATTTGTTGTGTGGTGGAGGTGGACGGTGGAGATGGTGGTCTAAATGATGCTTCCCCCCCTTAAACAAGTTCTAAGGAAAGAAAGTAAATCAAAAAAAAAAATGACAACAACAGCTTCTGAGCGTTGGTCGGTCGGTTTGCTGGTCGGTTTGTTGTTGTTGTTGTTGTTGTTGTTGTTGTTTTTTCTAAACACGCTTTCAGATATATCGAAAAATTTTGTTCCTCTTCGAAACTAAAAAAAATATAAAAAAAAAAAAAAGAAAAAAAAAGATCTCACCCAACGATCATGACGTCATCGCTGAATTTTTTGATTTTACCCGAGCTCCCAGGCAAATTTGTCGAACTTTATCAAGACTCTCGAGAAAGCGGGACAGTAGATTGGAATGCAAACCAGTATAGACACAGTCTTGATCCAGGATTAACCAATAGTAAACAACCCAGTGGAAGTATACAAACAGTCTCTCTCTCTCTCCTGCTGGCGTTCTGTTGCTTCCTTTATTCTCATCCGTTGCTGTGGTTACCGAGAAAATCCTCTAAATGAACCGAAACGGGCAAGAAGGAAGAAGCAGCAGGAGCGAATGAAAAAAAAACTACCGCATCACATAGTCAACAGCATCTCTTATCAACTGGTAAATTTGGACTGTATGTCTGTATGAGTTATAAATGGATCCTACAGACCCCCAAACTACAACTTCGCTCCTTAGGAGGCATTCTGTGAGTGCTGCTGGTGCTGGTGCTGGTGCTGCGAATGAAGAAGAAGAACAACAACAACAACACCACCACAATACTATTTCAGAGAACAACAACTTCAATGATATCACGGTCGATGATATTCCCCACCCTCACAACAACAAGGAACTCATACAACTAGGCCTGTACATCCTGGGATGGTATGTCTTCAGCGTCTCCATCTCATTGTACAACAAGTGGATGTTTGGCCAGTCCAAGCTGAACCTGCCCTTCCCAATCCTTATCACAGCAGGCCATCAGTTGCTCCTGTCGATTGCGTCATATCTCATCATTAGGTTCACCAGCCTCAGGCACCATAAGAACCAAGGCAACGATGACGGCGAAGAGTTCAACTGGACACAGTACACCAGAACAGTGATACCGTGTGCCGTGGGGTCTGCTGGTGATATTGGTTTCGGAAACATGAGCTTCCGGTTTATCAACTTGTCCACTTACACAATGGTCAAGTCCTCCAGTATCGCATTCGTCTTGCTCTTCTCCATCCTGTTCAAGATTGAACGCTTCACTTGTAGTCTGTTGGGGATTGTGTTGTTGATGACAGTCGGTGTGGCGCTGATGAGTGACAGAGATCACTCCAAGCCAGAAACCAACCAAAACAAGTATTTTCTACTAGGCTTCATCTTGGTGCTGTTATCAGCGTGCATGTCCGGCTTCAGATGGGTCCTGACACAGATTTTACTGAGACAAAATGAAAAGATTGAGGAGGCTCATCAAACACCAATCAAACATGGCGCCCATCAACATCAACACAACAACAGCAACACGCATAAATGTCATCCATTGTTCACTATCAATCAACTATCCCCTCCTGTGTTCGGAATTCTACTTGTTGTAGGGTTACTGGTTGAAGGCGG
Source organism: Barnettozyma hawaiiensis (assembly GCA_003706665.2). Taxonomy (NCBI): domain Eukaryota; kingdom Fungi; phylum Ascomycota; class Saccharomycetes; order Phaffomycetales; family Phaffomycetaceae; genus Barnettozyma; species Barnettozyma hawaiiensis. The sequence continues at coordinate 41,925 of PPLY02000044.1, read as the reverse complement.
TGTCAGTTTCATCAAGGCGGACATCTGGGAACAGAAAGGTGTCCCAACAGCCATCGGTCTCTTACTACTTCCAGGAATCCTGGTTTTATTTATGACTATTTTCGAATTTGGCATCCTACAACGCTCGAGAGTCTTGACCTTGTCAATCGCCGGTATTTTTAAGGAATTGCTCACTATTTTGGTCTCGTTCTTGGTATTTGGCGATTCTCTGACCTGGATCAACTTCATTGGGCTTATTGTTACACTGGTGGATATCGTGTGGTATAACGTCTACCGTTATAGACAGAATCAGATTGAAGAGGAAACTAAAAAAGAGGAGGGGGCGATTGAGTTGACCCAAAGAGTTTAAACAGCTAGAATTTATCTACACAATACATAAATGGAAATAATTAGCGAGAGACATCATCTCGTATAAGCCGTATAAACATTTTTAGCAAAACGTTACCCATTTCACAGCCGGGTAACGTATTCATCCTCCTTCTCCTTCCGGGTAATACTGACATATCACGTGAAAAGAAAATAATTCCGTGGGTGTCCGGATGTTTATCTGTTTTGCTTCCCGGAAAAATTCGACCCAAAATAAAAAATAAAAAAAAGAGGAGCAAAATCGACTTATTAAAAAAAAATCATTCCAAAAAAAAAAGAACAACACCTCACAGTCAAACAGTCAAATAACACTCCATCTCCGTATCAAAGAATTCACATTCGCATCAGAGTTTTGTGTTTGTTTGTTTTCTTTTTATTTGATTCTGCTTTCCAGATCTGCCTCAAGACTCGCAACAGACACCGACCGATTATCGCCACATCCATATACAAACGACCTCAACTGTTTATTTTCCTCCTTTTGTTATCATCATCTTCTTCATCATGTTGAGATTTTTGAAAGTTCACACTTTGAACTTGCAAGATAAGGAGCACTACGGTGTAGTTGAGCTCATCAACTCCGTGATGAGCTACTTCAAGGGATTGTCGCTCTTTGATGCAGTGTTGTCGAAGCAACCACCACCACAGGAAAAAGTGTTTGTGGGCTCAGCAGGAAAGGAGGAGGACACTACCGCCACAACAACAAAGGGACACAGTCTCTTCCCTTCCACGATCAAATACGACGATACACTCTTGAAGGAAAGCACTGCTATTCCTTGTTCTACTGCCAATCAACCGTCATTCAAGATGGAGACCAACGATAATGGCGTTATCTCATGGGGTTATGCAGATGATCAGGCTCCTGCCGGTGTCCTTGACCTGAAGTACGCGGATATTCCAGACTTGCCAAACCCTGAGTTCTTTGACATTGAACTGAACAACAAAAACCTCTCTAATGCCACTGAGCTCTCTGCATCGCCATCGACTGATGACTCGCACTCCCCAATGATGGAGTCCTCTCCAAACACAAGCACCAGCAGCACAGGCCTTTCCTCCTCCTACGATGAGGGAAAAGATGACAAATCCAAGGTTGTCTATCCATGCGAGTTTTGTGGAGTTGAGTTCAAGATTAGAGGCTACCTTACCCGTCACATCAAGAAGCACGCTTTGACCAAAGCATACGAGTGTCCTTTCTACGACGAGCACTCCGAGAACAAGTGTCATCCAAACGGTGGTTTCTCAAGACGTGACACATACAAGACACATCTAAAGGCAAGACACTTTAAGTACCCAAAGGGCACCAAGTCACCCAACAGAACAACTACACCAGGCCACTGTGGTTCATGCTTCAAGGGATTTGCCAACAATGAAGAATGGGTCGAGAAGCATATCGAGAGTGGTGAGTGCACTGGGCTCCCTAAGGGCTATCAAATCAGAGTCAAGAATACAAGACGCAAACACTACGAGTTTCCTTCGTCAAGATCCAACAGCCATGGAATCAACAGTCCTGCCAGTATGACCTCAAACAGCCCCGAGCAGCAACTACATGCCTCATCACAACAACCACAACAGCAGCCGCAACCACAATCACAGTCACAGTCACAACTACAGCCACAGCCACAGCCACAGCCACTACAACCACACCCTAAATACCAGCAGCAGACCTCTCTCTTCTTGAGTCATTCACCACTCAGTATGACTGGCTCTTCTAGAGAGAAAATCCCATTTGAAACACTGGACTTTGAACATTATGACAACAATGACGAGTTCAGTCTTGACGTTGAACAGTCTTTGTCCTATCGTCCAATGTGCCATTAGAAGAGGTGGGTTCAATCCAATCCCGCTTGCTTGTGTGCTGTGTAATGAATTTATGAGTGTGTTTTCCTTTTATTTTATTTTATTCTTTTAGTATTTTTTGGTTTGGTTGGGTTATTGTTCTTTTCTTTTCCTTCTTCTGTTTGTTGTTTGTCAACTTGGAGTTGAAGAATTGTGTGTCTATTTAATGGTTATTAAACAAAAATTTGTTTGTCCTTTGTCTCTAGATTATTCTACTTCAGTTCCAAGAGAAATAAAGTGTAAAATTAGGTATTACTATTTAAAACAACGACAAGAATATAAGGAAAACAGGAGAAAGGACCAACTAGATCTTAAATCAATAAGGCAATAATGGCAGCGACACCAACTGTGGCCAAACCAGCATTGTTAACATTGGCCAAACCAGTTGAGACCGAAGTTTCATTGGTGAGATTACCACCACCAGTGGCATTACCACCACCACCAGCACCACCGGTGTTGTTGTTCTGGGCTGCAGCGAGGCAAGCAAAGGAAATAGAGGATAACACTGTAGCTAACTTCATCAAATCTATTAAGTTCTTTGTTTTTGGTAAAGAACAAAAGGAGATATCTTTTTTTGAGGAATCTATAGCTTAAATACCATTCCCCATCCACATTGCTTCTTCCCTGATTATTCTCTCAACACCATCTACCAACCAATGTAGACATCTCTAGAATTGCTTTCGTTCTGGTTCAGCCAACATTCCGGATGTTTTTCTTTTTTTTTAGCTTTAAAGTTTGCCTGATGAGGATGCCGAACTTTGCTTTAAGCTTCCACAGTATCCCAAAGAGGGAATATGTCTTTCCTATAAAGGATTGTTTTGACGGGTACTAAAAATAGTACCTGTACTTATATAATGATACGGGTTTATGCTCTCAATAATACCCACATAGCTGAGCCGGATCCAATGATAAATAAGCCTTGTCAACAAAAAAAGAGAAAGAGGGGTGACACCCGTACCCACGTCCAACAAGATATCCCTTAAAAGCCGCGTTTGAGTACGTCATAGTAGGGTGTAGGAGTATGAAACATCTGAAACGGTCAAGATATATCTTCCCTTAGAAAAGGGATTGATGTGGGGATATACATTGATCCAACCCAAGTCTTGTCTTGGCTTTCGTTGTTTCAACATAAACGAGTGTGCTATAACGGGGTTTCAGAAACTTGACACAAAAAAAACAACAACAAATATCATTACACCCACAATCCAGACACAACCACCAGACATATTCCCCATCTGGTTGCACTCACTCCAATTGACCAATGCTCCTTCGCCTACCGATAGAGATTCTTTTAGAAATCATTCCTTATCTCAGCTATGGTGACCACTCCTCGCTCATGCTCACTCACTCCAGACTCAAACAGATCGTGTACCATGTCCGGTACGCCAACAAAACTGTACATATTCATCTCGCCATCAGGGACCACCACACTGAGATTGAGGTCAACTGCATTCCACGAACATGGAACAAACAAACCAATGAGCCCTATAAGGAGATTTTTCATAAGCCCGAACATTCTCTACATTCAGGAGTATACCACGGCCAAGATGTTATTTGGATCTGCGGGTTGCTCCGTTTCATCAAGTTTTTGATCTTATTGAGCGACGAGCTGAAGATGCTTGTACGTGAGTGGAAGTTGGAGTTTGTTAACATCCATGAGGAGTATCTGCTTGAGTTTGATGAGTTTTGGAAATTCGAAACAGACGAGAACTACCTCCACGAGACCTGCACTGATGCAAGCAGGGCTGAACTCCAGAAGCTCGTGCTGTTGAATTTACAGAACTTTGGTGTGATGATGCTGGTAGGAGACAACGAGACCAGTGTCACTGTGTTGGAATGGAGTCACGCTTTAAGGATCTCAATGTGGAGTATTCATGAAGCAGTTTTGGAACTAATGTCCAAGTTGGAGTCCTTCAACGAATGTTTAGTACAGTTGAAGTTGTGCAATCTGATTGATGGTGGTATGATTTCAAGGTTGTACGATTCAAGGCATGGAGACTTTTGGCTGTTTATTCATAGTTGTGGCGATGGTGGTGGTGGAAGAATGAACGTTTAAGCAAATCTGATTTCTGGATGGTTGTAAGTTTTACATCTCCAATAAGCTCTCTTGATACCGTTCCAGACACTCTCATCTAAATGGTCATTGGCCTCAGCAGTCAACGCAGGGGTGGTTAGTTCTTCATAGGTGACATTCATGCCGTAGTTGTTTAGATCAACCTCAACGATCTTCTTGTAAACGTCGTAGACCACCTGTCTGTCGGCACCTAATCCGTTAAAGAACGAGAACACGCCTGATGGTTTCAGCAGGCCAACAATGAGATCGAACAGCTCTAGCATGTCGGAGTAATGCTCACTGTATGTGTCATAATAGATTCCATTGAAGAACACAGCTTGGTTCAACAATTCAGGAAGTGTATCCTGCCATCTACCTCTCAACACAACTACATTCTCCTTCTCCAGCCATCCATCTGCCTCGATCTTTTTCAGAACATCAGGGTGTGCCTCACAGATGTAGTGCTTCGTAGGGTTGCGTTCCTGGATCAGAGTGTCAATGATACCCATACCAAATCCAATGTTAAGAACATTGACAGACTGAATATCCTCGTCATCATCCTCACCACCGCCAGTCTTTTGCAACTCATCGACAGATTTGAAAATGGTATCACAGCCTGCCTTCATGAGATGTGACTCCCAGTCCATCATAACACCATCCAGGTTGTCCTTTGTCACGAGAGCACCGTCTTTGTATTCCAGGGGAGTCTTGAGGTAAGTGGACTGTGTGTTTGCTGGGTCATTAATGAGCTCGTTTGCAATCTCAAGAAACTTTTCATTCCCGTTTGACTTTTCCTGTTGATCTGGCTGTTCGATATCATTCTCTCCCTCTCCAGAAAGATTCTTCAGTGATTTCTGTTCTTGCTCTTGTTCTTGCTGCTTCTCCAAGTCCTGGTACGCCTCCTCTTCACCGTCGCTCAAAAACTCAAAATCACCGTCATTGATCTTTCTCAAAAGGATCTCTGCACTGACACCGGCATCCACCACTCTTTCATAGACGCTACCTCCTCTGAACCCTCTCTCAAACAGCAAATCTCCGGGAGTCTTGTTCTCGTAATCCGTCAGATTCCATCCGGCACCCCAGTCAAACAGCTCGTCAACAAGTTTCTTCACTACAGCTAGCTCTTCCTCATTCGCATTCTCTGGAAGATTACGGCACAGAATGTGCAGCGGAGTGGTGTTTTGATCTTCAGGAACTACCTCAGGAACGTATTCCTTGCCTATTTCCTTAGCCTCTTCCTCGAGTGTATACGCACGGGCATCTTCGACCGTATATGTTGCGGGAATCCCATTTGACAAAAAAAAGTTTAACTGTGTGATGTACGAGTCGTTGATGGGACGTACTGGGAACGCCAGGAGGTCATGGAGGTCAGACATTCTGCAGCTAGTAGATGGTTGGCTCAGAGCCTGTTTACTCCCCCGAAGGAAATTTAGTTCAATTTTTTTTTTCTCCCTGGATCCGATGCGATGGGCCGAAATCGGTCTCAGCCACGGTCACGTTGATTTAATAGGTGGTGGGTAGAGTAGATATAAGCAGAGGGTTTTTACAAAAGAGGATCAGAATATCGATAGTTGTATCGTAAATATAAATAAGACAAGCCACCGCGTTTCGCTTTAGGCAAGGAATCTTCTCTCAGCCTCCTTCCAGTTGATAACGTTCCAAATCGCCTTGAAGTAATCAACCTTGACATTCTGGTATTGCAAGTAGTAAGCGTGCTCCCAGGCGTCAATAGCGACCAATGGGGTGTAAGCAGCACCGACGGTGTCCTGGTTAGCAGTCTGGACGACCTCAATAGCACCGGTAGTGTTGTTCTTGACGATCCAAGCCCAGCCCGAACCTTGGATACCAGCCAATTTGGTGTTGGTTTGGCCAATCAACTTTTCCACAGAGCCATACTGCTCGTTGATCTTGGCCAAGAGAGCACCAGTTGGCAACTCACCACCACCTTGGGACTGAGGGGCCAGGTTCTTCCAGAACAGGTTGTGGTTTCTGTACCCACCACCGTGGAACTTGATGGCAGCCTCGAGTTCAATGGTCTTGAGCACATTGCCGGCCTGAGTGGCATCAGCATGCTGCTCAATCGCAGTGTTATAACCATTGACATAGGTCTGGTGGTGCTTCTTGTGGTGGAGCTCGTTAATCTGACCAGAGATGAATGGCTCAAGGGCACCATAGTCATAGTCCAAGTCTGGCAACTTGGCAATGGTGGCGTTAGTACGAGCAGCATTGGCTGTAGAAAACTGCGCACGGGCAGTGGCTCTGATGGCAGTTCTGGCGAGCATCTTGGTGAATTGATTTGGTTTAATAAAAGAAGCAAAGTCTGGCTTGGTTGAACGCCTCCCAAATGTTCTTTGTTTTTTGCTGTAATATCGCTTTATCTCTTTATGGTTACCCGGACCCGATATTGTTATATAATCAGCGAAGATGTGACTGGCTGGTTCAACGCAAAAATCCCACCAACCGGCCGGCCGACGACAAAGAACAGCAAACCGGTGACAGCTTCAATGCTGTTCGTCTTGGTGACCTCGCTGTTTCTCTACTACTGTGCACAGCTTTTTCTCCAGCCATTTGTAGCAGCAGACTCGAAACTGCAGCTGCTCTTCCCCTTGGACATTGTCTGGACAGTTAAAGCGCCACTGCTGCTCCTGTTGATCGGCCTTGTGCTGATAGGGACGCGACTGGCCCTTATACTGATGCTACCGGGATACGCCAGGCCCCCTCAACCACCACAAATACTCTCACGGTGCTCTTTCGAGAGGACAAAGAGTTGAAGGACACGGCCAATTGTGAGAGTTGGTGTCTAATCGTGCTTGATATAAACGGGTAGGGGCGGACGTCCAGTGAGGGAAAAGGTCTAGAGGGTCCAAACTACAAATTGCTTTGATCTCTATTTTGTATTGCCCCTCTCGAAATTAAGCCTTCAATATGGCCAGATCAACTGGCTCACTCAAGGTGACAATCTCATCGTACAACAAGGTAGTCAAGAACTCAGAGTATCTCTCGCCCCTAATCTCTGGCTTGAAGTACTTAGCAGCTAGCTCGTATTTGTTACCCTCGCCACTCGTCTCCACAAGCTTCTTGGTCTCCTCGTCCAGAATCTTCTCTGCCAAATCTGGGGTCAGCTGGACACCAGTGTCCTCCAAGGTGACACCATGCTTCACCCATTGGTACAGCTGCGATCTAGAAACCTCAGCGGTCGCAGCATCCTCCATCAGGTTGTTAATTGGTACACATCCCAAACCACGGATCCACGCCTCCATGTAGTTCAAACCAATGTACAAGTTGACTCTGATACCTTGTTCGGTGATTCTGAAACCTTCAACATTGGTGTCTAGAAGATCCTTGGCAGTCTTTGGAGAAGTGGATGGGAGGAAGTGGATCTGGTTAGGGAATCCCAGCTCATTGAACACCTCGTTACATATTGGGGCCAAAGCTGGGTGTGCGACCCATGAACCATCATGGCCCTTGGTGAACTCTCTCAACTTGTCATTGTGCACCTTAGTCAACGCAGCAACGTTGGCAGCATCATCGTTCTTGATTGGGATCTGCGCAGCCATCCCACCCATTGCATGGACTTGACGAGAATGGCACACTTTGATGAGCTGCTCAACGTATGCATTCATGAATGGAGAGGTCATAGTGACCAAGTCTCTGTCTGGCAAAAGCTTGTCGGATCTCGACTTGAGCTTCTTGATAGTGGAGAAGATGTAATCCCAACGGCCACAGTTCAAGCCTGAAGAGTGTTTGCGCAGCTCGAAAATGATCTCCTCCATTTGGAAAGCAGCTGGCAAGGTCTCAATCAAGACAGTCGCACGGATAGTACCTCTTTGTAAATGAATAAAGTCTTGAGAAGCGTTGAAGACATCGTTCCATAGTCTTGCCTCCAAATGGTGCTCCATCTTTGGCAAGTAAAAGTATGGACCGGCACCAGCAGCAATCAGGGCTCTGGCATTGTGGAAAAAATAGAGACCAAAGTCGAATAGAGAGGCACTCATTGGTTCGCCGTCAACGGTGACGTGCTTCTCCTCCATATGCCAGCCTCTTGGTCTCAAGATCAAAGTTGGAGTCTGACCAAATGGCTTCTTGACGGTGTATTGCTTGCCTCTGGCAGCATCAGTAAAGTTCACCTGGTTACGAATGGCATCGTACAAGTTGACCTGGCCTTCGATAACATTGGCCCAGGTTGGAGCGGCAGAGTCCTCCAAGTCAGTCATGTATGTCTTGACTTCAGAGTTGAGGGCGTTGATCAACATAGAACGGGATGGTGGACCAGTGATCTCAGTTCTTCTGTCAATTAAACCAGGGCCCAATGGTGGACCAGTCCACGTAGGGTCATCTCTGATCTGTTGTGTCTCTGGAAGGAAGTCCAAAGAGGCCTCACCAGCATCAAGCTTCTGTTGGAAAACTTCTCTGTTCTTCAATAGCTCAAGTCTCTTCTTGTTGAAAGTTCTGTGAAGGAGCACGACAAACTCCAAAGCAGACTTGGTGAGGATATCAGCTGGGGAAGTCTTTGAAGCAAATTGTGATTCAGTGGCAATTGGAGCCAGAATTTGAACGTTATCTAGTGAAATAGCAGGCATGGTATATCGTGTACAGCAGTCTGGAAAAGGACGGTAAGTTGAGCATGTTTGGAAAGGATTCTCAGCACTCTTTTATAAGCACTCGAAATGTAATATGATATGCCCCTGTGTGACTCTGTTTGACAAATGACTTTTTTGAACTTTTTCGGATCAAAGCAAGAAATGAATACCGGTACGAAAATCGGGCCGTTGAGTTCGCGCGGATGGGGCAAATGGTGGGGCGGCGGCCGTAGGCGGAGGAGTCAACCAGCTAGAGACTCTGTCGCAGGGAGGCAGGTGGAAGCTCTGCCTAAAAACTAGTATATATAGGTCTATAATTCTTCTTCCTCTACCCGGAACTTGTCCAACACGGTAAATATATCATGGTGGTTCTGTTAGGTTTCCCCGTATCGCCTCGTGTGCTGAGGTTCTAGTCTCATCGCTTACTAGACCGAAGTCAGTGGGCGCCGAGTAGCAGAGTCATGTGGTCCTCCATTTTTCCCGGAGTTAGGTCGTTTTCCCAGATAGACACACGCCGCCTGTATTAAAATTTCTCCATGTGTCACTTTGTTTCTGAACCAACTTCGCTTCAATGGAGCTTTTTGTCTAGTGGTAAAAAAAACAGATCTGCACCAGAGACCAACAAAGGCATCTCTGAGATGGATTGTCTATTACTTAATTCATATATATATATATATATATATATATATGATAGATCATTAAATCATTCCTCAGTGGCCTCAAGTATATACGGCTTAGCTTTCTTTGGAATTGCAGCATTGATCAAGTATGAGTTTGTGCTTACCACACGGGTTGCCTTCCCTGTTGGAGATGTGTCCACGGTCTCTGGAGCAGGAAATTGTGACACAACAGCACTTCCAACAATACTTGTAAGTTTTCCAATCTGAACGTTGTTTAATTTAGTGATGAGATCTTCATAGTCGCTATGGAGTTTCTGTAGTTCCTCATACCGCTGCGAGTATGTCTGGTTTAGCAAGTCATGCTTAGTCTCCAATACAGAATGTTGTTTAGTTAGTTGCAAGATGGTGCTGTTCAACTCCTCTTTCGTGGAGAATTCTGCAATATGTGCCTTCAAAGCGTCAATCTCTTTGTGAGCAGAATCTAGTTCAAGGCTCTTGTTCTGAAGCTCAGCCTCAGTCAATCTGAGGGCTGACGATTCCAACTGTGTTGAAAGTGAAGCGAACCGGGTATCCATGGAATCGTTGATAGTGGATATCAAGGTATTGAACTGGTTTTCTGTCTTTTCAATGAATACATGGTTGGATTTTAGCTGATCGCTTTGCTCATTTAAAATAGCAGTCACATCTGATAACTTTGCCGTTAGTTGGTCATTATTGGGGAGGGCCGACACCGCCGCTGATAGTATTTCCCTCTGTGCAGTTTCAGTTTGTTCAAGCTTGGAACTAACATCAATGCCATCTATCATCTGCTTAACATCAGTCGTGAAGGATCTGATTAAGTCCGCTTGTTGCGAAATAAGTGTCTCTAGTGACTTCAACGCGGTCTCGTTTGACTCCAACTTTATCGCAACCTCATTAGTCTTAGAATTGTCCTTGAGCGGTTCCAAAATGTCTCCAAGCTTTGAAATAATGGTTTCAATATTGAACCTGATTTCCTCTGTCGCATGTCCTGTCTTTGATTCGTCATCAGCAGTCTTGCTCATGCCTTCCACAATAGTACTGGCAGTGGCTTCTAAAGAATTCAAACGTTCCTTAATCGGCACCAAGATCTCGTCAAGTAACTCTTTCACCTCTGAAGACTTCATCCCTTCCGCCTTCTGGTCCACATTTTGCAACAAATCTTTTAAATGAGAGTTATTATTGCTGGATCTGGCTACCAAATTGTCCAAATCCAGCTGGGTATGTTTAACAGAGCTCTCAACACTAGAAACAACTTTCTTGAGTTGCGCTTGGAGATCTAAAATCTTCTTCAACTGATACTCAATCTCTAACGAGTCAACTGCTTGGAAATTCAGCTTCCCCGGTGAACTCGAGCGCGAAACATTGGGGTTCTTCAGTTTCAACATCATCTGGGGAGATACTGGTAGAGGTGGTGGATTTCTGAACGGGTCGTTGCTATCCCACATTTTGGCCACAGGAGATCCAAGTGGAGTGCTGTGTGGCGACGGAATGTTCTCCTTGTAGGTAGTATCAGTCATTGTCTGCAGTCAATATTGGCTCCAGCCAGCTGCTCATGTCATAAATAACTAAAACAAAGTCATTTGTGTAAACAAAAACAAAAACAAAAAACAAAAAACAAAAAAAGAAAACAAAAACAAAACACGCATATTAGTTCCGGGGATCATTTATCACGTGATATCATGTGTAAATGTCTTAAAAGGTAACCCTACTTCGAGTTCTCAGAGTAAATATCATACCTTGCGTATTTTCTGGTACTCTGCTTGGAGGAAAAAAAACCACATAATCAAAAGTGAAAAATTAAAAACAAAATAGTCGAGGAGAAAGGTGAAAGAGTTTCTTTTTGAGTTCAAGCACTTACGTAAATCAAGATGGCTAAGTTCATTAAGTCTGGCAAAGTCGGTAAGTACCCTCTTTGGTTATGATTACCATTGCCGGCGCTATAAAGATTCGATTTAATCTGGAGTGGGTACACAGGGAGTTGTAACCCCGATTGGAAACTTTTTCACACACACTGGGCATTGCAAACAGGTCTCGTGCCAACCAACAACAACAAAAGAAGCCATCACTGTCACGAAGTCTGTTCAGGATCAGGGTCAGGTTCGTCTGAACTGCATTTATAGATTCCAAACTCAGAGCCTTGAATTAGCCGATTTCCTAAACATTAATTGCATGGTGATGGAAGGATATAAGACCAAAGAGACTAAACAGGTTGGGACGAATCGAAATAGATAAAGCCTGGTAATCTTGTCAAACTATATCGTTATACTAACTTTGTATGATAGCCGTTGTTGTTCGTGGTCGTTACGCTGGTAAGAAGGTGGTGATTGTCAAACCTCACGATGAGGGTTCCAAAGCCCACGCCTTCCCACACGCTCTTGTCGCTGGTATTGAGAGATACCCATTGAAGGTCTCCAAGAACACTTCTCAAAAGAAGTTGGCCAAGAGATCCAAGGTTAAGCCATTCATCAAGGCTATCAACTACAACCACATGTTGCCAACCAGATACACTGTTGATGTTGAGGACTTCAAGTCTGTCATCTCCACTGAGACCTTTTCTGAGCCATCCCAAAGAGAGGAGGCCAAGAAGGTCGTCAAGAAAGCTTTCGAGGACAGATACCAAAACGGTAAGAACAAGTGGTTCTTCACTAAGTTGAACTTCTAAAGTTTTATTTGTGGTGGTTTATTTTTGAACAACGCTAGATAGAACTCACGTTAATTAAAAAAAAGGGTTATCATGAATTGTAGTTCTCGCTCTCCATATATATATATATATATCTCCTTTCACCAATTTTCTATATCGGTCTAGTGAGCAGTGCAGTGCACATGTTTTACCTGGAGTTTATCCTCGAAACAGCCAGAAAAAAAATCTGAAAATCGCAATACACTGGACATGTATATACATCACCACCACCGAAAAAGATGTCCAAACACTTACCCTTGAAGCCATCATCATTACACTTCCTGAGAAGATGTTTATCCACCGATGCTAACATCTCACAGAGAATTTCTCTGAAAGCCCCTGCATACGATACCAAATCGATTGTCAGCAATATAGACGAGGTGGTTGAAGGGGCCCATAAGCGTGAACTGCCACAATCTACTATTGATCTGATTCAAACGACAACAGAGAGGTATCAGAAAGTTAAGGACATAATTCTCTCACTGAACGATCTACTACAGGTAAAGAACCAGAACCAGAAGGAAATCAAAGTCGCATTAAAGAACAATGAGGATATCGAACCCATAAAGGCCCGACAATTAGAGAGCAGAGAGAAAGAGAAGGATCTGATGAGAAGATTGAAAGAGGAAGAAGTTCTTCTGGAGACGGCTTTGGATCTTGTTCCAAATTCAATTGACGCCTCTGTGACTGACAAAGAGCAGATTGTGAGATGGTTGAATCCGCTACCTGAGTACCTATCTGACCCAGCTCAGGACCACACATATATCGGGGACGCACTTGGAATTATAGATATGAAATCCGGATCCGTGGTTAGTGGTGGGTCTTGGTACTATTTGATAGGTGATGGTGCCCTGTTGGAACAGGCTCTGGTGCAGCATGCACTATTATTGGCAAGAAAACAAGGAGGCTTCAAAATGGTGATCCCACCATCCATTGTGAGAACTGAGATGACCGATGCGTGTGGCTTTAAACCAAGAGATCAAAACGGAGAACAGCAAACTTTTCAATTGGCCAATGGTGATTGGTGTTTGACAGGTACTGCTGAGATCCCTCTTGCTGGATTGTCAATTAACAAGACATTTCAAGAAAATGACCTCCCTCACAAGGTTGTTGGCTTAAGCAGAAGTTACAGAGCAGAAGCAGGAGCGAGAGGTAAGGATACTAGAGGTCTTTACAGAGTGCATGAATTCACCAAAGTTGAACTGTTCGTTTGGGCCACCGAGGAACAATCCGCAAATGAACTGGAGAAATTGAGAGAGTTCCAGGAATCGCTAATAGAATCACTCGGACTCTCTGCCAAAGTGATCAATATGCCCTACAACGATCTCGGTGCTCCTGCTGCTAAAAAGTATGATATCGAAGCGTGGATGCCTGGTAGAGGTGCTTTTGGTGAGGTTACATCAGCCTCTAACTGCCTTGACTACCAATCCAGAAGACTGCATGCAAAGTACAAGAAACACAGTGAGAAGAAGTCTCTTTTTGTCCATACTTTGAATGGCACTGCAATGGCTGTTCCAAGAGTTATTGTTGCAATAATAGAGAATTTCTATGATCCTGAAACCAAACGGATCTACATTCCACAAGTCCTTCGCAAGTACATGGACGATAAAGAGTTCATCGAGACCGACGGGGCCAGATAAATGAATTTTATAGGCAAATACTTTGTATATTTATTTATAACTACATGTATATAAGCATTGATATGTGTATCTAGATGATTCGTTGTCTACTTGCTGGCTCTAACAAAAGCTGCTGCTGCTGCACCACCTGCAAAGTTCCTACTCTGCACCTTCTTTTCCTGGACCATCCGTGGTTTAGATGAGCTCCCGCTTTCCCTTGAAATGTTCCCTGAAGTGGGTTTGTTCATTGGTTTACTCGGAACTTTCGTCCTTGGTGGTGGTACTGAGCCTGGTAGTATCGGTGCTGGCGCAGTAGGAGGCTTAGGTGAGACTTTCGCCGTTTTGGTTGCAGTCGATCTGGCAGTAGAAGCGGTGATGGCTTCCTTCTTGACAGATGATGATGATGATGATGATGATGATGGAGCAATTGCTGGTCTAACCTTAGGCTTAGGTTTTGTAGTTGGTGCTGTCAGACTCTTTGAATTAGTACTTGCTTCTATCTTGGTCTTTCCATTTGCACTGGTTGGTGATTTCTGGGACTTTTTCAATAGGCCCTTCACAACCATCAACCCTTCAATCCAATCCAAATCTTTACCCCATTTCTCAGCAGAGTCTTCAGCAGTCAATGTGCCCAATTTGCGTCTCTGATGTTGCAAAAATGGAGACAAGAAAATCAGCTTTTGCAACTTGGAGATCTCCAGAATCAAAAACCCTGATTGTGATTCCTCGTTAAACTCATAATCATACATCACAAAAAACTTGCTCGTTAGATTGATCTTCAAGTAAAACGTGACATCAGTCAACTGATTGTCAAGCTGTTTAGTGTTGTTATTCATCTGAAAAATGAAGAGGTTACCTTGGTCAGTAAGAACCAGAAGCACAACATGTTTCTCTGAATCAAGAGATAGTTGGTTAGATTGGATTATGTTGTTGATAATGACATCAGTAAGAGTGATATCATCCGAATGAGGAAGCTCTGTCAGGTTGATATAGTCGAGTTTCACGATAACCTCATCGTTTGCAAGTTTCGATGTAATGGTGGTAGGTAGCTGTTTCGATGAAGGAGTGGTTTTAGGTGATGGTAGCTTCTGTGTAGATGCATTAGCTTCTTGCTTGCTCTGTGGTGGTTTAGTTATCTTTGGAACCTTTGGCAGATCATAGAGAGGTGAACGAGTATTTTGTGTCTGAACATGTAGTTGGGCCGTTGGTTGGACACCTAGTTGGATACCTTGTTGGACACCTGGTTGACCATCTGGCTGTTGAGGCGGTGGCTTTGGGTTTGGATTTGGATTTGTTTTAACGAGGTTGCTCTGGGACTGTTTTGTGATCCTACTTGGGGATTGGGGCTGCATGCTGGTAGGAACAAGTGGCCGAGGCAATGCTTGTCTCATTGGCGATCCAGCGGATTGTAGTGGTGGAGGTGGTGGACCCCCTTGCGGCTGAACGACTCCTCTCTGTTGAATCTGATGGATAGGTGATTGAGGCTGTTTGTATCCATTCTTCTGTCTTGTCTGTGGCGTCAGCACCAGCCCATCATTTCTGATCTGTGAGATGGTAGAATTCAACAACTCTCTCTTTGTACTCTTCTTTGGTTTCTGAATGTAAATCTTTTGAAAGTTTGAAGTGTTGGCCTTCAACTGCTGTTCAATCAATGGTCTATATGACTCCAATGGAGGTGGTGGAGCTGCCCAGATCTTGCTTTTGTCGGCCCAAATGAAGTTAGCGAACCAAGCATGCTCCTTAATCTGTGGGATAGTGAGACGCTCCAATGGGTCAAGCTTCAACAAGCTGGACACCAGGTCCTTAATGAGTTCAGGAATGAAGAAGCCAGGCCAGCTGTATTGTAAAGATACAATCTTTTCAAATGTCAAATACTCAGTTTTACCCTTGAACGGAGGGATCCCCACAATGAACTGATACAATATGCACCCAATAGCCCAAATGTCACTCTCAGCCCCACACTTGTTGAATTTGAGCAGCTCAGGGGATACGTACTCTGCTGTTCCCACAAACGATCCCTTTTTGAAAGTATCTTCGTCCATTATAAGTTTGCCGTCTTCGTCCAAATCGAGGACCTTGGCAGCCCCAAAGTCGGTGATCATTATCTTGCGCTCAGAGTTCACGAGGATGTTTTCGGGCTTCAAATCTCTGTGTATCACACCCTTTGAGTGCATAAAATCAACAGCATCTATCAGCTGTACCATGTAATACTTTGCAAGTGGTTCGCTGAGTGATCCCAACCTTCTAATAAGGGTCAAAAGCTCTCCGTGTTCAGCAAAGTCAATAACAAAGTACAGACTCTGTTCGTCCTGGAACGTGTAGTGCAGCGTCACCACACCGGGATGCCTCCCGAGTCGGTTCAGAGTAATCTTCTCAATATTGACATACTTGATCTTGTTCTCTTTGACAATGTGTTTCTTTGAGAGCACCTTGATAGCATACACCTTGCGTGTGGAGGAATCAATTGCTTTGTAAACGGATGAGTACGAGCCCTCGCCAATCCGGGCGCCAAAATGAAAATCCGCAGGCGACTTCTTGCGGGACATCGGTGTGGATAAAGGATTGAATTCGGTTAATGTGGCTCGGCCGTTGAAGTTGGTAACACTGGTTGGTTCTTTGTGCTACGTGGTGTCATTTTTTTTGATGTGTTTGATTATTTGTTTTTGGTTTTGGTTTTTTCGCGGGTTTTTTTTTTTGGTGGAGGGGGTCAATTTAGTTCGGGGTATTCTGTCCCATCAATCCATGAATAATAAAGAGAAAAGCTCATCAACATCATCATTTACTACATGTATAAAACAGAACCGTGAAAGCATTCATTTGGTGAAACAACCAGACTATATTCTCTGCTTGGATAGCTATATCCTTTCCTTGGGAAAGAGAAGGGACGGCGGGGGTGGGTTGGTGTGGCATGGCGTGGCATGGGATTCAAGATCAACCGGAATCACAGCGAGTCTAGTAGTGTGTCAGATATGAAAAGGAGCAATATGACACATGTGTCAAATTCTTTCAAGACTGGCTCCTCGTATCAGGCGTTTAATCGTCATGTTGGAGAGTGTGTGTGTGTGTGTATGTCACTTTATTCTTCTAGGTCGTCGGTCATGACACTGGCATCAAAGTACAAGCTTGGATCCAAACTTCCAACATCTGCACTCTTGACTTCTCCTTCCAGTAACAACTCAGCCATCACCTTACCAGTACCTGGTGCGTTATTAATACCCCAACAACTGTGGCCTGATGCCAAATAAAGATTCTCAACATTAGTCTCGCCAACAAGGGGACCTGAACTTGATGGGACATCAAGCACTGGCAAGTAACAAGCCTGTCTTTTCAGTATTCTGCCACGAGATAAATTTGGAGATAACTGAGATACATAGTGGAACAACTGGTCACATTTCTCCTTAATGACCTCAACATCATCTGTCGTTTCAGGTAGATCCACCAAGGTATCACCTTCGCCACAGACGTAAACCTCATCCTTTCTGGCATAGATCTCTGGGGAAATGTACGAGTTCGGGCCAGTCTTCAATTCGGTGAAAATGGCATAAGGTGAAACAGTGCCATTATGCGGAGCAATTGTGATGGAGTGTGCACGTAGTCCAGAGATAGGACAATCAGGGAGAATTCTTGATGTCCATGGGCCTGCAGCTAGAACAACTTGGTCACCCAAAATGTCAATGTGTTGGTTTTCGCCAGCACCTCCTTCATTCTCCTTTACTGGCCTAGTTGGAATATAGCTCAATCCTGAAACAGCGCCAGTCTCTTCATTAAATAGAATCTCATCAACTTTACCAAGAATCAACTCAACAGCACCAGATTCAATCGCCTTCCTTAGAATAAAGTTGGTGAACTTGTAAGGATGAACTTGGGCTGTAGAGTCCTGGCCACCCAATGTTGACCAGTCATTGATGATATCCTGACGAATCCAATTCAGGTCATGAGGAAGATTTAAATTATCGTGTGTTAGGTCATTCCTGATGGAGTTCTTGGTGACAGTACGGCGTTTAGGAAGAGGGCCAGATGAAGATGTGGACGACGCAGTAGTCGAGCTGGAGTCCGACTTTCCTAAAGGAATCGAGCAACCAATTGGTTCAAAAGGTGCGGGTTTGTCCTCCTCGATATCGGTAGCAGGACTTGTTGTGATTGGCTTTGACGAGCGCGAATCAACGCTGCTGTGACCATCGTCATCATCGAGCAAATGTGCAATGTTGCCCTCTAGAGACACTGTGGTCAGGCGTCTGTAACCCCATTCTTGTTCTCCGTTGTACTCATCACTCAATTCCTGATGGAGCTTGAAACTGAGAGGTACGATTTGCTGTGGGAAGGCCCAAAGCGCTAAAAGACCACCGGCCTTACCAGAGGCACCACCGGCAACACGCTTGGACTCAATTATAGTGATGTGGTGTGTATCTGGGGAAAAGTCCGGATGACGAGTGAGGTAGTAGGCGGTGCACACTCCGATAATACCAGCACCGACAATAATTATATGGGTCTTCCCTTGTGAGTCATTTGAGGGCGTGGAGTGGAATGTGAGGTAATCAGTTGACATTATGCTCTCCAAAAGGGCGTTGCGGCGGTTAGAATGTAGAAATTATGTTCTTTCTTTTCTCCGTATTTGGAACAATATCTTACCGTCTCGGACAGGCTTTCACGGTCTGGTAAAAGAAGAAGAAGAAGAAGATGATGATGATGATGAAGCTCTTGAAAAGATTTAAAATGTAAAGGTTTTTGCCGCCTAGATGGTGCCATTCTGAGCTTCTCTTTTTTTTTGGTTTTCTCTTTTTTGTGTGTGTTTTTTTTTTTAATTTTTGATTTCGCGAAAAATCTCCACTGTAAAAATAAACGCTCATGCAGAGAAAAAAATTTCCTGGTGCATGATTATGTAATATATTGCTTATGTCATCATTGGTTTTCGGCTAGTTCCACAAAAACTGAATTGCCAGCGGCGCCTGATGTTTTCTACTTCTGTGTCTAAAAAAAGGTATATAAAGAAGTTGGAAAGTTGAGAATCCAAGGTAGTACCAGTGTCAGTGTCAGTATGGAATATTCCCCTTGTTTAATAGTTGATTGGGACAGCACCGGAGTCATCTTCAATCCGCTTCTTCTTTTATCACCCCGCCTACACTCAGCCATTTCCCGGACGCTGCAGAAAAGTGGTTCCACTTTTCATCTGAGTGTTGTAGTGGAGAATGCAACGGCGGATTCATCCACGGCAACCAGGAACGCGCACTTGAGGCTGGTGGCTCTTCTACAGTTGCAGTATATAGCCACCAATAAAATATCCCTACTCCATCTCTATCAATCAATTAACGTTGTCTGCGCAGGACTACTTGCTTTTACTTCTTAAACCTTGTGAAACACAATGAACGTAATGATGAATTAGTTACTGAGAGTCTTTCTATAAGCAGGTACGCACTCGGTTTATTATGCGTGTATGTGAATGGCGTCTATTTTAACCAATAGCCCTTGTGGGTGTGGGGTGCTACAGAATTATTACCAACACCAAGAGCACAACCAATGCAACAACCAAAAGACCAATGCAACAATCACTGGCTTTTTCTTGGTTTCTTCTAATGACTTCCTCTACTCTCCTCAACCCCCTTTGAACTTTGTGAGTAACTCTGTCCAAGTCGCCTTCAAGCTCTTCCATTATATATCCTTGTTCCTCTAGTTCATCTCCCATCATTCTGGCCTGGCGGTTTATATTCTGCATCGATGTATAAACTCCATCCAGGTGTGTATCTTGCTGATCAATATGCTGCTGAAGTATTTGCTGTGACATGGCCTCCTGTTGTTCCTGGCCCTCAATGATTGCTGCTGCATTCTGGCTCTCACCAACAGCGTGGTGGTTGTCTATTCTGCCTGAATCGCCAGCATTGTTCTTCAAGACGTAAAAATTTGACTGAAGTTTTGTAACTTGATTCTCTCTTGTCCTAATCTCTGCTGGTGAGACTCCAAACATCTCTGGGTCCTGTTTGATGGAGCTGATTGACTCTGTCAGGTCAAAAATCGTTTCATCGAGTTCCTGTGAAAGCAGCGCAAACTGTGTGGGATCAGTCGTTCCTTCTTGAAGTTGCTCTAGTTGCTTCTGGGCATCTGCAAGCACTGATGGAAATGGATCCATGGTTGACGGTATTGTGCTGTTGTTGTTGTTGTTGTTCTTTGTTAGCTAGTGCTTATCTGTCAAGGCTGTGTTGTGTAGTTGTTTTTTGTTATTGTTTTTTTTTGTTGGTTCTAATTTCTTCGCTCTATAATTTCGCCTTCTCTTCATCTCACCAATCAACAATCATAGAACACAATGGCAGATCATACAGCCACTCCAGAACCACCAACGCCACAGCATGCCACACCTAATCTTCCTGCATCCACCATCATCGGTGGTGCCCCAGTAAGACAATGGCTCAATAGTGAAGTCACAGAATCACTCCTTGATGGAATGAGATTACTAGCAAAAGATCAGCCACACGAACCGTTGAAGGTGTTGGGTGAGTTTCTTTTAGCAGAGAATGCAAAGAAGCAGGCAAGAAACACCGCCATACCGGAAAGCAGTTAAATAGCACTACTGGACAAAAAAACAATACAGGCCGTTACTCTGTCATTCATCATCATCATCATCATCATTATCAGGTAGAGATTTCTCTCCTTCAGCTAAATACAGTTTGGGATCAATATATATCACAGCTTTTCGCTCGTGTTTAGTGCTGTTTCATTGCTCCATTGAAGCACATTCACACCCCAAAGACCCACCACGTTAAGGACGCCAACCTTCCACCCTCTCCATAATTCGCTCTTCATGGCGCCCCAGCCTTCCACAGGCTTGATGATCAATTGGTCCTTCTTGATCTTAATTGGATTATAGTCCGGTGATGGTTTTAATAGATACTGTACCTGAGAGCGACGCAACATGGTTTCAATAGGAAGCTTCATGAAGAGCTCCAATAGCGAGGAGCTGAGCTTGATGGTATTGTAGAGGAGGGGAGAGCTGTAAATGTCAACACCAAGTCTGAAGTAGAGAAAGTAGGGAGTGAACTTCTTGAAGAACTGCGTTGTTAGTGAGTTCATCACAGTTGGAATAATCAATGACACTGGACAGGTGAAGAATTTGAGGTTCTTGATGGAATTTCTAATACTTCTTTCATTGCCCTCCACACTAGTCACAATCAACTTGGTGCGTATCAAATCAAGTGGGGCAAGCAATACGCCCGTGATAACTGCCGCTGAAATGGACACAATCAACGTCTTGACTGGGTCTGGTGAGTGCACAGAGTCGACAAAGAAAGGGTCTGGAATCTGCAAGAATGGTGAAATGAATCCGGTGATCCAGGCCTCCATGGTCACTGATAATGCATTGACGATAAATGAGGCATTGTTGGCACGCCATAGGCCACGAGTTCCTTCTAATGATAACAAAGCACTCATCACATCCACAGTGTTCAATGAAACTGGTTGGATTCGTCTAGCAACAATTGATTTTGCCTTTGAAGGGGATGGCTTCTTCTTAATCGTGTCTGTTCTTGTGTGAACAAGCTCCTCCTTTGGCTGGAAGTAATCAACCTCGTCGTCTTCTTCATCGGTATCCCAATGTTCGTATTCTTCCAGTGTTCTCTTCCCCCCAGCAGTCTTCTCAAACACCCCCACCTGCAACAATAATCTCACAACCTCGAATGGCTGTGTCACAACTCCGCGGATATAATTTTGTACAAATGACCGCACAAGCGATTTGAGTAACTCCCCAATGTTAGTCCAATCTAGGTACTCAGCAATCTCTAAATCACTATAGACATTTCGCTCAAAGTCCTGCAGATCTCTGATTTTGGAGAGATTGCTTAACCCACGTCCAGGGGCCCTACCTTTGAAACTACCAAATGGTGAATTGCTGTAACTGCTGTTGGTTGTGCTAAAACGGAGTTTGGATGTGATTGTGTTACCCTGATCATCAATTACCACTCCAATACCTGGTCGGTAGACAGCAGGGTAGCCACTATGGAAGGTGAGTGGATCATGGTACGGACGCAGTGGATGCGGTGACTTGTCTTCAGAGCTCATTATCCACTAGCCAGAGAGCGCGACTTGTTTGCTACGGGCGCTGTTCAATTTTAGTAAAATCGATCTTTTTTTTTGACCTGGCTCTTACTTTTGGGCGAAAACCCACAATTGATGAGTAAGCGCTTATGAAATAACTGAACTTCTGTTGGTATTGTATAGTGCCTCAACCAGATTTTCCTTTTACGTTTCGCAGAATAGGATTTTTTTGTATGAAAGCACCAACCCATTTTAGCAGCAAAGCAGCAATTGCAGAGGGCTCAGAAAGTATTGGCAGCTCTCTAAAATCCCAATCTCCAAAATATACACACTTAGTTCGTTTGGTTGTTTGCCATTATTACTACTACAGTGAGCGAGCGATCCCTTTAATCCTGTGTTTTCCACGTGGAGGGTTAACTCTCTAATTTGCCTCCCTTGTATTAGGTGTCTGAACTAGCGGCTCATTGCATCCAGCTATTTCACCACTAGCAATTGACGTGGTTTAGGTTTGTGTCCTGTGCTTGAATTTTGATTCTGTGTGTTTTTGGTTCTTATTTTATTTTGGCTACAAACAATGAAGATCACAAAGAAGCAGGAGAAGCAGCTTGGGGAAATCCCAGACTACCTGAAACAACTCATCGACTCAATCGTGAAGTGTCCTGAGAATGAATTACCAAAACTACTTCGTGGTAACATGACCTGGGGTACATCAAAGGGTACCCTGCTAAATTGGATTGCAGTTTTGAATAAGTTTGATGAAATCCTCGAGAACGTCACCACCAAATATCATCTGGAGAAAGAATTTGTTAAGCCGGTGGAACTCTCCCATCAGGATACAGACCTACTTGTTTCTGTCCTTGATTTCACTCATATGTTGCTGAACAACTGTACTGTGAAATCTGCATATGCCAGTTCCCATAGATTGTTTGATCTGCTAAACTCACCAACCATTCCTGTCATTATATCTGTGCTTCAAATCTTCTCAGTTTTGGGTAAGAAGTTTTCCATTAAGTCATCCAAGAGAACTATCATATCATCGAGAAAGGTTTCTGATAGACTGTACCCCTTTGCCCTATCGCTGTCTTCCTCAACACTGGCCTCTCATTCTGGAAAGGCTTCCGAAAGTCTAAGCTTGATCGACTTCACCAAGGACAACGTTCAACCTCCCGAGAAGTGGAAACAATTAGATTATGTTTATTACAACAATGGGTATGATGGAAAGTTGAAAGACAATTCAGCCTTGGACTCTGTTAAGAAACTTGCTAGTCAGGAAAACCTCTCCACTTCTGTTACATCATCGCCTGTCAAGAAGAGAAAATCACAGAATAAGGATGACCGTGTTGAAATCGCCAAGGCTGAGGGCCTTCAAGGTGCCAGATCATTGAAGTTTCTCATGGGTGAAGAAGATGTTCGCAAATTAACTGCTCAACAGATATTTGACAAAGGAAGCGAAAAACTACCCCCTAAGTCATGGCAAAGATTTTGGATCAAAACATTGCTGGCCAAAGCGTTCAACTCTAACTCATATGACAACATCAATCTGAGACAAGAACTCGTCATCATCAAGTGCTTGGCAGTGTCCATTCTTGTGTCTGTGCACACCGACTATGAAGTAACAGCGAGAATCTTCGAAGCTGATCCAACTCTTTTGGGTTCGTTGGTCGATCTGGTCAACCTGAACAATTCAGTGCCGAAATCCGTTAGATTGGCAGCTATCAGAGCCTTGGACTGCATTTCAGCAATGAAAACCTGGTCAAGTGAAATTGTCAGAAATCTTGGAGGTAGTGTCTCTCATGGTCTTTTGTTTCAGAATTTGAGAAACATCAAGGCCCAACTGAAGAATAATGAAACCGAAAAGATTGATGAGGAGTTCAATCAGCACTATTTTAATGTTGTTGCTAATCTCGTGGAAATGAAATCTATGTCTCATCTGTTGGTTTCCGCTGGCTTAATCCAAAGCTTAACTGAATTGTTGATGGTTGAAAGTGACTTCAAGGTTACACTGGCCGGTGGTGTTCATCTACTTGATACCATTCTCAATGGAAATAGTGACAACGTCTCTATATTCAAAGAAGATGAAGGTTTCATTTCTTTGGTCGATAGAATATCACAAGAACTTGATTTTGCTCTTGCAAACCCTGGTTATGGCGGTGGTCCACCAAGTCTTAGTATCGTTCACTACAGTATTAGTTTCAAACAGGCCAATTACCTTCGTTCTTTGTTGAGACTCACACATCATCTTATTCAAAAGGAGAGCGGGGATAGCGTGAGAAACCTTTTTGACTCCCCATTATTACAGTCGCTGAACAAGATCATCACTAACATTTCTACGTTCGGTTACACTCTTCTGACCCTTGCGATCAGCATTTCCACTTCAATTATCCACAACGAACCAACTTCATTCATGATCCTGAAAGAAGCGGGCACGATTGATATCCTTCTAAGAAATTTTGAGACATTCTTTGGAAAGTCTGGTGAATTGCTATCGGCTTTGCCGAATGTGATTGGTGCAGTGGCATTGAACAACGAAGGTTTAAAAATGATTGTTGAACATAAGGTGATTGAGAAGTTCTTTACTATTTTTGATAGCAACGATCTCGCAAAAGTTCTTGTGAATGATGATCTATCAGATCTGTTGAGTGGTTCAGTCGATGAACTGGCGAGACACTTTCCTCAGTTCAAGTCAATCATCATTGGTGAAGTTGTGAAACTGATTGAAAGATTACCAGAAGTGGGAACTAAAGATTTACCAAAACCATGCATCTACAGGTCCGAAAAGGGTTCATTTTACACTAGTCCTCAGGAGGAAGTTATCGATAACGAAGAAGGTGCTTCTGAACTTGCAACATGGGAGTCCATTACTCAGGCGTACATTCTTGAAAACGCTTCTGTGTTTATTGGAAACCTAATAATGTTTAGTAATACCTGGATTGGTATCATGGACGGCCTACCTTTTGAGAAATGGATTCCTATGATCTGTTTAAAGAACTCACCATTTGATTATTTCTACTCCAATGCCATGTATCCTTTGAATGGCGCTTTGAAATATTTTGATGATGAGAAACGCGACTATTGTGGCTCTCACATTGTTGACAAAACTGGTGCACTGTTAAAGTTGCTCTCTGATTTTTCCTTCTCCACTACCAAGAGTTCGATCTTTCAGACAAAAAGTATTGATGAACTTGATCAGTTGTTCAACGATCTCATCAACATTAATAATTTGCTTTTTGCGTTTACTGATGTCTACTGTAACCCAAGTTCACTATCAGTCACTCGTGTTGAGCAGCTGTCCCGTTATTTCTCAAACGATGAAGGTGCTGAAATTCTGCAGAATCTTGGTGCTCTTTTGAATCGCTGCGCTTTCGAAGAGTTCAAATTGAGAACTTCTATGCCAACAAGTGTGGCAAATGAGACTGCCGTTGGACATTTTGATGATGGATTCCCACCTTTAAGAATTATTTCTGAGGACATCAAAGAGCAAAACCAATCTCCCAAGACTTCAGCAAAGTACAAGAACAGTGCCCAGGTCCGCTTCACATTGCACAGAATTGTTTCATCCATTTCTACAATTTTTGGTACGTTGGCTGAACTTCCATCAACAACTAAGCAAGATCAGACCTTCAACAAATTCAGAGGTGAAGCCGTCAAAGTGGCACATGAGCTTGGTCAAATTCTCTCAAACCTTTTGACTGCCGATCTGTATCAAACACCATCGATTCACTTAGTTATTGTTCAAACAGTCTTGTATTGTTTAACTAACTCCACTTCTGATAAAGTCCTAACTGTTGGGGCGATTATGTTCATGCAGGAGGGTGGGTACATTAAGTTACAACAGGTGCTCAAGCACTACTGGGGGAAACTCACCTCTCAAAACAATGACTCATTGAAGACTCTTAAACGTACATCATATGTCAAGGATACTCCAGAATCAATAGTAGTTTCCATTGTTATGAACATCCTTGAGCACTTGAATAAGATCAGTGTTTATGAACTGGCATTAAACGTTCAGCATGGGCAGATGTTTTATGAAGGTGATTTTGATGGGGCTTTCAACGTCCAGGCCAGTAACTTGAGGGCAGCTTTCATTGTTCAAACTAAAATTCTGTCTGTGGGGTGTCTGAACGCTGTTTTTGATGAAGATCTTCTAGATTCTTTGTCGGAAGACGTTCAGCTCCCTTTGCCCGTTGTGGAAGAAATTATCAAGCTTGTGAAGAATCTTTATTCGGCTAGTGGTTCTAAGGAACTAAATATGTCGGATGGGTCGCTGTTCCAATTAGATTGGAAACAAGCAAGAGTCTCGCACAACAGGGTGGAGTACCTCAAAAGGCTTGGATTTTCTCACGACGAAGCCATGGAATCATTATCCAAATCAGATGGAGGACTTGCTTTCTTGAAGTCACAAGATCTACCAGAAGGATTCAAAGACTTATCCAGGTGGAAGGATATTAGAAGGGACTTCAAAACCAATCCTTACCGTTTGCCTGAACAGCATCTGGTTGCTCCTCAGTTTAGAAACTGCCAAACGTTTTCCCAGCTAGAGCAACTTCGTATTGAAAAGAGTGAGTTCTTGTTGGACCAGTTGTACTTGTTAGCACAGTTACACCCCAAAGTAACACACAAGGTGTCTGAATTCCTAACGTCGTTTGTGCTGCAAAAGAGTAATGTCGCCAATTTTGATGCAGTTATGGTCACAATTGTGGAATTCATTTTCTCATTTGAGTTTCCAAATGAAGATTCACCAAGACTGGCTGCTATGTTGACAATTTTTGGCAGTCTAGTTGCCAACAACCAAGTGTTCTATGGTTGCCATAATGCAATTGGCATTTTCATTGCGGGAGTTGTTGAGCCCTTGTCACCCCAGAACATCAACACAGATTGGGCTATCGAGATCATGGTTGTCATTGAGCGTTTGGCTGCTTGGTATAATGTTCCTGAGCTCCAGAAGCTCAATGTTCCAATTGCGACACCTCTTCCTGAAACACTTCCCGAGCCACCAAGACTTGATCCTGGTATTTATGAGAAAGTCTTTTCCATTTTGCTGACATCCAATGTTGAGAATGCCAGATCTTGCTTCCAAATCTCAAAACTATTGGGAGTCTATGCTTCAAAGCCAGAAAACATTTCTCGTATCACACGATCTGGGATCATTAAAAGACTTATTAGTCATGTTGGGGAACTGGAGACCGGAGATGAAGATCTCAATAGAACTGCACCAAGCAAATCGGTGATGTCCCAAATTGCTTTTACAACCCTTGTTAGACGCTGTTTTGAATCCAGAGATTTCATTACTGACCAAGTCATTAGAGAGATTTCCAAACAATTCACATCCAAAAAAGATGGCTCGAAGGACAAACCAAAAGATTTGGCATTGATCTTGAGAGATGCTTTCGGTGTAATCATGAGGTCTCCTGAGATTTTTGTTGATGAGCTTGTCAAACATGCCAGATTGAGCAATTTTTCTGAACCTGTCAAGAGTTGGTTGACAGTATATTGTGAATCTAATGAGAAGGATCGTCAACCGCATGACTGGACAGCTGGTGAAAAGACAGGAGATGGCCTCAACACTATTGAGCCTACAACTCAATTTGAGAACCAAACAGGGATCGTTCATTTGATCTTGTCCGAGTTGATGAGTGTCTCTAAAAATGACTGGATCTCAGACCCTCCATTGACTGAAGAAGAACAAAAGAAAAAGAAGAAGGAAGAAGAAGAGAGTGAGTTTCCAAAGCAAGAAAAGGTAGAAATCACCAAGAACAAGTTCTGCAAGCGCATTCTGTTCCTATTGAAGTTGTTGTCTGAACTGCTCTCGTCCTACAAACAAAGCAAGATTGAGTTTTTAACTTTTTCTAAGAAGCAGCTGTTCCAGGACAAGATCAATGAGCCAATCAAGCCAAGATCAACATCTCTCAACTTCCTCCTTCATCAGTTCATCAGCGGACCAGCCAAAGACCATTCTCCGGGAACCAACTCCAGAAGGGTTGCAGTTGCTAAGCAAACCTCAAAGGTTATTGTGGCCTTTATCTCCAGTCTTGATACTAGGGAACTGAAGGCTGATGCTAAGAGAGTTGATCCTGATCTCACTTTTGTAAGAAAGTTCACTGTTGATACTATTCAAAAGATGATTAAGGACATCAATGCTTCGAACTCTGTCCTAGAAACTCGCTATTGGAAGCTGGTTTCCGTGTGTGAGGTTCTTCCATACCTCGTAGCAAATCTAAGAGAGAAGCTGGTTGACCCCCTCACTGCAGAATTCGATGATTATCATATGGCCAAGATCATCCTTGACTCAGGAATAGTTTCCACTCTTTCTCAAGTTCTCTCTGAGGTTGACTTGAATCATCCTGAGTATTATTTCACTCTTCAGGCCATTGTTAATATCTTCAATAATCTGGGGTCTATTAAAAACGATCGCCAGGACCTTTTCAGAGGTATCCAGCCTACCAATGGAGTTGATGAGGAGGAATTTGAAGAAGATGAGAATGACTTCAAGGAAGAGACTCCTGATTTATTCCAAAACTCCACTTTGGGAATGTATGATGTTGCAGAGATTGATTCGGAGGACGAATTCAGTGATGATGACGTTGGTTACAATGAAGGTGAGATTTCTGACGATGACGAGCCTGACGACGATGACATTGACGATGATATCATTGGTGGTCGTGACCTTGAGATCGTCTACAGTGAGGACGATAATGAGGATGACGACGGTGATATCATTATCAGCAGTGATGAAGGTGAAACTGTTGCTGATTCTGACGAAGAAATGAACGATGACGATTCCGCTTCAGGATCTGATAGTAACAGCTATATTGAATACGATGTTGACCAAGATGGTGAAGAGTTTGAGCAGGGAGAATTTGATTCAGAGCTAGATGTCAGTGATGACGAGGGATATTTTGTTGGTTCAGGTTCTGAAATTGACCAAGAGGGATATGGGATTGTCGATTCTGATGACACTGAAAATATGGCTGAACATCTCGATTCGGAACTGGAAGAGGAGATGGAACACATTATTGCTGAAGATGAGCATGAACGTGATATTCAAAGATTTCCAGGCGTCAATGCAAGAGGAGGGTTTCCTACTGCTGGTGAAGAATATTTTACTGATGATGAGGATGACTTTGGATTTGATGATGATGACGATGATGAAGATGCATCAGATACAGATGAGTACTCTGAGGAAGAGTACATGGGAACTGGAAATGGGAGCCGCTCGCATCAACGCACATACCACAACCGTCGCCCACGCAGTGGTGAACAGAGTCTAGATCAACGTCTCTCCCAAAGCCTTCGTGATGGTTTGAACCTGGGACATAGTGCCATCCTTGATTTTCGCCCTGGTGGTGCACACATTCTCACCAATGAGATGGTTTCTGGTATTCTCAACAGAGGAATAATGACTCATGGAGGCTTTCGCTCTAATGAGAACTTTTCGGTTGTCTCTACGAGGGAGAGATGGGTTCTGTTTGCTACCCATACCTATAACAAGAGCTATGACTACTTCAGAGTTCTGTATCCAATTTTGAACGGTATTTATGAACCAAGCAAAGAGCTGTACGAGCTGAAGAAGAAAGAAAAGGAGGATGCCCGTCGTGCTCAGGAAGAAGAGGAACAAAGATTATTGGAGGAGACCCAACGCAATCTGAAAGAAACTGAGGAAGACCAAGAGGAGAACCAAGAGGAGAACGAAGCCAACGATTCGGAGATGCATGATGCCAGCTCATCTGAGGAAGGCGAACAAAATGAAGATGCTAGAGCTCCAGTGATGGTCAGAATTGGTGATAGAGAGGTTGATATCGCGGGAACTGATATTGATCCAGAATTTTTTGAAGCGTTGCCAGAAGACATGCGTGAGGAAGTTTTCACACAACACATTAGAGAGCAACGCGCCTTGGCTCATCAGCCTGGCAACAACGCACCAGATATTGATGAAGCATTTCTGGATGCCCTACCTGAAGACATTAGAGAAGATATCCTTGCTCAAGAAGCCTCTCAGGCACGTTTTACTGTGACTCTTTCCCCTGGCGGTGATATCCAAGGCCCAGAAGGTGATTCACAAATTACTCCTCCACAAGAGCCCAAGGAGAAGCAAAAGGTATTCTATACTCCATTGTTGGACGTTTCTGGGGTTGCTTCTTTGATCAGATATGTTTTTGTGCCACAGTCGTTTAATGGTAGAAAACCATTGTACAACCTCATGGCACAGATCTGCACTAACAAAAAGACCAGAGCTGAGGTCTTGGGTTATTTGGTAGCCATTTTGCTCTATGGCATTTCTGACCAAGAAAGCTTGGAGAAGACGTTTACTGCTGTCTGTGCTGTTGCACAACAATCTGAAAGACCTTCTACGCCAAGAAGCACAACATCAACGCCATCTAAATCTTCAACCCCATTTTCCTTTCCAAGTCGTTCACATCCATTCACAGTTGCCTGTCAAGCTCTAGAAGCCCTACAATATTTGTTGGAATCTGAGCCCCAATTAAGATACTATTTCTTGACTGAACATGAGGGTGTTTCCTTTGGAAAGCGCACACCATCTGCGAAGAAACCAAGCCAATTGAAACCCTCGAAGTTTCCGTTGAACACTCTTTTATCGCTATTGAACAAGGGGCTGATCAGAGAGAGATCCAACTTGATGGATTTACTATCCAGAATTATTCAGATTACCACACGCCCTTTGAATGCCTTGAAGAAAGCCCAAGCTCAAGACAAGAAGACGATTGATTTGCCATCTGTGCACAACTTTAGTTTACGCAACGTTGTTACCATTCTGGTTTCCGATGACTGCTCAAGTCGTACATTCCAACAGACATTGAGTGCTATGCAGAATTTGTTAGTTGTTTGTCCAGGTGGTAATACGTTTGCCAGTGAGCTTTCTAAGGATGCCAAAACGCTTGGTGGCCGTCTCACTTGTGATTTGAAGACACTATATGAGGACTTGTCCAAGCATGTTGATTCTAGGGAGTATGATGGTGAGATCCTATCCAAATTCACTTCATCTAACTCGGATCAATCCAAGCTGTTGAAAGTACTGACTGCTTTAGACTACTTGTTTGGAAAGTCCAAAAAGGATCAAGAAGATTTGAAGAAGAGTGAGTTAACTATTATCTATGACAGTCTTCAACTGGGCGAGCTATGGGGTGCGCTGAGTGAAACTCTGGAACTATTTGAGGCCAACAAGCACATTACCAACATGACTACCATTCTGTTGCCAGTTATTGAGTCATTGATGGTGATTTGTAAACACAGTAAGGTGAAGGATATTCAGAACAAGGAGATTCTGAAGTATGAGAACAAGAAAGTTGATTTTGCTGATGAACCTATTGAAACGTTATTTTTTGCCTTCACGGACGCCCACAAGAAGATTCTGAATACAATGGTCAGATCTAATCCAAAACTGATGAGTGGACCATTCACTATGCTTGTGTCCAATCCACGAGTCTTGGAATTTGATAACAAGAAGAACTATTTTGATAGGCAGCTCCACTCTGATTCTGCAAAAGAGAAGCAGAATCTGCAATTCACTGTCTCCCGTGAGCAAGTGTTTTTGGATTCTTACCGTGCTCTGTTCTTCAAGTCCAAGGAGCAGTTCCGTGACTCAAAGCTGGAGATCACTTTCAAGGGTGAAGCAGGTGTTGATGCAGGTGGTATTACAAGAGAATGGTACCAAGTGTTGTCAAGACAGATGTTCAATCCAGATTATGCCCTGTTCCTTCCTATCGCCTCTGATAAGACGACATTCCATCCAAACAGAACATCATTTGTCAATCCTGAGCACCTGTCTTTCTTCAAGTTCATTGGCCGCATTATTGGTAAGGCCATTTACGACAATTGCTTCCTGGACTGTCATTTCACGAGAGATGTTTACAAGTCTATTTTGGGCCGTTCTGTATCTTTGAAGGACTTAGAGACTATTGATTTGGAATACTACAAGTCTTTGATCTGGATGATGGACAATGACATCACTGACGTTATTATTGAGACTTTTTCTGTCGAGACTGAAGACTATGGTGAACAGAAGGTGATTGACTTGGTTCCAGATGGTCGTAACATTGCTGTTACTGAGGAGAACAAGAATGAGTATGTGCGTTTGGTGGTTGAATACAGACTGCAGAAGAGTGTTGAGGAGCAAGTTGACAATTTCCTGCAGGGTTTCCGTGAGATCATTCCAAAAGAGCTGATTGCTATCTTTGATGAGCAGGAGCTAGAGCTGCTGATCTCTGGCTTACCTGATATCGATGTGGACGACTGGAAGAACAACACTGTTTATGTGAACTACACTGCCGCTTCAAGAGAAGTCGGTTACTTCTGGAGAGCTGTGAGATCCTTCGACAAAGAGGAGCGAGCAAAGTTGTTGCAATTTGCCACAGGTACCAGTAAGGTCCCACTGAACGGCTTCAAGGAGCTCGAGGGATCCAACGGGTCGAACAAATTCAGTATCCACAAAGACTTTGGAACCACTGACAGACTGCCGTCCTCTCACACCTGCTTCAACCAAATTGATTTGCCAGCTTACGATTCTTATGAGCAGTTGAGAGGTTCGCTCCTGCTGGCTTTGACTGAGGGTCATGAAGGTTTTGGTATTGCCTGAGTGTTTTTGTTATTGATGTTAATTAGTTCTTATTATTGTGTTTTGTTGTATGTAGGTGTGCTCCTACCACTATATTGATATAAGGAAAGGGAAGAAAAAAAAAGGTAAACAAACATTTTCAAAACAAATAAGTAAACAACTGCTGTATTCTCCACAATTGAGGTCTAGGACGATGCCTCCGAAGCGTCCATTATCCAGCTATGGTCTTCCGGAGGAGAAGAAACCCAAAGTTGGCACTTTGAAGCGAGAGGAGCTCGTCAAAAGAGCACGAGAACGTATCGCACAACTGAAGGCTAACAAGTCTGCTAGAGAAGAGGAGGAACAGCAACAAAAGTCGCGCGAGTCAGAGCCGGTCAAACTGAGAGCGCGAGGTCTTGATACTGAGCTGCATCCGCTTCTCACTGGGGCAGCCACCATTGCTGACATGAGCCGGCCACTGGACAATCCCAATCTGTTGAAGGCTAACAAACGAGGATTGAAAGTGAACCCATATCTGCAGTCGGTGAAACCAGCTCGTGCGAAAAGGATGTTTCGTTTCAATGAGAAGGGGAAGTATATTAAAGAGGGAGAAGAGCATCGTCTAAAGCTTCAGCAGAAAGTTGAGGAAGAACGGGCGTTTGAGGAGAAGAGGCAAGCTGGGTTGCTACCAGATATTGGCACCAATGAAGACAAGTTCATCATGCCCCCGCCGCCAGATGTGGAATGGTGGGATATTGTGTTTCTGAAGGGGAACCAGGACGGTGGTGAAGTCCTGGAAGGAGACGAGCTCGGGCAGTTGAAGTACATTCATCATCCTGTACCCATCAATGCACCATGGGAGAAGCATCTTCCACCGCTTAAGCCCATGTTTCTGACAAAGAAGGAGCACAAGAGAATCCGGCGAATTGATAGAGCGGAGAAGCAGAAGGAGTTGCAAGATAAGATCCAACTGGGTCTTGAACAGGCACCAAAGCCCAAGGTTAAGCTGTCAAACTTGATGGTTGCTCTTACCAATGAGGCGATCAAAGATCCAACTGCTATGGAAAAGCGTGTTCTGAAGGAGGTTTCCGAACGCAAGGCCACACATGAGGAGGATAACCGAGCCAGGAAGTTGACGAGGGAACAGCGACATGAGAAAGCGCAGGAAAGGAAACAGCGTGATCTCGAAAGGGGTTATCACTGTGCAGTTTTCAGAGTTGGAAAGTTGACACATCCAGGGCACCGGTTCAAGGTTGAGACGAATGCGAAACAACTGGGATTAACTGGAACGTTATTGTACGGCCCCAGGTTTGTTTTGTGTATTGTTGAAGGTGGAGAGAAGGCTGTTAATTTCTACAAGAAGCTCATGACCAGGAGAATCAAATGGGACGAGAGCACTTCTGTTGAAGGAAAGGAGCTGGATCTCGCTGGTAATAAGTGTGAACTGCTGTGGGAAGGGCAATTGAAAGACATGAAGTTCAGTCGATGGAGCGCCTTTTGGGCAGATGATGATACAGCTGCAATTGAGTTTTTGAAGAAGTTTGGTGCAGAGGACTATTTCTTCAGTGCCAATAAAGCCATGGATTGATGCATGCATGAAAATTAGGATATGTGGTTTCCTATTTTGTGAAACACAAGCAAGCAAAAAATGCCGATAATGTCCGCCGGCTACCCGTCGGAGATATATAAAAGGGAGTCATCAATACACATAATTGTCATTAATGTCATGTCATCCGATGTTAACTAATCTACTTGAAATGTCGTTGGGTTACAAAATAAGTCCAAAGCTTATGATGCTATTAATTACAAACTCTTAAGGATAGAGACCAGATGGATCGATGGATGATATACCGCTACAATAACTTTTCCTGATTGGATTCTGATACTGTGAAGAGCACAGGTATAGCATTATATTATTTACAAAAGTGAATTGAAAGCTCAACTCCACCCACGCCTCAGCTTGAACAGCTGAACAGCTGAGCAACAAGTTACTCGTTGATCTTGGCCAAGATCTCAGAGTCTCTGAACAAAATGACCTCGTCCTCACCAATCTTGATTGGAGAACCACCGAATGGTGGGATCAGGACCTTCTCGCCAACAGCGACGTTTGGAAGAACCTTGTTACCGTTGGCATCAGTGAAACCTGGGCCAACAGCCAAAACAGTGGCTGTGTTCAGCTTCTCAACGTTCTTCTCAGGCAGCAAAATACCAGAGGCAGTAGTGGCTTGAGCCTTCACTCTTTGGACAAGAACTCTGTCTAGAAGTGGAACAATAGAAGAAGCAGACTTTAGAATACCGGACATCGCGTGTTGTGTGACTCTGTTTGGCTGTTTGCTTGACGAGAATCAGAGGGAGAAATCTTCTTGGTTTTTGGTTTTTTGTTAATTTCCAGCATTTTCCAGAGAGCCGGGACCGAATCGGGAAATATTCGCGTCTTGTGGACGGCGGGTGTAAAAAAACTGGGGGAAAAGGAAACACCAAACTCGAACAAACAACTCGGAACAACAACCAAATCACAACACTCTTTTCTTCGATATCTCAAGATGGTCGCTACCTACACTATCCTCGGCAAGCAAGTCCAATCCCAGTGGATTGCGCTAGCCACTCTTGGAACCGCGCTCACTGGTGCTCTGTTGCCTTCGTACCTACCAAAATCGAACAGTTCCGAGCAGGCCTCGGCCTCAGCAGCAGCCCCAGCTGCTGCAGCTGCTCCAATTGCTGCCACAAAGGAGGACGACCTTGATGTTGAGAAGTTATTGACGTGAGTACACCGGCCAGTGGACTAATCCCCCACTCAATTCCATCCTATCCTATCCCGTCCCGTCCCATGCTTGATTTATACACATACTAACAAGTCTACCACCAGTGAATTGCTCAAGGAAGAAGAATAAATGGATCTCAGTTTATATAAGTGCTCAACATGCACACACACCAAATTCAGCACTTCTTCTTCTTCTTCTTTTCCCTTATATCTTTAAAGCAAACAACACACACAGATTCAGATAGATCTTTTTTTTTTTGTAGGTAGTCGAAAAACATTCAAAATTTTTTTTTAGGCCCATCGCTGCTTCTGATTCTCCTTACTCCAATAACAGCCAATAAGAGAAGAGAGATGAAGTACGTCATCGAGCACATGGAGACTGGCTTCACTGAGTGGGTCATCCTTGAATACACCACTATTATCTCCGAGGTTGGGGCGTCCAATCTGATTCTGACCTCGCTCCCAGCTGGTACCACTGACCAGGATATCCCACAAGAGTTGAGGGATGCCGGGCTCCAGTGGACTACACAGGAGGTTACAGAAATAGGCAATAGTGAACTCCCGGTAACAAGAGACCGCGTGTGCTTGCTGGATCCAAGTGCTGGCGTTGATCTCGTTCCTGAAGATGCTGAGGCGTTTGACTACTTTGTCTTTGGGGGTATCCTCGGGGACCATCCTCCTCGTGACCGCACTGGCGAGCTTAGAAAGAAATATGGCTTTGCTGGCAGAAGGTTGGGCGACAAGCAAATGTCTACAGACACCGCAGTGAGAACAACACAGCTGATTGTTGCTTCGAAGAAGAAGTTTGAAGATATCAAGTTCATTGACTACCCAGAGTTCAGGTTCAGCAAGTATGAAGCCACTGAAATGCCATTCAGATACGTTTTGAACGACAAAGGTAGACCAATCTTACCTGAGGGAATGTTGGCTCTGATTGAAAAAGACTCTCAGCAATCCCTGGACGACCTCCTTTTGTAACAACTGGGGATTTTAATCCAAGTACACTTGCAACGCCCCTTCTGTAACAACTGGCCTTTTCGAGTGCCGCTTTATGGTTTCCCCCACTATAAATTTCGCAATCTTTTCATCTTCAAAGTACGAGACATGTGCGCTCACAGCACTGATCATTGACACATCGAGCAGCCCTTGTTCCATAGCATAGTCAACCCTCCCTCTGTAATTCAACCCTAGCAGTTTCTTCAACTCATCATCAGTCAAGTCACGTTTGGTTTTAGCCTCCTGGTCTTTCCTCTCCTCCTCATCCTGTTTCTTCCTTTCTTCAATCCCAGTCCTCATCAGTTTGACAAGACCATCACCACTACCCAGGCTCTTGTCCAGAGCTGCCAATACAACCTCCCACTTGGCACTGTCCCACTTAGAATCCAATCCCAACTTGTTCACATCCCATCCGAGTTTCTCAGTGAATTCTCCAACCCTTTTGTTGAACTCATCCATCACATCGGGTATGATCCCTTCAGGTTTCAAGTTTGTCAGCGTTGGTGAGATCAACGGCTCCAGTTTATAAGCCACTGGATCACAAGGATGGAAGATGTTGTACAAGTTCTGACACTTTGGTCTGGATGTGTAAACCTCCTCACCCTCCTTCTTGTCCTTCTTCTGCATTTCTGCAGGAGAACGTGGGGAGATGGATTTTCTCTTTAGAAGATTGAAGACGGCAATAGGCGAGCCAATGGCAAAGTAATTATCCACAGGAAAGTCAAGTTGCAGAGATGAGAGCTCTTCAGACGTATCAACTCCTCCCATTTTTGGGGTTTCTGTCTCCTCTCTCTGTTCAGGGATGTTATTGTTCTCATCAGCCTGTGCACTCAACAGATCGAACCCAATGACACTACCGAGAGAATGTCCCACGATGCTTACCTTTAGTTCATCACCATGCCCATCAACAAACCCATTACGTTTCTTGAACTCACTGACAACAAAGTTACACTGTCTCGTAACCTCGTTCAAAATGGAAGCAAGATAAAAAGGCTCATAGTATAGCAAAATATCAAGCACCACCGCACCAAGGATGTTTCTCAATGGCTTGATCTCTGGAATGGTAATATCGTTCAAAGACGGTATGTGTGTGTTGTTTCCCGATGGTGTACGTTTTCCTGGTTGAAACGGAATAGAATGGCGCCATACTATAGGAAGAACTTGAACTGTAGAGTTCACATCGGTTTTATCCTTGCTTTTGGTTTTGGTCGTGGTGGTCGTGGGGGTGATGATATCCTTCAGTGAACTCAATGGGGCAGATGACTTTGACTTATCATCATCATCTTCGGAGGAGGCTTGTGGGGTCTCGTTCCTCAGCGGGTGCGATCCAGCGTGAGCCTTTTTCATGTTCTTTCTTAGAACGTTGACTGTATGAATGAAATTCACTGCTTGGAATCTAGACCCCAGAATCTGACCAATTCCATGAATGCAGAGGATCAAGTGATTCACTTCTCTCTTTTCACCAGGTATCACTACGGCGTCATCAAGATTGTGAGAACTGAGCAGTGATGCATCATCATCTGAGGAGGAGAAGGAGGGTGAACTTGAAATTGTGTCATTATTAGTGTAATCCTCACTGATCTCCAACTCCATGGCCTTCTGTGTAACATCATCTTTCTTTGAAGAGCCAAAGATTTCACCGAACTCCAATTCAAAAAGAGAACTCATGCTCAGACGATCGCCCTTTTTGTCTTGATCATCTTTGGAAGGCTTCTTCTCGGTTTCAGGCAAAGAAGTATCTGCTTTATACCTTCTAGTGACTCTGCTGATACCAGGACCACTGCCAAAATCATAATCCTTCAGTAATGAAACAAGCTGAAGGGGAACAACGGAATCACTCATAATATAGGCGACATTGTTACCCAGTATGATTCTGTTTCCAAGTTTGTTTTCAACTGAGATGTTGTGTGTCTCTGGGGAGGATGATAGACCTTTCCACATACTCAGGAAGTCACTCCCCTTTGCGGCACTAGATGCTCTTTCCTTTGTCTTTAACAAAGGGTTCTTAGTCCATTTCCCCTTCTCTGAAGCTGTTACTGTTACAGATTCCTGTTTTACCGTTTTTGGGTCAACAGAGTCACCCTCTGCAGGGGTACTTCCATTTCTCTCGGCATGTTCACGCTGGTGTTCAAGGTACACCTTCTCAAGTTCTTCTGCTAGCTGTGGTTCTAATGGGAAATCACCATCAAGAAACCAAGTACCTCTTCTTACCTCGTAGACTGCACCAGACCAGTAGATCGGTTTCATCTCCATCGCTTCAACATCTACCTCAAACAAATGGTCTTCATTGACCTCCACCTTGAACGCCGCGCTCTCAGTTGACTTCTTGGTGCTACGCTGACGAACCAACTTATTGTAGATTTGTTCTAGTCTGAGCGAGTCATTGTCACCAAATACTTGAAACTTGTCCTGTTCTTTGGTCACATCCATTTCCCCATATTCTTTAGGGTACCGCAATGGATTGGTTGTGGCGTAGAACCATTTCGTAGGGTATGTTCTTAGTTGCACTGCGGTTGTTTTGGTGGAATGATAACGACAAGCTTGGGCCACCGGAATGCTGATCAATCGAAACATAGAAGAAAGAGAGAACTTCCTTCTGATCCGTTGAATTCCCCCAGTGAACAGTTTGCCGTTTATAAAAGTTGGGTGTGATGGACCAATTGGTTATCAAGTTACTTTTAAACAAAATGTCCTCTCACCAAAAAAGACACACACACAAAAAAAAATAGCCGCCCAAACCAAACCAATCAATCCATCCAAGCCACAGAATAGAATGCCAAAGAAAGCATCAGAATACATCGCAGAAAATCCGTACTTCATCCTATCGAAGTCATGGTGTCCAGACTGCCACTATATCATCAATGTGCTGCAGGCAAACAACGTGTTTTCCAAGTTTTACATTTTGCATTTGGACAAGCTTGCTGATCAGAAACATGCTAACGAATTGGAGAAGCAGTTCACACAACTTGCTGGGAGAAAATGGGTTCCCTTTGTGTGGATCAAAGGTGAGAAGTTTGGTACTGAGGCTGATGTCAGAAACTTGATCTCTCAAGACAAGTTTGCCGATTGGTTGGCCAAAGTTGGGTTGAAGTGAGTATACACTTATCTCCGAATAAACAAATAAATAAACAAGCCAAACTAGAATAGCCATATACATACATATATACAATGTCCTTTTCCCTCTCTGTTGGAATTCCAGTTTTTTCTTCCTTTCTCTTATTTTTAATAACCCTCATAAATTCATGACACTAGTTTGAGTTGTCCCTTGAACTTCTGCT
Source organism: Barnettozyma hawaiiensis (assembly GCA_003706665.2). Lineage (NCBI taxonomy): Eukaryota > Fungi > Ascomycota > Saccharomycetes > Phaffomycetales > Phaffomycetaceae > Barnettozyma > Barnettozyma hawaiiensis. The sequence goes on along the minus strand of PPLY02000044.1, from coordinate 2,550 downwards.
TCTAGTTCGCAAGGGATTAGGCAAACTAGGAACCCTTCGTCTCTGAGCCGCAGTCATTCTCATTTCCAGCCCATTGATGTCACCGCCGTCAATCTCCAAGAGTGAATCATCGCCCAACTCCTCACAATCAATAGCCTCACTGGCAGATCTTGACAACGAGCTAGAAAAGCTCGTTTGTGAAACAGAGCGAACTCCCGATGCTGGGTCTGAAGTGATATCGCGCCATTCAACTTCATCGCTGAACTTAACCATTGACTTTCGACGTTTTGGGTCTTCTTCAAGATCTGCTGTTGGCGGTGTCGAGGTCTCAGAGAGAGATCGTTCCTTCACAGCGACGCTTGTCGCAGTGGTGGACATCGTGCCAGATTCACAATCTTCCGGTAGTGTGCCTGATACTGTTGAAGTTTCTGGGTTAGTAACATCCTTCACCAGTTCTTCAAAGTCTGGTTCAGCGGTGGTTGCCGTAGCAGCTGCAGTACTAGCTGCAACTACAGTCATCATCTTCTTCAAATGCTTGGTTCTGTCTCCGCCACCAGCTACCTTTTCACTGTTTCTGCGTCTCTTTCTTTCAATAGTAACGGGAGGACCAGGTTTTCCCTCCTGTTGCTTGTTCCACATCACCTCCTCGTCAATAGACAACGGTGCACCGCACTTCTCAGCAACGTCTGTCTGACTTTTGAACTCCAACTGATGGAGAAGGCGTGCGTGGTTAATCATTCCTTGCGCACTCCCGAAATCAGAACGGCCGCACTCGGGACAAGTAAGCTTCACCAACTGTCCAGATGAGAGCCGATGGACACATACTTTGCCCTCCGAGGTCAAAAGGGCTGGTATGCCACCATAACTGGTACGGTTTGGGTCTCTGACTCGCTCAGGTCTATCTGTTGAGCCAGACTTGGAAGAGTTCTTGCTGGGACCTCCCCCACTACCACTACCACCAACACCAGTTGCTGCTGTGGTGAGTGTTGGTGTGCTCTTTGTCGCCGTTGATGGTCGTAGGGAGGCCTTTGTAATAGTGAAGCTTGATCCTCCAGAGGTCAGTGGTGCGCTATGTGGCGGCTGTAATTGCAACGGTTGGTTCAAGCTGAATTTCATAGACAGTGGGTCCACAGGAGACGGGTCTCTCGTGATTCCACGCTCAGCACGTTGTTTAAGGAGAACAACCTGTTGGAGGTAGGCTCCATACTTTGGATCTGAGTGAAGCCGTCTCATTGTGGCTAGAATGGCCTGAACTTTGCGCATCTCGCATTGAACGAGTTTAGCTTCGCGGTGCTTGAGTAGAATCTCAATATCTAGTTCGTCAGTGAGCCGCTGTTTGAGGCGTTGTTGGGATGAGTATGAGCACGAGGAGGAGGAGGAAGAGGTGGAAGAGACTCTGTGCGCTCGAGCATGGGCTGCAGGTTCTATGTCGGAGAAAGAGGCATCGCTGGATGGAGACTTGGGCGTTGCAACCTGGGTGTACGGGTCCATTGTCACAGCAGCCTCCTGGTCTTTGTGCTTAGCACAATGAACTTTTTATTTTATTTTATTTTTTTTTTTTATTTTGTGGGTGGCAAAAAAGGTGGAGGGATTTTTTTTTTTTTGGTTTGGCTTTTCTTCAAAGCCCGGTTTCTTGTTTTATTTATAAGAAAAAAAGCATATCCAGACCATCAAATCAAATCAAAATATCAAATCACTTTCAGGAATACGGAAATAAAATTAAATGAACAGATTCCCTTCATCTTTTGATAGCGAAGCTAAGGAGCAGGACTTCATTGCAAAGTGTGTTGCCAACTGCAAGCAGCAGCCACTGGTTCCTCTAGGGACTCTTGCCACTTGCGTCGCTGTCACTCTTGCTACTGTTTCTATGCGTAAAGGCCAGGTGGTCAAAGCACAGAAATGGTTCAGATACCGTGTTGCATTTCAGGGGTTCACCATTGCTGCACTTGTGGTAGGTGGTTTCGTTTACGGCAAAGAGTCTCTTGAGCAGAAGAAGAGCAGAGAGGATCTGCTGGCCGAGAAGGCCAAGATGAGAGAACGATTGTGGATCGAGGAGCTTGAGAGAAGACACGATGAGACCTTGAAGAGAAAGGCCAGAGCTGAATATGCAAAGAAACAGATGGAGATACAGGAGGCTGCTGAGAAGTCTGAATCCAACTCTAACTAAGTAGATGGGTGCGCGGTGCGGTGTTCTGTTCAATTTGTACATAGTCTTGTTTGCCGAACTGATGTAGATATGATGACAATTAGAGAGCGGATGAAATGATTGTGAAGTGATTCTAAGCTCCAGGTATTCCTCAAAGGTGCTGATGATGGTGTATTGTGTCTTCTTTCTTTTGGCCTATTCGTTGTGCCATGCTAAGTTGGCACTGACACGTTAAACCCACAACAAATGCGTGGGTGCCAGAGGAAACTGAACTCCTCATTCGATTCCGTTCACATTCACAAAGATGCGGTGTATAAGTCCTGATTGCTCTGTTGATTTGCAAGTATGCATGTATTTAGACTTGTACAGGTACCAGTGCGATTGGATTTCCAATGAACCCGTCTATCATAAATCAAGAAAAAAAA
>PPLY02000043.1:0-79147 GCA_003706665.2 Barnettozyma hawaiiensis | reverse complement strand
ACCCAGACATACACCCAGACATACACCCAGACATACACCCAGACATACACCCAGACATACACCCAGACATACACCCAGACATACACCCAGACATACACCCAGACATACACCCAGACAATCCAGCGGTATTAGAAGACGTCTGCTTTGCATGCACGGTGTCATTGTGGATAAGCAGGTCTTGAATAATTTCACTCGTTGGTCCAGTGTACTCTGGTATCTCGGGAATATCGAGCAGATTGACGGGTTCATAATGACAAACACCTTGATCATACACCTCTTCAGCTGCACCAAATGAGAAAATTGACAGTGTTCTTAAGACAAGACTTACCAGTATTAGAAGCATTGTCATTCTTTGATCTATGTAGAGGTTAACAAATAGAGAAAGATTGGTGGGAGAATCTCACAATTGATAAAATGATTAAGGGAACAACAAAGGACGCTGTGGAAAGGCATTTTTAACCCTTGTAGCAATTTTATATACACACTGATCTGCGGTATAAGGCGTTCAATCCGGTGCTCGTTTTATTCCTGTAACCGTTATCATGACTAACCCTTTTTCAGGGTTTATCAGCCATGAAGATCAAATGATAGCCTGAGCAAGCTGTGTGCTATTTATGTCAAACAGTTACTATTGTAAACTCATCTTCAATTTTCCTTGCACTTAAATGGTTCACATTATGCTTATCTTGTGAATCATTGGGCTTCTTGGCCAGATTGGATTCTTCATATACCTTTATGGAGTGAGATACAAAACTTTGATGTATTAATCCGTTTCTTTATAAGCTGGGAATCTTTTGTTTTCCCAATCCATGTTTACAATGGTAACGGCTGATGCTTCCTGGACCAAGTTCTTGACTTCCTACTCTCATAACTCCAGAATTATTCAAGGTATGAGAGAAAATACTTGTGTAGCGACGAAACTTGGCCTGTCTATTCCCAATCCACGGAAAACGAACCGCGGTATTCTTCTGTCTGAGTATCCAATACATTAATAATGGGGAGACCCCAGAGTTCTCGCGTAATGACATCTCTGACATTCCATGAAAATTCATAATGTGAGAAAAATTACTCATTCTGCAGACGTACACAAACCTAATTTCACACTATTCACATTGGTTCCAGGGCATTACCTGATTTAGATCCTCCATTGGTGTATTTCTGGGAGTGTGTTGGGATGCAAAACTAGAGTTGGCACTTTTCTTCAAGATTGAAGATACACGCATATGCATAAAATGATAGGCCACGGATAAACGCACTAGACACATACACATACATACCAAAAGATATGTTTTGCATTTTTTGAGGTAAGAGTTAAATTTCTTGAGACCTTGCTTAAAAAAGATTTTTCTACTGCTCTAGCAACATTTGCGATCTGGGAACATTTGCCTGAAGCTGGACAGTTGTCCTTATTCAACAGTACTTATACTGTGTTGTTCTATTGACATTTGGTGATATCTATCTTTCGAACCCAAAATTGTATAAGAGAACGAATATTATGACCCCATGCTCATTGAGATATTGGCTTGTTGGTTTGCACAAACCAGTACATACCGTGGGTTACAAGAGTTTTGAAAATGGAGGACAGTGACCAACAATCTCCAAGAGAAATTATATAGTCTCAAATATATCAATCCAACAGAGTGCTAGACATTTTCAAGACTATATAGCACTGAAGAATGAACCTATTTTGGGTTGCGTTTAACAACACTTGAAATTCCTATCATTCAGAAGTAGTATCAAGGCGTATTTATAACCTTATTAACTGCTATGCCTTGATGTGAATTGGTTGTGGTCACTTGGGGTATATAGTGAAGGATAGTGAACCAATCGATATGATAAATAGGGAAATTAGCAAATTCGACAGTGGGGAAGGATTTTTTTTGTAATAAGCATTTTCATCACTTTACTCATTAACTCCTTCGATCTCAATAAGATACAAGCAACCTGGCACACGACACATGGCGATATAACCTCTTCTTCTGATATCAACTCCAAACCATATATCCACTGACACCACACAGCACAGCAATACATAAAAACACCACTCCAACGATATAATCAATATATCGCGACACTTTCGTAGTCAAGGGACCAATCCAAAACCCAATTGCCATGAGTCCAAAAAAAAAATGTTGATGCCGCAGAAAAGCTTAATTTCCATTCATCAGATAGTCCTGTGGATTGTACCAATTGGCTTGTGGGAATACCTTGGAGAGGGGTGTCTGTAATTGTGTTCACGGCAGTAACAGAAAAAACACCTTCTGGGTCTTGTCCACTGCCAGTTTCGGAGGTTGGCAGAATTTCCGATGTGGCACCAAATAAGAAGAAAACAATCACCATAAGAAAAGCAAGAGTCATCATCCTGCCAAACTTTTGGAAAATGTCTTTTCCAATGAATTTATAAGGTTTTTCATGGTCTCTATAGCCATTTTATGTGGTGAAGGAGCTTTCTGCCAGGTGTATTTGATAAATATTTGCCAGAAACATCATTTTTTCCCTCGTGTTGGTTACTTGCTAGTTTTCCGAACGGAATATCGGAAAATTACGCGCGAAATGCCAAGAGTCAAGAGTTAGTATAGTGCATCATAGTGCAGCACTAGTCAAAACCTTAAATTTTTACTTTTCAAAACAGCTTTTATCTAGGCGAAACCTGCAAGCTGTAAAGGATGATAAAAACGACGCACATGGGTATCGGAATTGAACTTTACAGATGAGCCCTAAATAGCGCAAGTCTTAAGAATGGTGAAGATAGGGACACTGCGCGGCAGCCTTGAGGTCACTTTATGTACGGCATTAAGATGTTGTTTCTTAGTTATGAAAACAGATGGTGACCCAGAAACTAATCTGAACGCGTACTATAAAAGGAAGAGCATCATTTGCTTTCCTCGACTAATGCCTTTTGTGTTTAAGCGAATATCATTCCCTAACCTCAACGCTATGGACAACAAATTGGATTTAGAACGAAACTACTCCCAAAACAGATCCACTTTGAGCAAATGCTCACGTTTAAGTTTATATTGTCTTGTTGTCATATGTTTGATTTTTGCTTCCTGTTCCTGGTCCTTATTTGTCAATAATCATACACCAGCTGCAAACGGGACAAACGGGACCGCAACTGATATCTCCATCCCTTTCCCAGTTAAGGACCTGGCTATATATATGAAGAATTATCCAAGAGACTTTCAAAAGAATGGCAGTTGGCACTTGGGGCAGCAGGGACAGTCGGGTTTGGATTATTAGCAGGTGAGTTTTTTTGGGGGCCGTTGACAATTGGAGTAGAGCTGTGGGCGGATTACATTGCTGGTAGCATGTTGGCTGCTGGCGCTGCTGGTGGTGTAGCTTATGGTACTGGTGCATGGCACTGGGGTGGTCCTGGCGGATTAGATGGAAAACGTGATTTCGTGTTGCCTGGTGGCCCAAACTGGGATTTAGATGATCAAGGTAGAAGATTCCATGCTGCGTTTCCTCATATCGCTTTTGATGATTTCAATCCTTCAGTTGATGAACATCTCATGGAACTTTTCGATACACATGGTATTTCCAAGGACCAAGTTGTCACTGCATCCTATTTGGAATTGACAGACAGTTCTATCGCCAACAGCACTACTCAAAGTGCTGGAAGTGTCTTTAAAAGGGAAGGCAGTAATGAGGTTGACACAAAAATCGTGAACACATATTCCTTTGTGTACAACCACACTGAGGGTCTAATAAGCATTATGGTTCCAGTGGAGACTGCTTCAGAAGCAATCGGTGCATTGGGAGATTATGTGAATGGTGTTCCACGCCTGGCCAAACGGGGCTCTTCAACATGGGTCTCATTCTCAACATACGGAGAGAACGATAATATCATGCAGGATGTGATACATAAACAGGTACCTGCTGGTGATGGTTTTGAAAGCACTTTCAAAAATTGGTTCGGCAGTCAACTGCAACAGTGTGATTTTGTACAGTGTTGGGCAGGGGCATCAAAGGGATGTGTTACTCTGAGTGAAGATAAAAAACGAGGTGAGAACTCTGGGATTGTTGGTGAATTCTACACATCTGCTTATGGTGGGATCGATAACGAGTGTCAATCGGGTTAAACAGTATTAGTGCCACTTTTTGCACAATCCGAGCAAGACAGATGCTTTCTATTTATGCAAGTTGTAAATCTCATAGTTCATCTCAATCAATCTATCGAACCACCGTTCCAGGTGCCAGGCACGGGGGCAGAGAAGCCCACCCAGGGTTTAAGGTAAGTAGAATTGCTATCAGTAGATGACGCCATTCTTTGTCCTTTTGGTTTGAAGCTGTCTCTGAAGGTGGTTTTGGAAAGAGAGGAATTTGTGCTATCTGTCGTACCATTAGCAAGTCTGTCCACTAAATCAGGTTTGGAAATGAAGAAACGGCCACAAGCTAAAAGAGTCCTTGGCTTCTCTGCGTCTTCAATCGCTGCATCTGGGTTCAGCGCATAAGAACCAGCTTTGATAACTGTTCCAGTCCAGATAGAGTAAATGACATCATTAGAAGTCGTAACAGCAACATCTTCAATGCCCTTGTAGAATAGGGCAGCACGTGGCTCGACGATATGGATGTAAGCAATTTCCTTGCCCGCAATCTTTCTCTTTTCAATCTCACCATAAAGGTAGGCGAAAGTGGCAAGCAATGTTGGGTCTGAATCACCACTCATGTTACCAAAGGTACCAAACGGAGAGAATCTAACACCAACCTTGGTTCCACCACGGCATCAAGAACCCCAAGGGTGAAGCGGGCTCTGTTTTCAATGCTGCCACCATATTGATCAGTTCTCTTGTTAGATTTTGGGTCAGCGAATTGATTCAACAAGTAACTGTTTGCCCAATGGACTTCAACACCATCATCACCTGCCTTTATAGCGTTCTTGGCTGCTTTAACATAAGCAGCAATGTTCTCCTTAATCTCTTCAACAGTTAAAGCTCTCATCTGATGTGGTTGCCACTCTAGTTAGCCTCTTTCTCACTATCCTCGTCCATGTAAATCTCAGAAGCAGAAACTAATGGCAATGCCTTCGCTGCCAATGCTGCTGGAGATGCCTGTCTTCCCATGGTCCATAACTGCATGAAGATAACAGCTTATTGTTGTCCTTCACTTCACCAATAATCTTTGTCCACTTTTCGACCATCTCATCAGTCCAGATACCTGGAGCGTTGTTGTAACCAGTGGCTTCTGGTGAGATCTAGACACCATCAGTTATCAACAAACCACCATCAGTAGCTCTTTGGGAGTAGTACTGAGCCATTAACTTTGTTTGTGTTGGTACATTATCGTAACATCTCAATCTGGTGAGTGGAGCCAATGCAATTCTGTGCTTCAGTTCATTGGCACCAAGTTGTACTGTTTCAAAAACAGCAGTATCTTTGAGAGCTATTGGCTTAAATCCGATCTTAAATGGCGTATCTTGGCTTGATATTCTGGAGAGAAAATTTTTGATAATATGTCCGCGTGAGCTCTAATGGAAAACAGGACTTTTGTAGCTGTTTAAATAACACCAGAGTGGGAGATGGGCATAGTGGATTACTAATTGGATTCTGCCATTGATATGTGCAATATTAGGTAGTTATTGATTGGTTAGCATCGTGCTGCTTTTTCAGTTCTTTCCAATAATAATCGAACTTTGACCTCCCATAGACCGTCTCCGATATAATCCGCTTTAAATTTCACCTATATAATAACCATCTCTTCAACTTCTTCAGTGAATTCCATCTGTTTTCTGACGCTTTCTTCTATCAGTGCTTTTACCTTTTTGAGGAAATCTCATCTCATCATTAATGTTACCCTGCTTAGAAATTTATCATCACGTGAGTATGTGTCCGGGTCATATTTCGATATAACGCAGATTCATCATTAAATTCATTATGAGGATCCCTTATTTTGCAGGTAAAGGCTAAATCATTTCAATATCATCGGTATTCTATACGGGTTACATATGACCTCTCAAATTTCCCTATATACTGAATTGACGTGAAAGAATGAAATCATAACCATTCCATTTGTAGTAGTTTTCCTCTTTTGGATAGTTGTTTTGTTTTTTTGACTGGCCACTGCTTTTTTGTTGTTTTTTTTTGATTGTTTTTTATCGGAGAGACCACAAAAGCCCTCAACGATACAACCCACTAAAAACCTGTGCTATTTCTCCAACGCAAAGGTGATGACGACCTACGTGAAAATCGTTAAGGTGTGTGTTAATTGGTTATTATTTGAAGCATGACTGAATTGTACTAACAGACCAAAAAAAGGGTGCAACCAAAATTAAGGTAAGCCATTCAATATTAAAACATGGTTTCCGCCCCCTATTGTCTTCCTTATTATCGCGTGTACTAACAGAAACCCCCAGGTTGCAGCACCAAAGCCAAAGTACATTGAGCCCATACTCATAGGAACCCATGATCGAGAGGATTTCAACGTTATTATGGGTGCTCTCTCGGAGCGTTTGGGTGAAACTGCTTGGTCTATTGTCTTCAAGTCGTTGATTGTTGTTCATATCATGATCAGAGAAGGGGAAGAGGATTTGACCTTACAGTATTTGTTTAGACACCCACGTTTCCTCGAGCTATCTCATATCAGATCTATAAAGCCCACTAATGGGTCAAGAAGCTTGATTCGCTACTCAAAGTACTTGAGTGTGAAGGCAAAGCAATTCGGAGTCACTGGGGTTGACTATGTCAGAAACAAGCAAGACTCTGGATCACGTTTAAAAGGTCTCTCCGTTGATAAGGGTCTCTTGAGAGAAGTTGAGAGTGTTGAGAAGCAAATCAATGCATTGCTGTCTTGCAAGTTCTCAGAAGTTGAGGTGAACAATGATGTTGTCCTCACATGCTTCAGGATGTTGGTAAATGACTTGTTGGCTCTTTTCCAAACTCTTAACGAAGGTGTCATCAACATTCTAGAGCAGTTTTTTGATATGTCCAAATATGATGCGCAGAGAGCATTGGAAATTTACAAGGAATTTGTTGTCTTGACAACAGAGGTGGTGAGTTTTCTAAAAGTGGCCAAGCTTTTGGAATACGCCACCAAACTACATGTTCCAACCATTAAGCATGCGCCAACAGCTTTAGCAAAAGGTTTGGAGGAGTATCTCAATGAGCCAAACTTTGAAGCCAATCGGAGCCAACATATAGCTGAGAAGGAGTACAAATCCAAGAGCATGATTAAGCCAACTGTCAAAGGTCAAGAAACAAACAACAAGCATGCCACAGAGAAGTTGTCTGTGAGCAACCCTTGGGCCAGCCAAATCCAACCTTTGCAAGTTCAGTTCACTCAACAGGCGGCTCCACCCCAACAGCAACAGACACACAACCCATTCCTTCAACAGTTTGTGGCTGCACCTCTCCCTTTACAGCAGCAACAAATTGTTCCCCAACAAAGTTTTGCCCTGCAGCAACCTTTAAACGAGCAACAACTGTTGCAGCTTTCCGCCGCTACTGTTGGTTCTGTGCAGAATAATGGGTTTATGATTTCTCAACAAACTGCCAATCCTTTCATGCAACAACAACAACAACAACAACAAAATCCACAACAGCTGGAATCCTCAAAGACAGGGAATAACCCCTTCGCCATAGACTACAAGCAACAGACTGCCAACCCTTTTGCAAAGTCAAATACAATGGATCCATCTATAGGTAACCAGTCAGGAACCAACCCATTTCAATCACAGCCAGCTGCAAACAACTCTGTTTCTAACCGGTACACATTTGGAGGATATGAGGACTTACCAACTGTCCCAGTGTTTCCTCAAACAATCCAGGAGCAGAAGACCAACCAGTTTAACCAAAATGCTGCAAATCAACTACAGCTGCAGATTGAACAGAATAAGCAACAGCAACAGCAACTTTTTCAACAGCAACAGCAGCAGCAGCAGATGCAGATGCAGATGCAATTCAGTAATGGTGGTCCGCTAAGCACCCAATTCACTGGTTTTCATCAGCCTCAAGTACAGGCCCAGCAACAGCAACCAATTTTTCAAACCAGCACTTATGATGGGGGTCCAAGTCTGATTTAATTCTTTATGTATCATTATAGAAATGTTCTGTTAGCCATAGTAATTTTCATGTAAATGTTTGAACCATCGTTCATGATGTGGGCCTTACCATTTTGTTGTTGCCAAGGTTCCCGTGAAATTCCTTTTTTAAAAACTTTCCGTCGGAATGATCCGTCTGCAGATCGTGGTGTTTTCTTTTTGTGTTTTGTTGTTTGTTTTTTATCACCTTATCAGATAGAGGTTTAATCAGATTACCGGTTAGACACAGTTATTTCCATAACACAATAATAACATCTAATGTCCCAGAAGCGTGGTGTTGAGGGAGATGAGAGCAATTCCAACTACAAAAAGACAGACCTCCATCGTCCTTCTTCCAATATCGTGGGCATCTCAAGGACCATTGCAGCATGCCAGCGCTGTCGCCAGAAGAAAACAAAGTGTGATCAGCAGTTCCCCAGTTGTGCTCGATGTACAAAGGCAGATGTACCCTGTGTGGGTCTGGATCCTGCAACTGGTCGCCAGATTCCACGGTCTTATGTTATCACATTGGAAGATAAGATTACACAGCTGGAAAATCTAATCAAGGAAAGAGGCCTCACTAATACAACAACAACAACAACAACAACAGCGGGTGGTAGTGGTGGTGTCTCACTATCGTCACCCACAACTAATTTGAAGATTGAAACTACAGAAATACCGAAAACTAACATGTCCGAAATAAGCATCTCACCTCCAAGGATAGATCTGAGGGAAGAAGAATCCATAAAGACGAGCTTGGAGTTCAACAACTCGAGGGGTGTGTCATTCTATCTGGGTGATAGTTCTGGTATTTCTTTTGCAAAGCTTCTGTTCACAGCAGTTAACTTCTCACCAGCATCTATCTCTGAGAATAACTCCATTACAACCAAGGTTCCAATTCAAAAAACTTCTAATATTCCTATACCTCTACCAGACAAGCCTACAGCAGAGTTTCTCATCAAGTCGTACTTTGAACAGTCGAACACTCAACTGCCAATACTTCATCGCGAGAACTTCATCAATAACCACTTCAAGCCGCTGTATGGGAACCTTTCCTCAAATGTGAAACTTGCCTCCAACTACACAAAAATGAACCTCGACAATGGCGCAGTGAAGGATGAGTTCTATAGAAAGGTCAAAGATGTTAATCTCACTGCTGATGATGTTCCTGAAGAACTTCATAAGTCGGCATTTGTTCTGAATATGGTGTTCTCTATTGCTTCATCCATTAACTTTTTGAACTCAGGGGACCCTGACATCTCCAACTCTTACAAGGACCAGGCTATGAGATTTGTCGATTCAATTTACCAATCAGAAGACAGACTTGAGTGTCTTCAAGGTCTTTTGCTGCTAACGCTATTCTCTATAATGAGACCTTCAACACCCGGATGTTGGTACATTCTGGGAACAACCTTGAGACTGTCCGTGGACTTGGGGTTACACACGGAGAAGTTGAACTACCAATTCAGTCCTTTCGTGAAAGACATGAGAAGAAGACTGTTCTGGTGCGCGTATTCCCTTGATAGGCAGATTTGTATCTATCTGGGAAGACCGTTTGGAATACCAGAGGAGAGCATATCTACCAAATTTCCAGTAGATATGGATGATTGTTTGATCAATACTGATGAGAAGTATGACTACACCATAACAGCGAACTCACTTCCTAGCTACAAGACAATTTCTATAAACTTTTTCAAGGTAAGAAGGCTACAAGGTGAAATTCTCCAGATTCTGTACTTCCCGAATACCCAACTGCCCAGACAGGATAAAAACTTGAACCAGTGGAAAGAGAGAATAGATGAAAAGCTGGAGAATTGGTTCAAATCCATACCCCTCAAGACCTCGAGAAAGTCCAATTCAGACTTCAACTTTGAGTTTTTCAAGCTTAACTACTACCATACCAAGCTATTACTCTTTGGCGTCACCCCAAAGAACAATCAGATTACGAACAAAACACTCAATATTTTGTTCAACGCCTCAAGAGGTATAATTCAATGCTACTTTGAGCTTTACAAGTCAAAGACTATCAACTACACATGGGCAGCAGTGCACAATCTGTTTATGGCTGGTGTATCCTTTTTCTACTCCATTTACAAATCAAGTGAGAAGTTGATTGGTTTAGCTGACTTTGAGAAGGATTTTAAACTGGTACTTCAAGTGCTGAACTCACTAGTTGAAATCTGCGACGCAGCATCATCGTGTGTGGAGATCTTTGAAATATTGTCAATGGTGATTATCAAAATGAAGTTTGAAGATAACCACCACACGCGAACTGATGAGTCAGTAGGAATAGTTTCTGCTCCTGCTGCCAATGCTGCCACAAATGTGGACGACATTGAACGGTTCTTTGAAAAGTTGAACAATGAGCTCACTCCTCCTGATTCTGCTGTGGCAGTCAATATAAAAAGCAGTGGTGGCGGCGCTGCTGCTGCTGTAAAGGAGCAAGACGGTAATCTTGATGATCTACAATATCCGAGCCTGTCCACTCCTCCAATGCTACCAAATGGAAACTATGATCCTGAACAGACAAGGATCTTTGACTTGATGAACCAGGTGACTAGTGACAATATTTGGGATCAGTTCTTCTCAACCTCCGGCCTGGAAAACTTTCTTTAGGTGATGGGATTTTGTTTCAGGTATGCCATGGCAGCGAATGTGTCTCTATAGCAGTACAGCACCTCTGTCTCTGTCAGTACTTTAATGGAGAGCAGCACGATCGATTCACCATTGTAGAGTCCGTAGGCGTCGACCAAAGTGCCCACGTACGCCAATTCTGGGTCTGTGGAAAGAGGCATATCGTCATGAAGTGAAAGCTTTATTGAGGTTTTATCATCAGTGAGCAGTACACAGGGCACGACAAGTATATATTTGCTAGCAGGGTTAAAGTCGAGAACTGCACCTATCAGTCTTACCCTGACGACACTGTTTGGGAAGAAATGCTGTGGAAGTTCTGAGAAACGGATGACCAGATTCGACATACAGAGAAAGAAGAAGAAGAAACTGTTGTTTTTGTTTTTGTTTTGGTTTTTTTTTGGTTTTTTGCCACCTAGCGGACAGAACAGTAGTTAGGAAGAACTGGTTTTATGCTTACTCACATCGTCAAAAGATCTTTCTCGCAGTTCATAAAGGGAGATCGAGTTCTTGTCCGCTCTCTTACTCGTGGAGACAAGTTTTGGCTTTCTGAACCTCTCTGTGAAGGCTCACATGTTCAAGTGGGATCAGACACGATCGAGCATGGGGCTATAATTGGACAGAGGTCCAGAAACCTTGTAAAGTCTGTCAAGGAGAATCCTTTCATAGTCACTACAGTATCCACAGAAGACTACATCAACCTTGTGAAACGTCAGGCTCAGCCTATCTACCCGTTGGACGCTGCGTCGATTGTGACTCTAGCTGATCTCCATATTGACTATCCAGAGTTGGATGAGAACAACGAGCTGATACATCCACCTTTGCAATTCTTGGAAGCAGGAACAGGACATGGCTCATTAACCCTTGCCATATGTAATAGAATCCATGCAGCGAACTGTTTTTTCAACAAGTTTGGCAAACAGGGAGCTATTCTTCATTCCATAGACAACAATGAGGTTCATTCCAAGCGAGGGTCAAGTAACTTGCAAACTTTTAAGCGTGGCTTGTATTCAAATGATGTTAAATTCCATATTGCAGAGTCCCCTACTCAATGGCTTCAATCTGAAAGTAGCCAGGTATATAGAGACTATGAACATAATGGTGATGAGTTTTTGAGTGGCGTGTTTTTGGATATGGCCGATTTGGTGACCAACATCAGGCAAATATCCCTTAATATGAAACAGGATGCTCCGCTCATTGTCTTTAGTCCATCAATTTCGCAAATCCTAGATGTGTTGAAAGAAGTCAAGGAAAACAAGGACATAATCAAGTTGACACATACGAGAACAGTCCAATTGATGCCTGGTATTGGTGGTGGTCTACAAGAGTGGGACCTACGTTTTGCCAAAATCAAATCCAAAAACAACGATGAAACCGGTGTCGTTTGCAGACCCAAGGTGGGATCACGCGTCGTTGGTGGTGGGTTTGTTGGGATCTTTAGGAAACTACCTAGAGATGCTATTCTCAGATAGATAGATAATGTACATAATTGTTTGGATGTGTGTTCTAAACCGCCCATGCTATAAAACACGTTGTTTTAAACGTCTCTTGTTCTTTAGGACAACCTTCTGCTTGACTTCCTCCTCCTCCTCCTCCTCCTCTGATGACGACTCAATGTCCATCTCCTCGTCCTCAGACTCCATCTGCTGCTCTTTAGCCTCTTGTTTGGCCAACTTCTTTGCAATCTCCACTTCTCTCATTCTCAAGAGTTCTGGGTTAGAGTCAACCAGCTTCTTGTCTAGGGCTAGCTGTCTCTCCTTGTTGCCCTTCATTCTGTTCTTGTAGAAGGCACGCTCACGCTTCTGTCTAATTTCCTCCACACGAGCCATAGTCTTCAAGGTAGTAGCCACCAAATCTCTGTTGTAACGCACAGGGACATTTCTTCTTGCTGCAAATGTGAGGGTTGAGTCCACTGCGAGTTCTTTACCAGCAGCTTTTCTGAATGCTTTAGTCCATCTCAACTTTCTTGGGTTACGACGCTGTTTGAAAGCCTTGTGACACTTGGAACGGCAGAATCTGAACTCTTTGGCATCATTACGCACAAACATCATCCCATGACCGGGGTAAACTGGCGAAGAGCAAAAATGACAGGAATAGACTCTCATTTTTGTGGTATAATGTTGATAATGATATTGTTATTGTCTTTGTGAAATTTTTTTTAGTAAATAAATTTTTAAATTTTTTTTCTAATCTCATCAAAACTCATAACCATTTCTTTAATAGGGAACTACCTATTCAGGGTATTTACTTTTTTTTCTCTTTTTTTGATGTCAATGTGGTGGAAAAAAGTCACCAGGAGAAAAAAAGACTTTTGGTTGGTGTTTTGTTTGTGTGTTTCAGAGCCAACGACACGCACGACAACGATTCAAGAGGATGTCCACTAATACAATCGACGTACCAACGCTTCCGATTCCAGGCGAGCAGTACACTGGTCCAAACCAAATCGCCGTTGGTGCCAGTCAACAACAACAACAAGAACATGGAGGGCAGAAAAAAAGTGGAGCTGACTACTACTTTGATGCGGCACTCAGCACGATGGGGAACCATCCTATTTTGACTGGTATTGGTGGGTTCATGGTTGCCTATTTTATTGCTGGTTCTTTCAAGTCCTCACAGCCTGGTATCGACGGAAAGGCCTTCTTTAAAGGTGGTTTTGGCCCAAAGATGACAGCCAAGGAGGCTCTTCAGATCCTCAACTTGAGAGAGAGTACTCTGACAAAGAAGAAACTAAAAGAAGTTCACAGAAAAATCATGCTTGCGAACCACCCAGATAAGGGTGGCTCCCCATATCTTGCCACTAAAATCAACGAGGCAAAGGATTTTTTGCACAAGAGAGGTATTCAAAAGTGATTTTACTTTTACGTTCATTGTGTATATGTATATATTTTGCAGGATGGGGCCCCACCCTCCGTGCGCGCATGTGCCTCATTTTGCAACAATCGACACCACGTCTTCGTCATGAACGACATGGTTCAACCCACATTTCTGAGGATTATGCTTTGTAGATGAACCCCAAACTAGAGCGTATTTGAAATTCGTTTTGAAGTCCCGGTGAATACCATCACAGACATTTTCAATGGTGGATCCGTTTCTCACCACTAACGGGTCATCAAATTTCAGAGGAATACCCTTTCTCTTGGTGTACAGCTTCAAAAGATTCAGCTGATACCATATCTCTTCAACCACGTCATTCAGTCCCAGGTCCTGTTCGCACGACATAACCACTGTGTTTGGCTCCCTGGCAATCCTATCAACCTCCTCGATGGAAACGGCATCAATCTTGTTGTAAACGTACAAGCAGTTTACATATGTGACATGTGAGTCGTTCATGATGTCAATGAAGTCGTCAATAGTCACATTCTCATCTCTCACCAAAATGTCACAGTTGTGAATCTTGTAATCTTTGAGAATGTCATAAACCAAACTCTTGTCCAAGTTCTTAGGAGGTGTCAAAAAGTTGTACTTGATTCCGCCAGTCTTCTTGATCTTAAAGTAGATATTTGGCTTTGGCTTGTTGAGTCTAATACCAATGTTCTCCAGTTCTGCCTCAAGAATCTGCCTCTGGTCAGCAGATTTTGTTGCATCCAACACCATCAGAATCAAATCAGCGGTTTTAGCAGTTGCAATAACTTGACGACCACGACCTTTCCCTTCAGATGCTCCTCCAATGATACCTGGAAGATCAAGAATCTGGATGCTGGCACCTTCGTACTCCAACACACCGGGCACTGATGTCAACGTCGTGAACGCATAACTGGCAACCTCTGATTTGGTCTTCGTAATCTTGGAAAGAAAAGATGATTTCCCCACAGATGGGAACCCAATCAGAGCCACACGAGCATCACCACTCTTCTGCACTTCAAATCCTTGACCACCACCACCAGAACCACCAGCCTCTGGCTCCAGCAACTGCCTTTTAAGTCTCGCTAGTTTCCCCCTCTGAAGACCAATGTGATACTCTGTTGCCTTATTCTTTTGTGTTCTGGAAAGCTCCAGTTCAATCTGCTTGATCTTCTCAACAACAGACACCATCTTCTGTCTCTTCTCTTTTGTATTTGTTTTTGTGTTTGTGTTTTTTTTCTTCTTCTTGATGGTGGCAAAAAGGAAAAAGAGAAAAAAAAAATTGGAAGTCAACGAAACATAGTAAACAAAAGACTCTGAGAACAGAAAACAAAACAAACCAGAACCAGGAACAAAATGCAGGCCCCGGTTGTCTTTATGAGTAAGTGCGAAGTACGAAAACCCTCCAGTGCTGTACTGTGGATATCTTACTATGGAAGTTTTACTAACAAGGTGATTACCAAGACACGTCTGCTGAGCGCCAAACTGGTCGTCAGGCTCAAATCGCCAACATCACTGCTGCCAAAGCTGTGAGTGACATTGTGCGCACCTGTCTGGGACCAAAGGCGATGTTGAAAATGCTACTGGACCCAATGGGTGGTATTGTTTTGACGAATGACGGACATGCTATCCTCAGAGAGATTGATGTTGCCCACCCAGCTGCAAAATCGATGATTGAGTTGAGTAGAACCCAAGACGAGGAAGTCGGTGACGGTACCACCACTGTTATTATCCTTGCTGGTGAGATTCTTGCACAAACATACCCATACATTGAGAAGAACATTCATCCCGTTATCATTATCCAGGCGTTGAAGCAGGCGTTGAGCGATGCCCTAGAGATCATCCACGATTTGTCCAAACCAATCGACACCACCAACGAACAGGCAATGGTCAAGTTGATTGGAGCCTCCATTGGTACGAAATACATCAACAGGTGGTCCGAAAAGATGTGTCAACTCTCCTTGAAAGCTGTCCAAACGGTTTGTATCGATGATGGTGCTGAACACAAGGAGATTGATATCAAGAGATATATCCGTGTTGAAAAGATCCCTGGTGGCGAAATCGAAGAGAGTGAAGTTCTAAACGGTATCTTGATCAACAAGGATGTCACGCACCCAAAGATGAAGCGTAATATTGCCAATCCAAGAATTATCCTGTTGGATTGTCCATTGGAATACAAGAAGGGTGAGTCCCAAACCAACATTGAAATCACCAAGGAAGAGGACTGGAATAGAATCTTGGAGATTGAAGAGGAGCAAGTGAAGGAAATGTGTGAAAACCTGCTTGCTTTCAAACCTGATTTGGTGATTACCGAGAAGGGCGTGTCCGATCTTGCGCAACACTACCTTCTAAAGGGCGGTGTCTCTTGTTTGAGAAGGGTGAAAAAGTCAGATAACAATCGTATCTCACGTGCTACGGGTGCCACCATTGTTAACAGAATTGAGGACTTGAAGGAAACTGATGTGGGTACCAAGTGTGGATTGTTCAAAGTGGAGCTGATTGGCGATGAGTACTTTACATACCTTGTTGAATGTGACACCCCACAGGCCTGTACCGTGATGCTAAGGGGCCCATCAAAGGATATCTTGAACGAGGTTGACAGAAACTTGCAGGATGCTATGGCTGTCGCTAGAAATGTGTTTTTGGAGCCAAGTTTATCTCCAGGTGGTGGTGCTATCGAAATGGCTGTTGCTGTAAAACTCTCTGAGCGTGCAAAGACTATTGAAGGTGTGCAGCAATGGCCATATCAAGCTGTTGCAGATGCTTTTGAAGTTATCCCACGTACCTTGATCCAAAACTCTGGTGGCAATCCAATCAGAATCTTGTCTCAACTGAGAGCCAAGCACGCCAAGGGCGAGCACACTTTTGGTATTGATGGTGACAATGGCAAAGTTGTGGATATGGAGGATTATGGTGTTTGGGAGCCAGAGGTTATTAAACAGCAGAGTATCAAGACTGCTATTGAAAGTGCCAGTTTGCTGTTGAGAGTTGATGATATTGTCAGTGGTGTGCGCAAGTCTCAGGAATAAGTTTGTATTAAATAGTATAGAAGAGGGGGGAGGGACATTACATTTCCTAAGAACCAGATCTAATCTTGCATTTCCACATCTTCCAACTGTACATTATTCTCCCCTTCCTCCTCTTCCTCGTCTTCCTGTGGTGGCGGGAAATGAGATGCAATAATGTCAAGAATCTCCTGTGCTTGTGTTTCATCAAATCTCTGGTCACACTCTTCAACAATAGAAAACAGGTTAACCAGTGAATGCGGAGTCGAGTTTATGATTTGTAGTTTCTCAATTTTCTCCAAGGGGAAGTTTGAAAGCTCACGGATACATTCTGTGATGGCCTCTGAGGACTGGGTAGAAGTTGCGGACTTGTTGAGGTAGGATATTACATCTCTTGTTATGATTTCTAGATCTGGATTAAATGACTTCTTCAGCTTTCGCGCATCTGGATTCTTCTTCCAATGGTTATCTTGTTGAATCTGCTTGAGGTGTTCATAAACCTCAAAGTCTGACAGAAGCTTTTCTCTAGGGGCCTCGATCTAATTAGTACTGGTTGTCAGTATTAAGAAAAAAAAAAGGATTGCCAGTCTTCCCCCAACAGCTTTGTTAGCCATGTGAAGATAACTCACCTTCATTGATATGCCACTGGTATCTATAACGAACTTAAACACACACGCACACACTGATGAAAGGAACTCGTTTTTGTGTATCCCTCTCTCCTATTACCATCTTTTTTTTTCTTTTTTTTTTTTTGGTAGTATATTATTCATAATCATCACGTGATTTGTTTATTTATTTTCTCCATGAAGAATGTGTCAGCAGTGCTTCAAACCGAAGTTTATCTTTCCTATTGGGGAAAACTGCTGCATATTGCAGGTTTTTTTTCTTTGGTCTTTTTTTTTTCTTGCACGCACGTGTTGTTGTTGTTTTTATGAGGGCCTTCTTTCTTTAAAATTAAATTAAATTGAACTTAATGAAGAACTTCTCATAGAAAGTTTTTACATATTGAATTCTTTCTTCCCAATCGCACCATTAGACCAAGAGACTAGCTGCAGCGATGAAGTTCGGACAGTATTTGAAGTCCTCGCTAATCAGAGACTACAATTTCTACTACATTGCTTATGATGACCTCAAGAATGAGATCAAGAAGGGCCTCCGTGATAATGAACAGTGGAACAACCAATTGGAGGAACAATTCCTCTCATCGTTGGAGACAGAGCTGGACAAGGTTTACACTTTCCAGAAGGTGAAGAACACTGAGATCTCGAGACGTGTCAAGGATGCTGAGCAACAAGTGAACTTGGTGATCCACGCCATTGACACTGACCAACCTCCTTTGGAACAGGACTTTGAGGATCTGGAGGAGGAACTGTCAGACATTATTGCTGATGTTCATGATCTGGCCAAGTTCACAAGATTGAACTACACTGGTTTTCAGAAGATCATCAAGAAGCACGATAAGCAGACCCAGTGGAACTTGAAGCCAGTGTTTCAAGTTAGACTGGATACCAAGCCTTTCTTCAAGGACAACTATGACTCTTTGGTGGTTAAGATTTCTGGTTTGTATGACTTGGTGAGAACAAGGGGTAACCCTGTCAAGGGTGACTCCTCTGCTGGTGGAGGGCAGCAAAACTTTGTTCGTCAAACCACAAAGTACTGGGTCCATCCAGACAATATCACTGAAGTGAAGCTGATTATTTTGAAGCATTTACCAGTCTTGGTCTTCAACTCTAACAAGGAATTTGACACTGAAGACTCTGCGATTACGTCCATCTACTATGATAATGAGAACATGGACTTGTACTATGGAAGATTGAGAAAGGATGAAGGTGCAGAGGCTCACAGATTGAGATGGTATGGTGGTATGGCTTCAGACACAATTTTTGTTGAGAGAAAGACTCACCGTGAAGACTGGACTGGTGAGAAGTCTGTTAAGGCCCGTTTTGCGTTGAAGGAGAGATTTGTCAATGCCTTCATGAAGGGTGAGTACACTGTTCCTCAGGCTTTTGAAAAGATGAGAAAGGACGGTAAGAAGCCATTGAAGGAGATTGAGAACCTGGAAGCGTTGGCTCGTGAAACCCAGTACACTGTCTTGAAGAAGAAATTGAGACCTGTTGTCAGATCGTTTTACAACAGAACTGCGTTCCAGTTGCCTGGTGATGCTAGAGTCCGTATCTCTCTGGATACTGAGCTAACTATGGTTAGAGAAGATAACTTTGACTCTGTTGATAGAACAAAGGGAAACTGGAGAAGAATGGATATTGGCGTTGACTGGCCGTTCGCTCACCTTCCTCCAAAGGACGTTGAGAGATTCCCCTATGCCGTGTTGGAGGTGAAGTTGCAGACTCAAATGGGGCAAGAACCTCCTGAATGGGTCAGAAACTTGATCTCGTCGCACTTGGTTGAGGCTGTTCCAAAGTTCTCCAAGTTTATTCACGGTATTGCCACTTTGCTGCCAGAGAGAGTTGACTTGATTCCATTCTGGCTACCTCAGATGAAGGTTGACATCAGAAAACCAGCCCTGGCCAATGAGATTGGTATCCACAGAAACACCAACTTGTCCAATAACAACACCACCGTGAGCAGCGGCGGAGAGTTTATGGATGATGAGGAGTTGGCTGGTTCTAACTTTGGATCAACCAATCAGCTGTTGTTGCAGCAGCCTAATAATGATCAAGCCAACGAAAACTCGACTCTATTGGCTCCTGCTGCTCAAACATCTCCTTTCAAACAACAATCAACAGCAAGATCAAGCAACCCACTCGTCAATATTTACAACGACATTGCTGCCAAGTTTGAGTACTGGTTCACAGATGAGAATTCTTACAAGGTTTCAAAGAATACTGTGTTTGAGTCCAAGATTGTTGCTCCTCCTGGTAAGAAGATTTGTGTTCCTGTCAGAGTCGAGCCAAAGGTTTACTTTGCCACTGAGAGAACATTCCTTGCATGGATCTCTATTGCGTTGATTCTGAGTGCCACCACAACTTCGCTCTTGACTTATGGTGATAAGGTCTCTCTGGCTGCATCTGTTGGTTTCTTCTTGACAACTGTTGGCACAATCGTTTATGCTACCTTTATGTACATGTGGAGAGTCATCAACATCCGGTCAAAGGTTGTCGCTACTTACGACGACAAGTATGGTCCAACAGCTATCTGTGCAGCATTGGCCCTTTCTGTCCTCTTTTCATTTATTGTGAGAATCCTTTAGAAAGCCAACAAAAGAAACATTATAAGTTGTACTAATAATGATAATAAACAAGACTAAATGACACTCTCAGAGCATCAGCGTAGAGGGAAATGTGGGTTTCCCGCATAAGCAAAAATGTACTTGTAATATTTATTTGTGGTTTGTGTGTGGGTAAAGTGATACATACACATTATTCATTTTGCAACTCAACAAGGACAATAAGAACCAGGAGTGTACTAAAGAGAGCTCAGTTCAGGGTATGAACAGCTCCGGGAACATCATGCCAGCAGTGACAACAACAGCAAACAACCAGAGAAACATGCCCTTGGGTGTAAACCCGAACAAGATGAATGCGAATCCAGTCCCACTGACATCCAATGTGTATATGCTGCACCACCACCACCACCACCATCTCGTACAGAAGCAGCCGTCACCACACCTATATCAACCACAAAGTTTGGAAGCACCATCACCAATGTTTGACCAGTATCAGTACTCCAAACCGCAGCCACAACCACAGCCACAGTCACAGCCACCCTCAAAGAACTTGTTGTTTTCCAAAAACTACCACTCGCCTGTTGTTGACCATTTTCGACAGTCCAAGGAGTCTTCATCGTATAACAACAACAGCAACCTCATTGGGTACTATGTCGGTGGTGGTGGTGGTGAACAGTTTTCAACAACACCACAGAATTACTATCTTCCACTTTTGCAAGGCGACAACAGCAACTTGTTTCCGGTGAGTTTCAGCCCTAGGACATCTCCAAACATGACACATAAGGAGAAGGTCAACCAATGGATTACTGATGTTCCAGTGCATTGTCATCAGGACATTGACGGCGAAGACTTGTGGATAAGCGACTGCTACCCTGCTGTGATTCCCATCAGCAGTGGGACAACGTTCTCCGACTTTCTTGACGATGAGTTATACGATGATGAGGACTCACAGGACTTGTTTGTTGACAAGGAGGACATGGTGGAGTTCCAATCAAGAAAGATCACAGAGTATGTGAGACGCTTGTACAATCTGGAGCAGCAGAGTAACATACATGATCATGGCCGTCATGATCATGAAGATGACGATGATGACGATTACAACGACAATCTTTCAAGTGTTCAAACAGACGAGGGTATGAAACAGAGGTATTTGGAACCCAGTTCTTTTCATCATCAAGAGGGCGATTTGTTGCAAGGTGATTTGAACTTGGACTTCTTCGGATCAGAACAGTTCCAAGCAGCTTTGGCTGGAGCTGTGGGAAACGCATCCATGGAGTTGGGTTTGAATAACAAGAAGAAGATGATGGCGGCGACAGCGGCGAAGAAGAAGAAGAAGAAGCAGAACAACAACAACAACAACAACAAATTGTGACTTTGTGGGAAGAGAGTTGGGTGGGTATCTCTGCTCTTTATTCACGTGATGTCACGTGTTAAACACGTAAAAGGTTGGTCTTCTTTTTGGTTTTTGTGTATTTTAAACTTGACTCTTATTATATACACATCACTTAATCAATTGGTAACATACTGATTGATCTATCCATTCTCAATAACTCGGCTGGTTGTATATGTCAGATCTTACACAAAGTGCCAATGTGCTTCTGAACAGGGTTCTTTCTTTGAAGGAGAGTTCTCCTCTGATTCTTCTTCAAGACACAATCGCACAGTCTTCTCAACCACTAATCGCAGAGTTTATCTACCATGTTCCTCACAGCACCAACGTTGTCTATGTGTCATACGAAACCATCAGCAGGCCTTCAAAACTTGTTGGTGTTGTTCAGAAGAAGGAGAATGTCGGCTTTTCCCTGATTGAGGCCTACGACTTGAGTCTTAAAAGGGTTATTGATGAGATAGACAAGGCCACCACAGGTGATCCACGGAGATACCTTGTGCTGATTGACTCCATCAACTACGTGGACACCGAAAACATTTCTCGTTTCTTAACCGCAATCATCAAGCCCAATGTCACTGTTTTGACAACATACCATGTGTCACTGCCCACTGAAGTGCGCCCAGCTGCCACTCATTACCATCCTTCGAGCCTTCAAATTCTCTCGTTTATTGCATCCTCGATCTTTGAGATCACACCTCGTCTAAGCTCTGATACGCAGGACGAAGTTGAGAAAGATCTCAATGGTCTCAAGATGGTTAAAGGTCTCAACTCCCGGGATGTTGTCACTGTGAACTTCACCAACAGACGAAAGTCCGGCAGATCAACCACCTACAAGTTTGTGATGAGCTTATCCAACCACCAGTACCACCAGGTTGACATGGCAGCAGGGGCAGCAGAGTCATCTGGTGATCTCTCTATGTTTGATGCTCTGACGACTTTCAACCTCAATACTTCTGCCAAACAGAAGCTAGCACGTGACAAGGTTGATCTACCCTACCTTGATGCTCAAAACTTTGAGGCTGGAGGGGCCATTGTGTACGAGTTTGAAAAAGATGATGACTACGATGAGGAGGATCCCTATGAAGACCCATTTTAACTGAACATACACAAATGTATTATCTATATAGTTTACCAAAGTTCTTTAATTCCGCTCCAGTCACCTTTCCTGCGGCGATCCCAGTAGCTCAGCCCTGGAGTCTTGATATACTCAAACTCCAACTCATTAACCTTCTTGAAAAAGTTGGGAACGTGCTGCGCACCAGCTTCAGCCAGACGTGCGCGCTCTTCACGCTGTCTTTGCTCGATTGCCAGTTTCAGCCCTTCAGCCTTGTCAATAAGACCATCCTCGTAGTTTCTCACGTCTGGACGCAAACGAGAATCTGTGGGTGGGATCAAACCCTCCTCGATTGAAGTGATTTCATTCATGTTTAGGGCAAAAGTGGTGAACCCCCACTTCTTGGACTCGTCCGCTGGTAAAGACGATATAGTCCAAAGCCTCTCGTTCAAACTAGCATCCTTTACGGACTTGAGGAATATTGAGTCCGTCCACTTTCCCTGTGCAAAGAAGTCAGACTTCTTCCGACCATCAGAGATATGGATTGAAACCTCCTCAGATCTTGCTGTCTGTCCAAAAAGACCTCCGCTGGATTTTTTGAACTCTAAGATCGCCCTCTTTCCCTCAGAGGAAGTGATTGATAAAGAAGAGTTAGCAGGTTCAGAATAGCGATCACCAGAAATGATGTTCTTGAGGATAGTTGATGGCTGGCACCATTTGAAAACCTCACCAGTCGTCTTTAGATGCAAACGAGTAGAACCCTTATTGATAATCTCCACTGATTTCCCCCAAAACTTCTGATCTGGACTCAGAGTCAAATGAATCTCCCAAAGCGGAGAGTCAGCGTGAAAGGAGAATATCTGAGGCTTGTGCGAAACCTTTTCACCAACAAGTCTGTAGTTTCTCTCAGGGTCGACAAATTCAAACGTTTCCCCGAGAATAGGATTAAACGGCTTTCGTTGATTTCTCTCTTTGGAACGGAAGGACCCCAAACACGATATCGCAAAAGTAGCAATTTTGATAAACTTCAAGTCCAAATTGGCCTCTTTTGCTGCATCATTCACCAGTTCGACAAACTCCATGCTCTCGGCAATCTTCTGAAGAATTGTGAGCGGCTCATTTGATGTTACAGGCATGGATACTGTGGTCAGATCTTTTCCAATGTTCTTCCTTAGCAGAGAAAACAGGGATTGTGGTGTGGAGGTGGATGGTTTGATGTCATTTCTTCTTTGCACTGGCTTGAGAGGAAGTGGATATAGATCTCCTGTTTCATCCTCTGCTTGCTCATCTATCTTATCGATCTGAAGCCTGGCCACGTTGTTGATAGAGTCATCATCGTCTGATAGTTCTTCAACTGAAAAGCTAGACTGTCTTCGGCCTGGAAGGAGTAGTACATGATCATCCAGTGTATCTTTCGCATCAAAATAGTCCTGTGAGACTATAGACGTTGCTTCAGACTTTGCATCCAGTTTGGTGAGTGATTTGACCTGAGTTGCCAAATGAGAGATTTCCAGCTTTATAGCCTCCGTATTTGTTGAAGTCACTTGTTCAGAAAGGGAAACCAGTCTGCTGTAAATCTCACACAACAACTCGTCGACATCATTGTTCTTTTGATCATTATCCAGTGGGGTTTTGAAGCTCAACTGTCGAGCCAATGGTTCAGTTGGAGGGAGCTCTGGCGAGTATACTGGAGAATTCGTGTCTTCATCATCAACGTTCAACTCGTCCAATTGGTTACTATTGCCATTGAGCTTGATAAAGTCCAATGCATGGATCCAGTTATCCCAGTCACGTTCGTTCATCGTCTTCAGCAACCAAATGTCCATGCCGGAGTCAATGACAATAGTGCTGGCTTCTTTCAAGGCAGATATAGTCGAGATATTGATTTGCATCTCACCCCTAATTTTCAACGAGTTCTCATTCTGATAGTATGAGAGTGTATTATATTTGAAATTGAGGATGAAAAACCTCTTGGTGAACCCTTGAAGCTTCTTTCTCTTCTTCTTCAAGAGGTAGCCCTGGAGGAACTGGCCCCTATCCGGGTGAAGCTGTCTTGAATGAAGAGATGAGGAGGATGAGTTAAGCTGTGGTCTCGGAGAATCGTTGACAAAGAACTTGTTGAATAGGACCTTCTTGGAGTAGCTCTTGGCGGAAGTGTTGTCAAAAATAAAGGCGTAGATGCCCTCGTGTTCCACCTTGAACTCGTTCTTGAAAAGCTGGTGTCTTTCAAGCTGCCCATAATTCTCCACCAGAGTGAGTGATGACTTCTGAAGACGCTCTTCAAGTGTAAGTGCCAGTGTGGAGTTGGACCGTTTGCGGTCAAAGACGTCATCCCCATCAAGCAAGGGGCTCTCCTGTTCACCAGCGGTTCGGTACACAGCCAGACTGATAGAACGCTTGAGCGGCTTCGCCTGAAAAACCACAGTGGAACCAGCAGGCACATTCACCCATTTAACAACAAATGCACGGGGAAGAACGTCAATAGTCTCCATTATCACTGAACAGAGTCCTGGCTGAGTTGATGTTGTTGATCGTTGTTGTTGTTGATTTGTTGTCAAAAGCTATTGCGGGTTTGTTTTGATTTTGGGAAGAGGAGGAAATCATCGAATGAATAATATATTATGTAATCAAAGATACCAAAAAGGGAACGAAAATAGATGATGACAGAAAGAAAAAGTGTGGCACACACACAGCTTGGTCTTTCTCAACCCAATCGTGATCTGTGTGGCCCCAAATTCACAATATATAGAAAAGGAAACAGCCGTAGTAGTTTATTTATATGAATAACTTTACTTAAGCAGCTCCCCGCTCCATGTGTGTGGGTGCTCTGTGTTATTTGTACAAGCATTCATTCTCCAAATGATGACCATCATCTGTCACAACTGCAGGACTGACAGAACGCCTATGTGGCGTCATCTCAACCAGCTCAAGTTGTGTAATGCTTGTGGACTCTACTACAAGTCGAAAGGCCAGCACCGCCCCACCGTCATTGTGTCTAAGAAGGAATCACTCTCCACCTCCCAGCTTATCGATAGTGTCATTGGCACACCTCCTCCTCCTGCTCAAACATGAACCACCACTACAGAGTTGATTCAATTAAGATCAAAAAGGAGAACATCATCGAGTACACAAACTGTGGGAATGTCAATACGTCTATCTGGCGCAGAGACCATCGGGGTAAAGTTATCTGCAACGCGTGTGGTCTCTACTACAAAAAGAAAGGTATGCATCGCATAGCTAAGCCAGAAGATTCTGGTGTGCTGTTGAAATTTGGGGATGAAACAATACGGTTCAACAGAATCAAGAGACGTAAGAGATCTAGTGCGGCACCCAATATAGATATCCAAAGCTCTCCCCCTCCGCCTGTTTTGACGACCCTACTTCCAAGTAGCCACACACTTCAAAAAACTGTCCCTACAGGCCTAATCGAACAATACCATTTTGACTACTCCACCAAGGAGAAGGAAGAAGTCTCCAATCGGAGTATCGGATTGGTTCCGATTAGCTCTATTTTGAACTAGGCTCTATTGATCTCTATACCTATGTAAAAACGCATAGATTGTAGCACACCCGACCGTTAATTGTGAATGGTAGACTACGATTACAGACTACAGAAGAGAGACTACAGATTACAGAGTGGAGGGAGGGCTAAGTCCGGACTATATAGTGGAGGGAGGGTAGAGTTGCTAAGTGCGGACTATATAGTGGAGGGCGGGTGGAGTTACTTGAGTCCGGACTTTCGATTCTATATGTGGCGAAGACTAGACCAACCTCCTACGGACCTAGGATCCTAGTCTGGCCATAGTCCATTCCGACCATCCATTATTACGACCTAATAAAATCCAAATCTGCCTAAGAAAACAAACAAAAAAAAACACCATCACACTCTTCAACTGCGTAATACTCCATCATCACTAAATGGACGCGCACAGCCAGCTCCTCGCGCCGTCACAAGTGAGTCATTCACTCGCCTGCTATTTCACCAATTGCACTTCGAAAACTCTCGTTGTGGTGAAGAACACACACCTCCAGCTCTTTGACATCCACAACGACAAGCTCCTCCTAATAAATGAGTTTCCACTGAACGGGTCCGTTGCAGGAATTGAGAGCGTAAGAACCAGCAATGGTGGTCTTGATCAACTTATTGTACTCACAAAGTTTGCAAAACTCTCTCTGGTCTCGTGGGACCAAGATAATTACACCATTACCACCACGTCTCTACATTTCTATGAGTTGGAGCTCTTGAAGAACAGCATCAACCCGCACCAGACCCACCACGAAGCAAGACTAAGGCTCGAGCCTTCAGGCTACTGTTCGCTGGTAGTCTACAATGACCTGCTGGCCTTTCTTCCTTTCAAGCAAGAGGATGTTGACATGCAAGTGGATACTGCTGCTGCTGAAGATGACGAGCCATACACAACCTCCATTATTGTCCCCGTGCAAAAACTGGAATCATCCATCTCCAACATTGTGGACTGTGCATTTCTGCATAACTACAAGGACGCCACATTGGGTATTCTTTACTCAAAGGCGTTGACCTGGGCTGCCGATCTGCCTGCTAGAAAAGACCCCATGAGCTTCATTCTCTTGTCTTTGGACTTGTCAACTGGCTCTTCGACACCGATCCTGAATGTTGAGAATATACCGTATGATATATACCAGGTGAAGCCACTCGCTTCTCCGCTGAACGGTGCGCTGCTCGTTGGCGCAAACGAACTGCTACACATTGACAACTCGGGTAATGTCAAGGGTGTTGGTGTCAATCCTTACTGGGACCAATGCACTGATTTGAAGCTCGCTGATCAATCAGAGCTGAAGCTTGAGCTTGAAGATTGTGCTATTGAAGTATTACCAAACGGCTCCATTCTGATTATTGAACAGACTGGACTACTCTTCACCTTGACGTTGAGGATGGATGGTCGTAACGTCAAGGAGTTAATCATTGAGCCTCTTGACCTGGACATCAAAGCTGTGAATGCGCTGCATATGACTGTATGGGATGACTACCTGTTTGTGGCGAATGGCTCTTCTGATTCTCTGCTTTTGAAGAAGCTAGTCCGTGAGTCGCACAGTGAAGAAACGAAGAAACCCAGCATAATAAAAAGAGATGAGGATGAAGATGAAGACTTGTATGATGATGATGAGGATGAGGATGAAGCAATAGATACCAAAGTCAACCTTTCATATAAA
Organism: Barnettozyma hawaiiensis; assembly: GCA_003706665.2. Taxonomy (NCBI): domain Eukaryota; kingdom Fungi; phylum Ascomycota; class Saccharomycetes; order Phaffomycetales; family Phaffomycetaceae; genus Barnettozyma; species Barnettozyma hawaiiensis. Next base: position 51,838 of record PPLY02000043.1, on the reverse strand, counting down.
CCAATTGACTCACTGATCAACAATGGGCCAATATCTTCCTTCACTCTGGGGAAAATGACACCTGCGTCAACTATTCAAGGCTTGCCCAACCCGAATCTCAAAGATGTTTCCATTGTTTGTACCACTGGGGAGTTATCTGCTGCAAGTCTCACAGCCATCAAGCCAGCTATCTCTCCTTTAGTCAAGTCGACTTTGAAGTTCAACAACATCACTAGAGTCTGGACTCTACTGAACAAGTACTTGGTGACTACAGACCCAACAAACTTCAAGTCAGAGATCTTCTTAACTGGCGAGAACTATAGAAACCTCCAAACGTTGGACTTTAAAAACAATACTGTCACAGTGGCCATCGCTACCCTTGCATCTGACACCAGAATTGTTCAAATCACCACCACTAATATCTTCCTTTTCGATGTCAACTTTAGAAAACTGATGCAAATCAATGTGGACTTTGAGATCTTGAGGGCAGAGGTGAAGGACCCGTTTGTTGTGATTACGTCTTCGAAGGGTGAGATCAAGCTATTTGAACTTGATGACAAGGGTAAAAAGAAGCTTGGAAAGGTAAAGCTGCCGATGGGAATGAGTGACATGATTTTAACCAGTGGTTCTATTGCTAGATCAGACATACTTGGAGGGGAGAAACATGTTTTCATCGTCACCACTGTGAACAATCAATTGTTTTTATTTGAGAGAGATCATGGGGACCAGTTTAGCCATCTCAATGGCTTTAACAAATTGCACGAAGTACTCGAGCTGCAGAACTTTACTGATGTTCCAGGCTTGATTCCGGATCCATTCATCAAAGAGATTCAACTTTTGAAACTGGGGACTGTTGATGACGAAGAATGGCTTGTCATTCTCACTGTCGGTGGTGAGCTGGTCTTTTACAAGCGGTACAACACAAACCAGAACAGTGTAAAGTTTGCTAAAGTGAACTGCAATTTGATCACTGGTGCCCCGGAGAATGTTTACTCCAGCTCCACTATCCTTGAAAGACGTCTTGTCCCGATTGAGCTTCAAGGAGAAAAGTTGATCTTTGTCACTGGTGCACAGCCATATTTCATCATGAAGGACTCACAGGCCTTGCCAAAAGTGTTCAAATTCACCTCTAACGCTGCAATTTCGGTCTGTAAATTGGGGGATGAGTTCATGTACATTGGCAATGACAAGAATGCTCGTATCTGTCAACTGCCCCGAGGTGCAGGCTTCAACTACTCACTAGATTTACCAATCCAGAGATTTGTTGTTGGTGAGACGGTGAATAATGTGGTTTATCATGAAGACTCTGAGCTGTTTGTTGTCTCCACTCTGAGAAGGGTTCCTTATGATGCTAGGGATGAAGATGATGACCCGATTGTTGGGACACAGGAGAGCAAGCCAAAATCGTACACATATCAGTCTACAGTGAAGTTGATCAACTCCAACTGGGTTACGATTGATGAATTGATATTCCCTGTTAATGAGGTGGTGAACGATATGAGGTCAATGAACCTGACTGTTTCTTATCGTTCAAAGAAGAAGAAGGAGTTTTTGGTGCTTGGAATTGGTGAGTACAGATCAGAGGATGCGACGGTGTATGGTGAGTACAATATCCAGGATATCATCTCCATTGTGCCTGATCCAACCAAGCCAGATGTGAATTTCAAGTTCAAGGAGATTTCGAAGGAGCATTTGAGGGGTGCAGTCACCAGTATCAGTGAAGTGAGTGGTCGTTTTGCAGTGGCTCAGGGGCAGAAGGTGCTGATTAGAGATTTACAACAGGATAACAGTACTGTTCCTGTCGCATTTTATGACACTGCGACGTATGTTTCTGAAGTGAAGAGTTTTGGAAACCTCTTGCTTCTGGGAGACTCTCTCAAAAGTTTGTGGTTGTTGGGTTTCGATGCAGAGCCTTACCGTTTGATGCTGCTAGGTAAGGATTTGCAGAATATCAACGTCTCTTGTGCCGACTTCATTGTGGCGAATCAAGAGATCTACTTCTTGTTGGCCGATGATGAGGAGAACTTGCAGCTGTTGGCGTATGATCCTGATGATGTGAAGTCCCTGAGGGGTGAGAAATTGTTGAAGAAATCCAGCTTCAAGACAAACACGCTTACAACTGCTTTGAGGATGATCCCAGTTAACGACAACCGATTCCAGAACATTGGTGTTGGTATCGATGGGTCAGTGTTCAAAGTTGTTCCACTTGGCGAGGACAGCTATAGACGGCTGTATGTTCTCCAACAACAGATCAGTGATAAAGTTGCACATTACTGTGGGCTGAATCCCAAGAGCAATCGGTACGCTGAAAACGAAGTTGGCTTCAAACCTATTCTGGAGTTTGGCCTGTTGAGATACTGGTTTAACTACCTGAACTTGGACAAGAGACTTAACTTTAGTGGTAAAGTTGGAAAAGGAGCGTATCTCGACATCTGGAAAGACATTGTGGAGATCGAGACGTCCCTGGACTTGCTGACGAGATGAATAGAGACCCTACCGTAAAAAGAATATGTATACTTGTATGTATATATCCTTATATGTCACGTGCTCTCATATACCCTCACGTGTTTTCAAAATGCCAATTCCGGATTTCCGAGGGCGGAAAACTGCTCCTGCGGGTTTGCCGTTTTCTAACCAAAAAAGAGAATAACAACAAAACAAAGATCAAATCAAAACAAAGAACAAAGGGTATCAAAACAAAATGCCCAACAGCTCGAAGAAGAAGACGGTGTCCTTCACGGACTTGACGGCGAGCTCTTCACGGCACAATATCAACAGTGATAGCAATAACAATATGAGTAATAGTAACAACAACCAACAGCAGCAACACCAGTACAACGAGCACCTTACAGCCACAAGCGAGACGTACAAAGTCAAAGCGTCAGTGAAACTTATCCCGGTGCACCTCCTACTGCAGTTCTGGTACACGTTCTACCACGCTGACCTCGAGAATGATCTCCGTGGGACATTGACAAGGGGCCTGTACGTACTCATAGCCACACAGTTGGCGTATGCGCCGCTTCTTGTTTCAACAGTGGTGACTGCCTCCAAGGGCAAACCAGTCAAGGTTGAGTACCAGCACCAGCTATTTGGTGTTGTGGGTGCTGTCGCATCGATTCCTCTGCTGTTTGTCGCTGTAGTGCTGTTTGGTGCTCCGTTCAGCACTGTTTGGGAGAATCTGATGATTGCATCACACTTGGCTGTGATTCTATATCCTTGCGTGGTGCTGCTGGCCAAGTTGAGAGTCAATGACATTAGTCTGAGGGCTGCTGCTGTGGTGGCTGTAGGTGCCTGGTTCGGAGCCATTGCCATTCCCTTGGACTGGGACAGACCATGGCAAGCGTGGCCACTACCTATTGTTGGTGGGGCCTACCTCGGAGGCGTAATTGCCTACTCTGCTGCGTGGTTGTACTAGAGCACCACAGTGCTATGATACACTTCAATGCGGTGGCTTCCACCCACTTCCTCTAATAGACATAGAATCTTCTTCTTCTTCAGTAAATCGTATTAGCGTAGCACTCTACATGAATATTCTTTGCGTATTCTCTTTATGTCTGCTATGTGTATATACACAGGCAGGTACATTAACAATCGAAACAGTACCGCCTGGTTATTACCGTTGACATTGAAGCAAATCAGAGAGTACACAGCACTGCTAACCTAGTGGAACCTGGGTGGTGGTGGCAGCTTTATTGAGGCAGAGTCTGCACTTTCTTTGGGTGGTAATGTTGTCACCGAGGAGGAGCCAAGTCCAAGCCCCGTTTCAGTCCCCAGTCCAGTCTGTTCAGTGTACCAAAGCCAAGCTAAATTAATAAATTATTAAACAGTGGGATATACACGTCACTAAATCACGACCAAGCCACACATAGCAAGGTTGCCTGCCCTCCTGTGCAACTATGGATGAAGTAAATAATTGTTATTGCTAAAGAAAAAGAATTGATAAGGGCGGCGGCTGCAACCCGTTCAGCAAGCAAGGCAACTTATTCAGAAAAAAGTCCCTTGCTTAAAGATTCTACGTTTTTTTGAAACAGACAGGTTTTTTTTTGTTTGTTTCTGTTTTTTTTTGCCGCCACAGCCAGGAGGGACCAGCAAGGTAGCCCGGTCTGGCTTCCTGTCTGGGCTGGGCAAATGTGGGTGGGTCCCTACCAGAATCCGAATCAGGCAGTGGAGAGCTTCCACTTTAGGCGGCACGGGGAGGAACTTATTTTTTATAGGATTTTGAAGTAGTCGCCAGACCCATTATTTTTTTTGCAGTTGGGGGGATGGGGAGGAGGAGCTATCTTAACACAAGTCCCATACAAGTCCCACATAAGTCCCACATAAGTCCCATACAAGTCCCATACAAGTCCCATACAAGTCCCTCTCCTGTTTGCACACATTAAACAAAAAAAGGTGAAAGGTTGTTCACAGGCCACGTCACCGTGCAGATTCAAGACAATGCGCAAAAGCCGAACGAACAAACACAAAAAAAGAACAAGGAAAAAAAAAAAGAGAGAGAAACAATTCTCTCAGTCTAATTTATAATCTAAATAATTTCTACTTTCTACTTTCTTCACCACCCACCACTTTCATTACATACTTCAACAAGAACTTATAATGGGTCTCAAGAACATCCTCAAGAAGACTCAGATCTGGACCCAGCAGTTGCAATCTCTGCCACTGCCACATCCAGACCACCCCGCCGCTGGTGGCGTTGCCGCCGCTGCCGGGGCCGCCGCTGGCCGTCTCAATGCAGAGGAATCCTTCCACTCCAGTTCCGAATCGCAGTCGCTCACTAGCTCAGGAAGTGCTCTGTCCAACTCGGTGTATGACCAGTACCTGGCACTTGACTCTGGATCGATTCCAAAAGAGCTGGTGCCCGTGGTTGCTCTTCTTCGCTGCCACCAAGCTCGTGTCTACACGAGAGGTGTTGCACACTGTTCAGAGGAGTACCCTGATGATACTCCTCCTACTGCTGCTGATAGTGATGTGGCGGAGCGCACCATGGCGTTTGTTGTGAAGGGCACTAGTTTGACGCTGTATGATAGTGAGAACATCTCTCACACGAAGCCAGTCACTCTCAATCTGGTTGACGGTGCTTTGCATCCAGACGTTCAGAACACATCCTTGGTTATTGCTGGCAACAAGGTTGCCCACCATTTGCGCTTTGACCAGCTGGATCAACTCCAGCTGACTGTGGCTGCTATCCACTTGGCCAGGTATGAATATATCCGCTTGAATGAAGCGTACACTGCTTCGCTGCTCAGTGCTAAGGGGCCTCAGTTGAGCGACCTCCACGTTGTGCTGGCTGAAAACAGATTTGTCTACGAGGAGCAATGCTCGCTCAAGGTTAACGGTGTGTGGAGGAATTGCGTGTGTGTTATCACTCCCAGTAGCGAGGGCAAGACGCTACTCTCCAGAAGTAGAAAAAGAGGAAGTGTGCATTTCTACTTGGGTTCGAAACCACTCAAGAAGAGGAATTTGCTCTGTGCAGTCAACAACCTCGACAATTGTTTCGCAGTCTTTACCCATGTTGACCTGGTGGATGACAGCTCGGTGATTCAGCTCAAGGGTGACATCAACCTCTACGACGTTGATGACAAAATGAACTTCTCCACCTCCTCCACCTCTTCCTCATCCTCTGCTCGCCGCAGAGCAGCATCCGTCTCCAGCACTTCATCAACGAAATCCAATAACAACAAGAACCCTACTTCATCTGCCATCAACAATACATCCATCTACGTTATGCCTAAAAACCACCCAGGTGTCAAGAACTTTGAGACGTTGATTAGATTCTTGATTCCAATGTATGACTCTTTCCAACTCTATGGCCGTCCAACCAGGCTTATTGCGGACAAGACCAATCCAGAATCGCTCCTATTTGGCCTTCCATCGCTCCCACGCTCAAGAATCCTCACGTTGGGACTGGCCACGACCACTGTTAAGCGCCATTGGGCTTCGATTATCGAAAGGGAGGACCTGACATCCCTCAAGGCTGCTGCTGGTAATTGTTTTCTCTTTGAAGCTGTGTTTGACCATGAGGTTGTGCAGTTGTACAAGGACATCAACCACCCTGGATTTGGCCATTTAAAGGAGGATCTTGCCGAGGAGGCTGGGTTTAAGGACCCTGTCGTTATGTACAACAGTCCCGGCCGCTTTGTTGCAAAACGAGTTGACGTTGATGATGCTGAAGGAGTGGTGGTTGACCAAAAGTTTGGTGCAGTGCAGGACATTGCTGAGAGGCACCAGGGCCTCAATGAGCTGACTAGCGGAGGCGTTGTTGGACAGGTTCCACCAATCGCTGCATGAGCAACTCCACATGATACCCCTATCCCCCATCCTTCCCGTGTGTGTTGCTGATTACTTTGTTCTAATAATCAGTTTGTTTGTTATTAGTTTATTCATCTATGTACAAAAAAAAGTAGTGATGGGTGGTGTTCTCGAGCCCCTACTTGTCCAATGAAAGATCCTTGTTCAACTTGTCCTCGATGTCTGCCTCCAGCTCCTCCAAAAGCGCCTCCTCTTGCTCGATTTGTTCCAGCGTGGTGGTGGTGTTGGTGAGCACTTCGCCACTTTCATTCTTAGCCAGTAGAAGATTCAACTCGGACTGTGGGTTGGACTTGAGCTCCTCGAAAGAACCAGTCTCAACAACCCCACCCTCTTTACCCAGAACAATAACTCGGGAGCTGTGCTTGATAGTGGAGACTCTGTGAGCAATGGAAATTGTAGTCTGGCCATTCTGGCTTCTCTCGAACAAGGTGTCAGCTACAATCTTCTCAGACTTGGAGTCGAGGGCAGACGTGCTCTCGTCAAGAATCAATATTGGTGGGTTTAGTAACAGGGCACGGGCCAAGGCAATCCGTTGTCTCTGTCCACCAGACAGTTGTGTGCCTCGAGGACCAACCATGGTGTCCAGGCCGTCTGGAAACTCAGAGAGGAAGTCAGTGACATTGGCTTGGTCCAGTGCCGTCTGAATTTGCGCATCTGTTGGAGTCTTGGGGATCGAGTAGGTGATGTTCTCCTTGATTGTCCCCGGGAACAATGGTGGCTCTTGCTGGACATAACCAATCTGTGAACGGTACGATCTGAGGTTGAACGAGGTGATATCTTTGCCGTTAATTGTGATGGTGCCGCTCATTGGGTCGTAGAATCTGAGCAGCAGGGATGTGACGGTGGACTTACCTGACCCTGATGGGCCAACAATGCAAATGAGTTCTCCTTGTTCAATCTTGAAATTGAGCTTGTTGAAAATGGTTATGTTCGGACGTGTTGGGTAGTTGAAGGCAATGTTGTGGAACTCGATTGTGGACGCAAGGTCCTGTGTGGTTGGCTTGACACCAGCAGTTGGTGAAATCGCAGGCCGTCTGTCGTTCAATTCAAAGATTCTCGAAGCAGCACCGGCACCTTTCATCAGCTCGGAGTAGAAATTCGACAGGCCAAACATCGAAGAGCCGGTGTAGACTGCATACATCATGAAGGAGGACAGCTCACCGACGGTCAAACTTCCGTTTCTAATCATGCTGGCTCCAATCCCCAAAAGTGTAATGAGCCCAATGTTTGCAATCAGCGAGGTTGTGCCGAAAAAGATCCCAGAAGTCGTCGCCTCCTTGACACCAATCTTGAAGACGTTTCTCACGTTGTGCGAGTACTTACCAACTTCAAGTCGTTCACCGGCATACGCCTGGATGGTTCTCGTGGCGTTCAACTGCTCCTCGGCCACCTTGGTCAGGTCGCCGATAGACGTCTGCAGGTCTCTGGACAAGTTTCTAATTCTCCTACCGTAAACAAAGGCCATTGTGCCGAGTGGTGGGCCCAACAGCAACATTATGGCAGTGAGTTTCCAACTCACCAGGGACATCATAGTGATACCAACACCGCCGCTCAAAACAGCACGGATACCATCGCTAATGTTCTGTGTTACAGATTTGGACACAATTGAGGCATCAGATGACAATCTGGATATCAAATCACCAACACGGTTATTATCAAGAAATGCAGCATCCTGCTCTAGTGACGCTTTCAACGTTCTTGTTCTCAACCTGGCCACGAGCTTCTCACCCACTGTTCTCAGAATGATAACTCTTCCCGCATTGCAAACGGCTCCAATGACAAAGACACCGCCTATTGCGGCAAAGAACTGGGGTAAGGAAAGGCCAAAGATGGTCGCATCCTCTAGCGACTCGTTTCCAGAGTCCAGAAACTTGCCAATCACCAGTGGAATTGACATGGTTATCGCTGATGAAACAGCCAAAAGACCCAGTGCACCAACCATTGGTTTGGTCTCTGGTTTGGCAAGCTGGAAAAGACGCTTGATATCACCAAACCCAGATGCTTTGGAGTCGTGCGGCGACAGCTGCTGAGACGAAGACACATTTCGCACTGAACCCACCCTCCTGCTGATGCTACTGCGGATGCTGTTACTTCCCTTCGGCAATCTTATCAAAAACGTACTTCCTCTGCTCGCAGAGAGTCTGAGTCCCAGACGCATGAACATTTTGTTTTTCACAGCAGGTTTTCCGACCACCAGCTGGTTGATTGGTTGGTTCGTTGAGTGTGTGTTGTGGTGGTGTGTTTTTGCCTTCAATAGCTATTATCAACTGTTACGATGTTATTAGAAAATCACGTGAGATTTTTTTCTTGTTGTTTTCCGGGTGTTATCACGTGAGACTGTTTTTTTCATTTCTTCCCATCGGAAGTCGAACCATTTCCGGTAGGATATCACGCTATTCACGTGACGTTATGTTTTACGGAATTCCCCCAGGCCAACTCAAAAAGTTTTTTGGCACAAAAAAAAAAAGGACAAAGGGAAGGGACATGAAAAAAATTGTTCACCACTGTTTTCTCTCTTTCTGTCTTTCTTTCTTTTGTTCTCAGTGGCAAAAAAGTTATTCATGTTGGAGGGAGAACAAAAGAACAAAGCCAAAACTGGCAGCATGCAAATGGGGCGGATACGGCCGCCACTACAGGGGATCATACACGATCTGCGAGACCGACTGCCAGTGTACGTGTCTGACTGGACAGATGCGTGGAACTACAGAGTGATTCCCTCGACGATCCTGACTTTCTTCACAAATATCTTCCCAGCACTGGCATTTGCACAGGATATGTTTGACCGTACCGACAACTCGTACGGTGTCAACGAGGTGCTTTTGGCATCTGGCATTGGCGGTGTCGTTTTTGGTTTGTTTGCAGGCCAGCCTCTAACAATTGTTGGTGTTACTGGGCCGATTGCCATCTTCAACTATACTGTTTACGAGATTGTGTCGCCGATGGGTCTCCACTTCTTTGCCTTTATGTTCTGGGTGGGCATCTGGGCCATGATTTGCCACATTGTTGTTGCCGCCCTGAACATGGTTACGCTGCTGAGGTTTGTCACGTGTTTCCCATGTGACATCTTTGGGATGTTTATCAATGTGGTTTATATTGAGAAGGGCATTGAGATCCTGAGCAGGCAGTTTAGCAACAGCGACGGTGGTGTTGGTGGATTTGCCAGCTGTGTCGTTGCCATTGTTATGTGTGTCACTGGTATGTTTGGGAACTGTTTCGGCCACACCAAGTACTTCAACCATGCAACCAGACAGTTTGTCGTTGACTACACGACACCTGCCTGTGTCGTCTTCTTCACTGGCATGATACACTTTGGTGGCTTCTTTTCCAATGTCGATTTTGAGAAGTTGCCCATATCAAGAGCGTTCCAGCCGACATCACGACCAAACTGGGTTGATGTCACTGGCTTATCAGTCGGCCATGTTTTCCTTGCACTGCCGTTTGGAATCATCCTCACAATCCTTTTCTACTTTGACCATTCGGTCTCTGCGTTGATGGCTCAGGACTCCAGCTACAAACTCCGCAAACCTGCATCATTCCACTATGATTTCTTACTCCTGGGAATCACCACTGGGATTGCGTCATTGCTGGGGGTGCCCTGTCCTAATGGGCTGATCCCACAGTCCCCGCTGCATACTGAGTCTTTACTGGTGAAGACAAAGAGCGGCGAAGTCATTGAAGCAGTGGAACAGCGGGTCACCAATACGGTTCAGGGTCTGATGATGTTTGGGATGATGACCGGTCCCTTGCTGGTGTGTCTTGGATTGATTCCGCAATGTGTTCTTGCCGGATTGTTCTTCATCATGGGATTTAAAGGGCTCCATGGTAATGCTATTGTCAACAGAGTGAGGTACTTGCTGAGTGAGAACACTGATGATGAGCTGGACAAGGTTACTCAACGTAAAGTGTGGCTGTTTGTCGCTTTTTCTCTAATTGGAACTGCGATTGAAGTGGCTATTGTGAATACCATTGCAGCGATTGGGTTTCCTGTGATCCTCTTGTTAACTGTGATTGTGACTTTCTGGTTTGGGAAGATATTCAGTGTCTGGGAACTGGATGTTCTAGACGGACCAGTCGCTCATGAGGAGACTGTCAAGAACTTGTAAAGCTGCTATTGTATATAACTTAATTCATTTTCGGAAGTATCAACAGAAAATCAAAAAAATTAGTTTAATTTGGCAACACACAGACCAGACCACACAGACCAGACAGCTCACAAGGAACCAAATGCACATACAGTACCTGGCTATCGTATTTGCTGGCCTACTGCAGGTCACTTTGGCCTCGCCAGGTGACACGCACCCAGTTTTCGTGAGCTGTCTAGCCCAATGCAGGGCACCCTGCCCACAAGGAGGGCCTCCTCCAGCTCCGTTTGAGCCACTATCACCACTCTTGAGAGTCCTGTTAGCGTGGGATTGCGAGAGTGACTGCGACTATCAGTGCCAGCAGATCACACTGGAATACATACTGGATCATGGCGAGGAGATTGTGCAGTTCCATGGGAAATGGCCGTTTGTTCGCCTGTTTGGTGCGCAGGAGCTCGCCAGTGTTGTCTTTTCAGTGCTGAACCTCGTCCCTCATTACGTGAACGCGAAGATAGCCTTTCGCAAGTACAAGCGAGCCCGTGGGGCTGAGGCTGTGCTCTACATGAATATCACCTCGGTGGCTGTGATTACGATGCTGGCGTGGGTGTGGTCGAGTGTCTTCCACATGCGTGACTTGAATTGGACAGAAACACTGGACTACACGTTTGCTGGGCTGACAGTGCTCTCAGGGTTCCATTACCTGATGATCCGTGTGCTTCGGTTGTACAACAAGCCCCCTGCTGACTGTCTCAAGGTGACTGCTCTCTGTGCACTGATGTTCAGCAGCCATTGTTGCAGACTCTGGTGGGACTGGTCCTACACGTACAATATGCAGGCCAACGTGTTCGTGGCAGTGCTTCAGTACACGCTGTTTGTGGTGCTGGCCTACCAGCACTACCAGCGAGGAAACAAACGGCTGGCCGTGATGCCTATTCTACTGATCATTAGTGTACTGTTTGGAATGTCATTCGAGATCTTTGACTTCTTCTCAGTATCAACACAGCTGGATGCCCATGCCGTGTGGCACGCAGTAACAGTTATCCCAGGTTGGTACCTGTACGACTTCTTTTACGCCGATGTCGAGAGCCTGAGACTGCGGTACCTCGACTAAAGATTTAGTTCTGTACTTTCAATCGTACCCATTTTGTCCTAGTAAATAGATCAAACAGACTGCTGTTAAACTGAAAAAACCATAAAGAGTTCCAACACATCTTGGTTAAAACAAAAGAAGAAGAAGCTCATATTCTCTTCACGATGTTGTAGTAATCACCAAAATGTGGTCCCAACCAGGTAAATAATCTTCACCTAAAAAAACTCCCAAAACAGAGAGACGCCGCTCTCTGTCTGTCTGTCTGTCTCTGTATCAGACGATAAGGAGGATCTGCATGCTTCTTTCTCACCGCTGGATGCCGCTGGCAAGGCATTTCAGCTCTTGTACGCCGCTTAGAATCAACCCACTGATACAGGTTGATGGAATTGTCGAAGACACTAAGAACAACAACACCAACACCAACAACAAGAACTTGAAAAGGGAGGGTAGATCAGGAAGACACGTTCCCAGATCACGGTCACGTCGAGGCCACAGTGGCAGTATTAGTGGTGTTCAAGCGAGCAAGAGTCGAAACAGCAACGGTGATGATCGTTACCAGGATTCAAAATGGGATAGGCTGAGGAATCTGATCTTCAAGTGCCTTGAGACGTCCAGTATAACACTGGCATCCTTGCTAGTGCTGGCTGGTGCAGGTTTCTCCTACCACGAATTCTATGGCGTCCATGTTATCTCAAAGATGAGCGAAGCATTCAACAAGGGGGGAGACGACGCATTTGAACTCACCATGCACAAGAGAACCACGTCAAGAGAAGGAGACTGGATTGAAAGACAACACCAGGAATTGCTTGATGCCATTGTGAGAGGCGACACTAGTGGCAGATACTTTCTTGTCACGGGCGAAAAGGGATGTGGTAAGTCATCAATGATTCTGAACTCGATGAAGAAGATTGATTCGTTCAACTGCTCTTTCATTGACGCGCACTCTGACCCAGAAATATTCAGAATCAGGTTGGGTAAGGCGTTAAATTTCGAATACCACGAGGATTACATTGGGTCCCTGTTCTCCATACGGGGCCCCCGAGATACTACGGCAATTCTGGATATTGAACGTGCTTTCAACAAGTTGGAGAACGTGGCAGTTCAAAGAGTAAAGAAGTATGGGAAGCCACTGGTCGTTGTCATTAACAATGCACATTTGATCAAAGATGATGAAGAAGGCGGAAAGCTGGTGGAACTCCTACAGCAGAAGGCAGAAGCACTGAGTGGGGCTGGGTTAGTAACCATGGTGTTCAATTCTGATGACTATTGGCTCTATGAGAGACTGAAGAAACTCGGTACCAGATTAGAAGTTATTAACGTTCGTGACTTCAACCGATCTGAGGCAGTGCGTGCTTTAAACGTTTCCCGGAAACGATACTATGGCGAAAACATTGATACCGAAATGTCCCATCGTATCTATGACTTGATTGGGGGGAGACCACAACATATTTCTGAGGTTTCTAAACATCCTGATCTTCTCCAAGCTTGCCATCGTCTTATTGATCGCGAGAAGACTTGGTTCCTAAACCAGTGTGGGTTACTTGGTACCAGTATGGACGATGATGTCAATGAAAGTGGTAAATTTTCCACCTCAGCCATGTTACTGGTGAAAGAGTTTGCAGGGATGTACTTGGAAAACCCTGAATACCATGCAGCCTTCAACTTTCAGGACCATAAACTGCCCGAGTTGCCACTTTGGAGAGCCAGACAGATCATGACAAGAAATGACTTCATTCAGGTCTATGACAATCTGAATATATTCACCATTGACTCCTCCAACTCATTCGTGAGGGCTGACTCTGTTCCCATGATGCGTGGATTCTTGGAGATCTGTGAGCAGCCGGGATTCAGAGAACTACTGCAAGATACTCTGAAGCGTGTTGATGATATTGAATCGTTGGGAAGAACCAGAGAAATCGTTGCCAAAGACTTGGTTCTGGGTTCCAGTTACAGGGTCAAAAGGGAAGGTGGTGACGATGGTAGGTATGTAGTGAAAATCCATAATGACACCACCAGTGTACACGGTGACGATGATGATGATGATGATGATGATGATGGGCAAATCAAGATCCATCCCACAACGCGACATGGACAAAAGACGTTTTGGAAAGATCGGTTGAAAGGGTATAGGAACAATTGAAAACAAGATGGTGAGGTCATAAACTCTTGAACGTGATTCTCACGCTTTTCAAAAACTCTGTAAAGTCTCTTGTTTTGTTCAACTCTGATACAAGAGAATCAATTTTGTCGCTTTCAACAGTTGGGTTGGTTCCTTCAACTTGGTACAGCTCTTCGCTGACATTCAACAGCAACGAGTACTCTCTGTCATCGTTTGTGATGTTGACGAATGTGAACCGCAGGACGTCATCCTGAACACCGATGATTTTCAATCCCAGAACTGACTCATACGCAACAAGTTCAGGGATATCTCTAGCTTGGTTTTGGTAGATGCCTTGCTGAATCTTTTGCAACTGCTCTCTCTTCTCACCAACCTGGGACAGCAGCTGGCCCACTTGAGACTTCAAAGAGACGATTTCCGATTCGAGCGACGCTTGACGAGACGTGAGTTCATTGATATGAGTGCTGGATTGAGTAGACTGCTTGATTTCCTGCGATAGAGAGTTCTGAAGCCGCTGCTCTCGTGTCTGAAGCTGAGCAATACTGCCTTCAATCTGCTGTTTCTCCTGGGCCAAAGACGCAAGAGCCTGTTGATGCTGGTTATGCAGCTGCTGAAGCCGCGCTCTTTTCGTATGGATCCACTGGTTAATCGCGGTCTGTGTTGGCTGGAGGTTCAAGTTCATTAGTGAACGCTGGTGCTGGTTACTACTACTGTTTTGTGTTTGTGTCGTGTTTGTTGTTAATTATTATTATTATTATTTTTTTGAATGAATGAATCCATCTCCTGATGGCGACGGCGGCTATTTACACATCCTAACACCAATTGACAAAAACAGTAAGAAAAAGAAAAAATTGAGAGACACAAACAGAGACACAAAAACAGCTTCCAAAAGAATCTGGGGCAGCAGCAGCAGCCGCCCAGCTCATTTCCTGTTTTTTTATATTTTAATAATTATTTTCTTCTTGTTCTCTTCTTTTTTTTTAGATTGCTTTCTGTGCTTACTTTTAGTCCACTTCTAACTCCTCTTGTACTGCACTCTTGCGTAATTGATTAATTTGAACCACAAAGTAGGTCCATCCAGTGCGCTAGTCTTCTTGTTTTGTTTTGTTTTGTTTTGTTTTGTTTTGTTCTGTTTGTGAAAGCAATAAAAAAAAACAGATAACAGAACACAGAAAAAAAAACATGGATTCATCAAAGCCGCCCAGTTGTGGTGGTAGCCGCCATGAAGACGATGATGCAGCAGCGACTCCAGCCAATATGGCTCGTTCTTTTGTGGCAATGCTGACCCTTCCGTCCTCCTCCAGTACTGTATCTGCTGCTTCTCCTCCCGTGAAGGAGCAATCGACGTTTGAGATCAAGCACCAGCCGCTGAACTCTAGCACTTTGGAGGTTGAAGAGCTGGCTAGTCGTCTTGCTAAGCTGGGAATTGAGTGGGAATCAGACTACCCATGTTGGTTAATGAAGGATGTGCTGCTCCAAGGGCACCTCTACCTCAGTGACACCCACCTCACCTTCTTTGCCTTCTTGCCGCCCTTGACCGATTCCTCAACGAAGCCAGTGATGACAGGTAACTTGGGAATTGAAGGTGTCAGTACACTCATCACCCGTTACTATGCGATATTGAAAGGCAATACGCTTTCGATTTACAATAAGTCGACCGATCTCTACTTTCCTCAACTCACCATTGATCTAGGCACCGTGATTAAGGTTGAAATCATTGGTGAATCGTTTGTCAAGAATGGAACATGGATCAAGATCACGACTGAAAGCAAGAATTACAAGTTCCAGTGTGACTCAAGACATGCCGCCCGCGCATGGTTGGGTCAATTGAGGAAATGTACGTTTATCGCCAGAAATAAGGGTGATGAGGTTATCATCAAGTTCCCCCTACAGAACATTTTGGAACTTGAAAAGACTGAGCTTTTGGAAGGCAGTGACTCGCTCAAGATTGTCGTTGAAGAGGGAGAGTATGGGTATGATGACTACTTCTTTATGCTCTTTGACTCTGGAAATGCGTATCAAAACATTGACACTGCCATGAAAAATTCCAAAGGCAAGGAATCAGAAGAGGTTCTCAATTCGACTTTCAGAGATAGACCAACAAGTTCAAGCGATGACACTTCTTCGCTGTTGCCATTAAAGAAGGTCTTTGGCAGGTCTAGGGCCTCAACTAGAACTTCAGCAGAGTTCCAAGAATCAATCCCTCAAAATTCCCCAGTAGATGATGACACCTCTACAGTAGTGTCAAATGGTGGTGGTGGGCATCTTCCAGGTGGGAAAAAGCTCCTCGGCATGATGAATCCAGTCACTCCAATCAAGGGTCTACGCAAACGGCTAGCTTCTTCAGAACTATCCACACAAGATGAGGAGCAGCACGAAGAGATCATGCCTGATGGCCTGGTCTCCTCTGAAACTGTGTCCGAAAGTGACCTGCCAATTGATGAAACAGCACCCGCCTCTGAGGGAATTTATAAGTCCCCAACCTCTTCATCCACTTTCTCCAGCATCACAAGGCTACCAAAGACTGTTTTAAAGACAGCAACCACTCATCTGTGGTCCTCTCAACCGCAGCACTATACTTCCTTATCAATGGACAACAAAATGTCCGCAGAGGAAATTGATGCTGCAAATGAACGTTTCCAAAGGTACTTTTCTTTGGAAGCAGATGACACACTGGTTTCCACTTATTATTGCCATTTGCACCATTCTTTGCCAGTGTATGGTAAAGCATACCTTTCAGAGCATCACTTGTGCTTCCGTTCCTTGCTTCCAGGAACGAACACCAAGATGATTCTTCCTTTGAAAGATATTGAAACAGTCCGCAAAGAAACAGGTATCCTGGGCTATCAAGGCTTGGCTGTTGCGGTGCGTGGATATGAAGAGTTATTCTTGGAATTTGGATGGGGAAGTGGTAGAGATGATTGTGAATGGCTTGTTCTTAGAGGTATTGAAGAAAATAATATTGATATTATTGGCACAGAGGAGCAAAAAACTGACCCACGTCGTCCAAATCTCGATCTTGAACGTGCCAAGATCCGTATGATTGAAGATCAGATTTTCAGTGAATCAGGCCTTGATGTTTCCGTTATTATTGAAAACCATCCACTTGTTCAAACCACTGTTCATCCCGTTGGGAAACATTTCTGCCTGATGACTATTGGGTCCAGAGGTGATGTCCAACCATTTATTGCCTTGGGACTTGGATTGGTCAAGGAGGGTCACAAGGTCACTATTGCCACCCATTTGGAATTCAAGGAATGGATTGAATCATATGACTTTGGTTTCAGAGAGATTGCCGGTAACCCAACTCAACTGATGGCCTTGATGGTTCAACATGGTTCGATGAATGTCAGCATGCTTAAGGATGCCAGTGCAAATTTCAGAGGTTGGATCACTGAGCTACTAACAACAAGTTGGGAAGCTGTTCAAGGCTGTGATGTTTTGATTGAGGCCCCAAGTGCGTTGGCAGGTATCCACCTCGCTGAGAAATTGAAGATTCCTTATTTTAGAGCTTTCACTATGCCTTGGACTCGTACAAGAGCCTATCCACATTCGTTTATTGTTCCAGACCAGAAGAAAGGTGGGAGTTACAACTACCTGACCCACGTCATCTTTGAGAATGTCTATTGGAAAGGTACAGCCTCCCAGGTTAATAAGTTCCGTGTCGAGACTCTAGGGTTACCAAAGACAAGCTTGGGGGCACTGGGTACAGGCAAGATTCCTTTCTTATATAATGTGTCTCCAAATGTGATGCCACCTCCAGTGGATTTCAACGACTGGGTCAAAGTTACTGGATATTGGTTTTTGAATGAAGGTCACAAAAATGTCAGTCCTGATTTGTTGGAGTTTATCAAGAAGGCCAAAAAAGATGGAAAGAAGTTGGTCTACATTGGGTTTGGATCAGTTGTTGTGTCTGATTCAAGAGAGTTAACACAAGCAATCGTTGATGCCGTTGTTGACTCTGACGTTCGTTGCATTTTGAACAAGGGCTGGTCAGAAAGACTAGATTCAGAGTCAAAGAACAAGAACAAGCCAGAAGTTGAGTTACCTCCATCGATTTTCAACTCTGGCTCTGTTCCTCATGATTGGCTGTTCCCACAACTTGATGCGGTTGTGCACCATGGTGGTTCGGGAACAACCGGTGCTGGTTTGAGAGCTGGTTTGCCAACAATCATCAAACCGTTCTTTGGTGACCAGTTCTTCTACGCTGTTAGAATTGAAGACATTGGAGCTGGTATTGGCTTGAAGAAATTGAATAAGAAGTCTCTCAGTGCTGCTCTCAAGGAAGTCACCACCAACTCGCGCATGATTACCAAAGCTAGGGGCATTGGTGCCAAAATCCAGAAAGAAGATGGTGTCAAGGTGGCTATTGATTGTATCTACCGCGATTTTGAGTATGCAAAGGAAGTCATGGTGAAGAAGCACGAGTACAAGGACGAGGAGGATGACATGGAAGAGGTCAAACTCGTTGCCAATGAAACTAGTGGTGATTTCAGCAGATTCCTTGAGGATGAGTGGTATGTGGTTTAGAGGAGATACCGTACAATTACAAATACAACTAACAGTTTTCTATATTAACCGTTCTACCAGTTCGTAACGTCTTCAGCTTCGCCAAAGACAGACTCTGTGATTTCAGTGACGGGCTCTTCCTCCCACGCTGTGCCCGGTCCATTGACAATATCTGAACAGTTCTTCTTCAAAAAGTCAATAATCAGCTGATTGATGGCTGCAAACTCCAACAAAAAGGCATCATGGCCTTCTGGAGAGACAATTTTTTCCAGAGTGGAGTTTGGCATGTATTTGGCAATGGTCTCCTGTTCGGAATAGGTGAACAGCCCATCGGAACTGATACCAATAACCAACGCTGGCTGGGTCAGAGTGGCCAATACTTCAGCAACAGTCTCCCCTCGTTCTCTGGTGATATCATGGGTATCAAGCTTTCGAGACATGGAGATGTAGCAGTTGGCATCAAATCTATCAATGAACTTCTCGCCTTGATAGCGCAGATAGCTTTGGGCAGAGAAGTATGTTTGATGCTGCTTCGTCGCTGTGGACGACGATGAGGTGCTGGAGTCTTGTGACTGCGATCTTGTCTCGTCAGATGAGTCTACTTTCAACTTTCTGCCACGCTTATGTCCCTCATTGTGGATAGCCCAGTTCTCTTCTTGCGGTGTTGATGGCTGTCTCAGCTGCTGTTCTTGCAGCTTGTTCTGCGCACTCTTCTTGATGAGGTTGGGATTGCTTCTTCCGAATCTTTGCTCAAACGAGTTCCTTGATCTGTACGTTAGCAAGGCAGACATTCTGGCAGCACCAAGGCCCTGGCTTGGTGGGTCATTTAGATCGTAGTAGCCATCGAGATATTTTGGGTCTGAGTAGATGCACTGGCGCTGTGCCTCGCTCCAGCTGATGCACCAGGCTGATTGACGGGCTGAGGTTGCCAGTGGAACAATGTTTTGGACGTAATCTGAACCAAAGAAGGCCCACTCCAACACAAGCATCCCACCCATTGACCCCCCAATCACAACAGGGATCCTCTTGACACCCAGCGAGTCCAGCACCATTTTCGAAATTCTGACATCGTCCCTGACTGTACACAGAGGGAACTCTGGCCCGTATCTCTCACCAGTTTGTGGATTGATGGATACAGGGCTCGCTGAACCGTAGGGAGAGCCCAGCGAATTGAAACACACAATGAAGAACTTGGTCGGGTCAAAAGCTCGACTAGGACCAAGTAGTGGTCCCCACCAGTCAGCAATGTCAGCAGATCCAGTGAAGGCGTGGCAAATCACCATACAATTGTCACCGGACTGATTCAGATTCCCCCAAGTTTTGTACGCAACGGGTACCTCTTGCAGGACATGGCCTGTTTCCAGCTCAAACTGCGGAACGATTGCGATGCTCTGCTTGTTGACAAGCTTGGAAAATGGATTCTCTGGCTGCTCGTGTACTGTTTTGTACTGCATCTGGTTTGTTTATCTTTTTCGTACTATAAGATTAGTGGGAGGAAGGAGGAGTCATCATGCTGATAAAGATTGGTGATGGTGAAAAAAAAAATTGTGGCGGCAGCGGCATTTTGGCACGTGACAATGACAATTGAAAAGTGAATTATGTAATGATTATGTAATTTATGATTATATAATGATTATATAATTCTGTTTGACCGTGTTAAAATGGCAGATTGAGCGAATTTTTTTTTCGATGAGCTCTCGAGATAACACTTCACTATTGGAGAGAGCAGTATACACAGACAGCGTACACAGACAGCTAGGAGACCATGAGTGAGGGAAAGATCAACAAGAACGAAATCGAGAAACTTAACAGTGAAAACTATGCAAAGAGACTGGCGTACCGTCAACAGCAGGAGACGCTCCGCAAAAACCTCAAACACGTCAAGATTGACGAATCGTCCAAAGATACGATTGAGCTCCCAAGGAAGAGATTCTACAGACAGAGAGCCCATTCCAACCCATTTTCAGACCATCAACTAGAGTACCCTGAGTCGCCTGACCAGATGGACTGGACGAAATTCTATCCTCACTTTGTTGACGAGTCGACTGGAGAAGTGACAAAACGCGTCACCATTGCTGATGTCGGGTGTGGGTTTGGTGGTCTGTTAGTAGACCTGTCGCCAGCTCTCCCAGACCATCTCATTCTTGGTATGGAGATCAGAGTGCAGGTCACCAACTACGTTGAAGATCGGATCATTGCCCTCAGACAACAGAATATGGACCAGAATGGCTTCCAAAACATCAATGTGCTCAGAGGAAACGCCATGAAGTTCCTACCAAACTTCTTTTATAAGGCACAGCTCGAGAAGATGTTTTTCTGTTTCCCAGACCCGCACTTCAAGCAGAGAAAACACAAGGCCAGAATCATCACCAACACCTTGCTGAGCGAGTACGCCTATGTGCTGAAAGAAGGTGGTATCATCTACACTATCACTGATGTCCTGGATCTACATGAATGGATGGTGAAGCATCTAGACGAGCATCCACTATTTGAAAGAGTCGGTGACGAGTTTGAAGCACAGGACCCATGTGTCAAAATAATGAGAGAAAGCACTGAGGAGGGTAAAAAGGTGGCCAGAAACAAGGGATCCAAATACATCAAAGTGTACCGAAGACTACCAAACCCTTTGTGAACTTGGTCTATATCAATAGTTAGTATATGTATATCAGCAAAAGTATTCGCTTCCCGAAATAGGAATTCATGAATCCTAATTCTCTCAAAATGTGTATGTATAAACTAAACTCTATTTGAAATGCACACTTTCCTGGTCTGATTCGACTGCTCCCTCATTGTTGGTGGTGGTGGTGGTGTTCCCGTCTTCATCGTCATCCCCTCCTTTCTTGAACACCTTGCCCATAATAGATCCCACTGTGGCACTCCCACGTCTGAACGATCCACTCAGACTCTTTTGGTCATTCTTAAACTTGACAATCTCGTGAAACTCAGGTGGGTCGGTGCTATAGTTTGAAGCGTTTGAGCCACTCGCACTCATGCTCTTCTGTGTTTGAAACTGATTCAATTGGGTTCTAAACGAAGTCTCCGACGACCTCATAAGTGATTGGTGTGTCCCCATCAGTGGTGGTGGTGGTGTTGTGGTGGTTGTATCTAATGTTTTGTGGTTGAACAAAGCTTGCTGTCTTGCCAGTGCTGCACCACTCAGGTTCTGTTGGCTACTATTCGCTTCGTATTCATCGGCATAGCCATCGCCATCGCCGTCAGCAATTGGCTGATAAGAGGAACCAGAGAAACTGAACGTTGATGATCGGTCATCAAAAATTGAATCCATTTCCTCCAATGAAACACCTGCAGTCTCAGGATAGAGGTAGAAAACGACAAAGAACGAGATGAAACACGAGGTGGAATGGATTAGATACAGCCTCCAGGTGATCAGCTCTTGCAAAATAGGCGTCATTTCACCAACAAGCCAGTTGAAAAACCAGTTTGATGCAGTAGACAAAGAGGTGACTTTGGATCTCACTGACAAGGGCGAGATTTCGGCAGGATAGAGCCAGGGAATTGGTCCAAAGGAGTAGCCAAACGCTGCGTTGAAGATAATGACCAAGATGACAACCAAGTGTCTGGTTTCCTCAGTGTTGAGATAAAGTGCATAGGAAATTGAAGTCAAGGCAACACCCATGACCAGTGCACCTGAAAGAAGGACGGGTCTTCTCCCCCACTTGTCAACCAAAACCCATGGAGGCACTGTCGATGCAACGTAAAACAAAGAGTTGACACCTGTCATCAAAAGAGCGTCTCTCCCCTTCCATCCTGCTTGTTCAAACACCAATGGAGCATAGTATGAAATCACATTGATACCATTCATTTGGGCAAAAGCTTGGGCAGACATCGCAATAAACACTCTCTTCTTGTATCTCTTAAACATATACTTGTACGAACTTTCCCCTTCTAAACGATGAAGCACGACTGTCTCTTTGATATCTCTGAATTCACTACGAGCCCGTTCGTCTTGAACATCACCCTTTGAAGTTAGATCTGCAATGACAACAATCCCTTCAGCGTCGTGGTCTTTCGATAGAAGCCATCTGGGAGACTCGACAATGACATAGGATCCCAGAAACAGAGCAATGGCCAGCACACTCTGAATCGACAACGGCAGTCTCCACGCCATGTTAGACTTGATGGTGTAGCAAAAGTAGTCTGTCCACACAGATGCAGAGTATCCAACGATGTTCCCTGTGAACTCGACACAGGCCAGGAGACCTCGCTTATGGGACGGGGAAATCTCAGATTGGTAGACGGGAACAACCTGGGTAAGCACACCTATCCCTAAACCTGAAATGAATCTCGCTATTGTCAGCATGGTGAAGTTCAGGGCAAAAGTCTGGAGAGCACCACCAACGGCAAACAGCATTCCACCATATCTGATTGCTCGACGCCTCCCAATCTTATCTGAAACCTTCCCTGATAACAGCGAGGATATCAGTGCACCAATCTCCAGGATGGCAACCATTGTGCCAATCTGCGTACTGTTCGGAGAGTCAAAGTAATCCTTAAAGTGTTCATTCGTCAAAAGACCAGACATCACTCCTTGCTCATAGCCAAACAAGAGCACCCCCAGTGACACAAAGACAGTGGTGAAGTAAAGCAGCGGCTTGCCCACCAGGACTGATTCCTTTAGTTGTAGATGCTGGTATTCAAGATCTGACATTGCCAACTGCTAACCAACAATACAAATAAACAAACAAAGCATCTGAAAGAAGAAAAGAGAGAGTTTTTTAATTTTTTTTTTTTTCATCCCCCTTTTTTGTTTATCTTTGTGTCCATTACAAAAAAACAAATTACGTCATAGTGCAGGCAGTCATCCCGGGATGGCCGCTGCCGGCCCGGAAAACGGCGGGCGGCATATAAAACCGGGTAACTATATATCGTTATATATACATATATATATATAAACTTTACCAAGCAAAAAAAAACCAGTTTGATGCATATCTCAAGCGGTTGCATTGAACTCACCCTCTTCTAGTTTGGTTAGTTCCAAAGGTTTGCCAGTGATTCTGAAGTAAATGTCCTTGACATCCTCAGTAACACTCTCAAAGTGGGAAGAGGCATCATAAGACTTGGAAATGTAGACATTGTCATTGGAGCCATCGCTGGTTGGTTCAAAAATTTCAGACAGACCCATAAAGGTGTTCTGGAAGTTCTGAATTCCAAGTAGCTTGAAAGCGGATTGCAACTGAATGTGTGGTGGCTGGTCACCTTCAATCACAGTGGAAACAATGGCAACAGCCCGACCTTGTGGCGCAACCTTGTGCTCCCCACCAATCAATGCAATATAAATGTCATTCGTTCTGTTGATCTCCTTACCTGGAATGATGATTTGGCCAGATTTCTCGCCGGCTTTGAAAGGCAACTGATCCACAAACGAAATGGTTCGAATAACCTGCTTCGTCTTGCAAACCTTATCTGGAAAGTAGGTTGGGTCAGCAATGACTATTGGGGCCTTTACAGTGTGAGTCTCGCCGTCTAGCTCGATTTTGACACCACAAACCTTCTTCCTCTCGTCGTCATCATCATAGAGAGTCTCCTTCACAGTGGTGCCCAACATGAATGTACCCCCATGAATAGCACTCAAACGGGAAAACCCCTGGGGCAACTCACCAAGTCCATAGAGCGGGTACAAGTAAGGAGACTTGCCATATCTTGCGACAGACTGTACATACAAAATGATTCTCTCAATGGCAGTTCTGGCAGGCTGTTGCAAATAGTCATCATTGTCATACAAAGCCATCGCGTGTCCAATAAAGTTCTTGGTGCCTTCCTCCAAGCCAAACTTGTTGTAAACAGTGTCAGTAGTGTCAACATCCAAGTTGAGGCCCTTGTGGCTAGAAGGTTCTTCCTCCTTGTAGTTTGCAACGAATTGCATAAAGTTCTTCAAGCGTCTCTTTTCAAACAAGCCAATCAAGCCAGAGGTAACCGCTTCATACTCCGTAGCAGGGACTTTGGAAATCTTGCCGTAACGGTACACATAAGAGCCTTCAATCTGTTTGAATTCAACATATCTCGTAACGTTGGTGTGTACCAAGATATTGGTCAACTCACCATTGGCCATCAAAAACTTTGGAATCAAGTCAATACACCAGTCTCTGTTGCGACCAAGCGACTTGTCAGGATTGCTCTGTGGCTTAAATTTCTGGAAGAGCTGCTCCAAGTTCAATGACGCAGATTCACCACCATAGTAGTCTTGTCTATCAATGTGAAGCACTTTCTTGCCCTCCACAGAAAGAAGACCGGAAAGCACACACTCAGTCAGCCCTTTTGGTAGCTTATTAGTAAACCAAATCCAACTCCGCTACTGACTCCCCGAAAAAAGAATCATTACACACCTGTTCCGAGGACGATAACATCGTATTCTTCATCCATTTTTATTGAGCTTTGCTTTTGTGATTGTGGTTGAAGTTGTTGTTGTTGTTTGTTTTTTTGGGTTGTTTTTATAATCTTTTTTTTTTTTTTGATTCCTTGCTTTTAGTTCCGATATTTTCCTTTCAAAGAGGGTGTTGGTAATAAAACACTCTTACTGATACACGATACAAAAGAACAAATAGATTAACTTGTTTATTATTAACTGAAATTTTGTACATTCATAGCAGCAAAACTAACTAAAAAAAAAATGGTGATGATGATTAAAAAAATCCATGATACTGTTTGTTCACTTCACGTATTCAACGTTGTCTTTTGCCCATTTAACTCCATCAATGGCCTCTTCGTGGGTCCAGCCGTGTTTAACCTTCAAGTGTCTGCTTAGAGCATCGCAACGGGAAAACGTCTTCTTGCTTGAACCACCAGCAAGCTTGTTACATGCCAGACAGCGGAAGATCTTCTTGCGAGGGGCATGAATAGTCTCTTGGTGACGGATCAGGTCGTACGGCCGTGAAAACTGTTTGAGACACTCCTCTCCTGAAGTTGGGTTTATAATGTGGCACTGATGGATGGCAGCAGCAGCAGAATCAGCATCAACTGCAGATCCTACTGATTGCCTTCTACTGGAGATCAGCTTCTTGCGCTGTTGTTGAGGTGGTGGTTGTTGTTGCTGTTGTTGTTGGAATGCTGGTTCTGAATCCAAAATCGAACTGTTGGATGAGTAATCGTCATTCTCCTCCTCATCATCATCATCAGAGCTCACCAAGCTCATCTTGTCAACATCAGATTCAATTTCCAAGGAGCTAGTTCCAGCAATGCCAGACTCCTCTTCATTCGACATCACAGAATGCACCAAGTGGTTGCTGTGGCCATGGCCGTCGAATGACAATGGCGGCTTATCTAGCAATGCAGAGCTCTCCAAGTATCCATAACTTGAGGGCTCGGTGATATTATTACTCAAGTCAAAGTCATCATCATCATCATCATAGTCACTGAGTTCCTCATCCTCAATGTCTTCGGGTATCATATTTGGTGAGATTGCTGTAGGGAGGACTACAAACTTGTCGTCATCCTCATAAAAGTAATCCAATGAGAGATCCTCGTTGAACTTCAGCAGCTTGGTGGGTGGTTGATCCCGCTCAATAAACGTCTGTGGGCTGTATCTGGGTGTCTGCTGCTGCTGCTGCTGCTGCTGTAGCTGTAGCTGTTGTAGCTGTTGCTGCTGTTGTTGTTGCAGGAAAAATGAGGATGGGTTAGTCGTTGTCAAGGTTGGATCAGCAAACTCGTTGAATATCTGGGCAGCAGGGGCAATAGCAGTGGCAGTGTGTTCTTCTTCTGGGACATCATAATACCGATCGTTTGAAATGGTCTTTGACAGTTGGGTCAAATCGAGCTCTGGGATTGTCAGAAACTCCTCCGAGTTCAAAGCGCTAGTGTTGCGAAACAGCTTCTGTTGCAGAGTCGGCGAGTAGTGAACTCTATTGGACAAAAGCTGGTCCTCCATAGCATCCGTGAGGGTTCTGCGGAGAGGCGGGAAAGCAGTGAGAGAAGACATTTGTTCTTCTGGCGGGTTGGGGTTTGTTCGTTGTTTGTTCTGTTGGTGGTGGTGGTGGTGGTGACTCAAAGTGAAGGACACGAAAGGGGGGGAAAAAAAAAGGGGGCTCAATATATGCTGTCTTAACCCACTTGTTGAGTATAGTTATGTATATGCGTGAAGAGCTCTTTATGGAATAAAAACTATGGGTTCTTCCAGTCAAAATTGGTGTCTGGACTCTTCTTTTGACACGTTTAGATCTTGTCAAGAATTGAAAAAGGGGTTGGTGTGGTGGTTTTTTTTTTTTAATTTTAGATTACAAATAATAATTTTTTTCTCAATCCCTTATTTCCTCTGGTACGGCCACTACGATACCCTATCCGGGTAACCATTTTCACTATTACATCATTCCCGATATGGATAAATTGGCATCTCGAACATTCTACTAAATTAGTCATTGTGCGCATATTACTCAGCCCTTTTGTTGATCATCATCAAAACAACAACATCTTTCCTCATATGTCTTGTATTTATATTTGTAATTGATATCTATTGTTACTTTTTTTGTGATCATATTCTTTGCTCAGTGCTGGTTGTTTTAACGTACGACAGGTCCGACGGTGTTGGCAATGTCCGACGGTGAGATTACATAATCATACAACTCGTAATACACATCTTTACATAATCTCAATCACCACCATGACGGAGAGACAGTATCCGGGACAGTAAAAATGCCTGCCTACACTAAAGTTCCTCTCAATGTCAATGACGTTGCATCGTATTTAAATTTACGTGTGCACTAATATACAAACCCAATAACCATATTACCCATTTAAAATAAAACAAACACCCCCCACTTAGTTACCGAAACCATACAAGGTACGGCCTTGTCTCTTCAAGGCGTAAACGACATCCAAAGAAGTGACAGTCTTTCTCTTAGCGTGCTCAGTGTAGGTGACAGCGTCTCTAATAACGTTCTCCAAGAAGGACTTCAAGACACCTCTGACTTCTTCGTAGATCAGAGCAGAAATACGCTTGACACCACCTCTTCTGGCCAATCTTCTGATAGCTGGCTTTGTGATACCTTGAATGTTATCTCTCAAAATCTTTCTGTGACGCTTAGCACCACCTTTACCCAAACCTTTACCACCTTTACCTCTACCGGACATTGTTGTTGTTGTTGTTGTTGTTGTTGTTGTTAATTGGTTCTAACAAAAATTAGAGTTGCTAAAAAAGGTGGGAGAAGGCTGTGATTTAAATAGCGGGCTGGCGCGGGGGGTGGCGGAAAATTAATTTACAAGGAAATACCAACAAAAAAAAAAATTAATTTGCGGAAGCCAGAAATTTACACGCTGTGTTTTTGTTTTTGTTTTAGTATGGTCAGGTTGTCGTGGTTTGTTGTTGTTTGTTTTTGTTTTTCTTCCTCGCTTTCGCGGTGAGGTTCGGACAGAAATTTACACATCAGTTCGGTTACACGCGTGTAAAACACAGACTGAGGTTTGACAATTACACACAGCAAGCGTAAATTTGAAACCAAAATAAACAAAGAGTAAACAAAAACAATTCAAGTTCCAGAAAATACGCTTGTTCAGCGTATATTTCAACACGGTAGAGCCAGCGGTACAAAATGACCCGCCCAAAAAAAAAAAAAGAAGTGCGAATTATATAAAAACACAACAAGTTGCTGTTTTTTGTTTTTGGGTCTGTCTGTTTTTTGTTTTTGTTTTATATTACCAAAACACACACACAATGGCCAGAACCAAGCAAACTGCAAGAAAGTCCACTGGTGGTAAAGCTCCAAGAAAGCAATTGGCTTCCAAGGCTGCCAGAAAGTCCGCCCCATCTACTGGTGGTGTCAAGAAGCCACACAGATATAAACCAGGTACTGTCGCTTTGAGAGAAATTAGAAGATTCCAAAAGTCCACCGAATTGTTGATTAGAAAGTTGCCATTCCAAAGATTGGTTCGTGAAATCGCCCAAGATTTCAAGACCGACTTGAGATTCCAATCTTCTGCTATCGGTGCCTTGCAAGAGTCCGTTGAAGCTTACTTGGTTTCTCTATTCGAAGACACCAACTTGGCTGCCATCCACGCCAAGCGTGTCACCATCCAAAAGAAGGATATCCAATTGGCTAGAAGATTGAGAGGTGAGAGATCTTAAGAAAAAGGGATACTTTTCATAAATATTTACGTTACGGTTATTGTTAATTTTTTGTTTGGTTGGGTTATGGTTTCTAATGTATATCTGATGTTATGTTGTATTGATGTGATTGTATTAATTCTCTCCTATTCATTCTCTGCTTGCTTGTTAGGACAGCATCTCTATCTCTGCTTTTATTTATTTGGTGTAAGATAAGGGGGAGATCTGTACCATCCATCAATTTCATCATAATCAGACCATCAATTCAGTCATTAGTCCTCCAGTCCACCAGTCCATGCACCAGTCCGTCCACCCACCAGACCAGACCAGACCAGACCACCATTCAGCGCTCCAACTTTCCACTTTAAGTAGTTTTCTCCTTTAAGTAGTTTTCTTGTTCTTTCCGCCATACTTCTCCAAAAGAAGCAAAAAGATCCATGATAACAGAGCATAAGTCTTCTACAAGAACTAAACCACTCTCAGACTATTTAAAATCTATCAAATAATGCTGCGACAACATGGATCTCTAACTGTGGAGACTCCCACAACAGGATATAGAGTAAACAAATGGGCCTTGTTTCTACACTACTCGGAAACCATTTGGTGTTGGTTTTAGTGATTTTTGCTGCCGCCACTGTTGCCGTATTCAAGTATCAGTCACAGAAGAAATGGTACTCACAAATCACCACCAAGGCATTAGTGCCACCTGAGAAGGCTAATAACAAGTCTAGGAAGTTTGGACAATGGGTTCCTGAGTCATATGTGTATCCAAAGCCTGAGCCGTTCGCTGACTGGGACCTGAACATGACCAAGCCGATGCCATACAGGGCATTCAAACACAAGTACAATGTCACTATGGGTATCAGAAACATGCCAAAGGAGGACTGGATCCAGCTGGACAACGAATGGCTTAAATACCACCAGTTGAAACAGCAGAGACTGAACAGTGAGTTGAAGGATCAGCTGTACGGAACTTTTCCTGAAGCCAGGGCTGCTTCCTTAGAGCTCTTGCACGAGTTGAGAGAGTTCCTGCCTGCAAGATATCCAAGCCTGTTTCAGCAAACTGGCCAAAATGGAATCAAGATACTGGCAACAGGTGAGGAGTTTGATCTAGGACATTTGAAAGAGGATCCAATGTGGTATATTACCCAGTTGATTCAAGACGATATCGCCATCATGATTGAAGACGATAAAGGTGAATATTTCTTGAAGAGCGGTGCCATCTTGCTTGCTGGGTTTTGGAGATTCAAGGACAAGGCGAACATGTCGCTCAATGAAATTCACTTCTCTGGTGACGTGCCAAAGTACAAGACCCATTTACAAAAAGGTATGGAGAAGTTCTTTCAGAGATTGTCCACTGATGCTCCGGTTGTTAGAAACAACTACTTCTTGCAGACAGACAACCACTTGGACTGGTCTGTCTCCATCGGCAAAGAGACTGAGGAGAAGGTTGGCTGGTACACTGCTCCTGTCGCTACCGATATTAACCAGGTTTGGTACCGTTCTGAGAGACAGAGTCTGAGAAGGTTGCCTATAAGCGGTGGTGTAGTCTTCACCATCAGAACGTACTTCCTGCCAATCACTGAGTTATGCAAGGAGCCATTTATCCCATTGAGACTGTTGAACGGTATTGAGAGTTGGGATGATGATGTCAAGGAGTACAAAGGTTATCGGGTTTTCAAGGACGTGGTGATACCATATCTTCAAGAGAGGGTCAATGAACAGGAGCTGCAAGGGTATACAAGGGAAGCTGACAAGGCGCAGTTCCCCTTCTGAATGAAGTGAGAACAACTAAGAACTCCTCTCTTATTACAAATTATGCTGGAGGTAAAAATGCTGCAAAGAGGGCACATTGTAGCAGATTCCATGTAATCATCCAAGTAATCCACAGTTGTCCTCTCTTTCTCTCAAGTTGTGAGCTCAGGTACCAGAATTGTAACGGCAAGAATGTGCTAATCCTTAAAATAATTTGGGTGTTGAGGATGAAGATGGCAAGTATGAGGAACAAAAAGTTGATAAAAACCAAACTGGTCAAGGTCTTAAAGTGTACGAAGTAAACCCCACTCTTGAACAGCAAAAGTAACTGTGGTGCTGCAATAATGAAGTTTGGTATGTTGTTCAAGGTCCAGTACTTGAGAAAACCATTGTTCCAATACTTATCCTGGGCATATATGAAGAGCGATGGTATTCTATTCTGGCACCATGGTGGTGCTACACCGTGATCCATGGTGATGCAGAACTCGTGGTAAGGAAGGTAATTGTAGTAACAAATGCTTAATCCAAAGAGGAAACCTGATATCAAAGATCTTTTGGTACGAGTCGTCACGAAGTCGCAAAAATAGATGAATCCAAGAAGAAGTGAGTTTGATCTTGTCCAAAACGCGATTGAAAACGGGACAGATGTGGCGATATATAGCAGAGCATCACTCTTCAAATTGGCCACTTCCAATAGGATGAGCCCGACAAAAGTCGCAAGTGTGTTCAAGTTCTCGGAATACGGGGCCGTTCCAAAGACACCAATCGTGCTCAAAAGATATAAAGCAGCTGATCTCAGAGCAGTCTTGTTATCGAAATCACGGATCTTGAGCAAGGTGTACTCATAAAGCACCAAACTGCTGAAGAACTGGCTCAGGTTTGACACCACTGTGGCAATGAGGAAACGACGCGACGTGGAGGACCACGCCGAGGACCACGCCTCTGAAACACCGCGTATCAGACGCCACCAGAAAGGGCTAAAGACCCACTCGTGTTCAAACGAAGGACCATGTGTAAAAAGGTGCGCAAAATAGACACCGTCCCAATGCCGCAGCTTGTTAAGAACTTGTGACGATGTGGGCTCGAGCGCGTAGATGCTGGACGAAAGATCAAAAGTCGTCGTCGTCAGAGACAAGATGATACAATGGGCACTTTTCACAGCTAGAAATACCGCCAAAAGCTGCACATAGCTCACAGTCCTGCTGCTACTCAAAGCCATTCACAAAACAAAACAGAACAAAAAACAAAACACTGCTAAACCAAACACTGTTGACAATGTTTGTGTCAATCCTTTGTTTGTAAACAATGTTTTGTTTTGTTTTGTTCTGTTTTGTTTTGTTTTGATGTTTTGCGGCGATACTCGGCTTTTAGATTTTCCCGCTTTTATGAGAAGAAAAAAAAAACTAAATTTAAGCCAGAGACATAAAGTTGCCTGACTGACCTCTCTGAGAGAATTTTACAGACCCACTATCGCCACCGACTTTCGCCACTACCACTATTACTACCACAACGAGACAGAATGGCAGTGTGCTACGGTTACAGCTGCACAAATACATGGGTGTGGGCGCGTTGGGTGCTCTTTGTGCTCTTCATTCTGGGTCTGATTCTGCTTGTGATAAGTGCCATCCGAATAAACAAGCGTAGGGGCCAGCAGGGAAGACAGCCTATAGTGGGGACTGCATGGCTCACACCTCCAAGCTACATGCAGTCGGAGACACAGAATCCACCATACGTGCCTCAGTACTCTGCTGAAACCAACGATAATGACATGGGTTACTACGACGGCCAGGGGAACTTCCATGCGAACCCAAAGATGAAGGAAGCATTTGCCAACAGTCCCGCTCCTCCTCCTCCTGCAGTGCATTTGAACAACTTGGTACCAGACTCCACTGGACAGCAGAGCTCTAGAATAGGAGAGAATGAGTACGCGGACTTTGAGAGAGACTTTTCCCGTTATTACGGCAACACTGCTGCTGCGCCTACTACATCTCTGCAATCACCACCACCGTTTGGTACACCGTTGTCGTCTAGCAGCCCGGAGTTCCAGCCTCCAAACGGACCACCACCAGCCCATACCAAACAATAATGGGTTGGATGGATAGATACTATGTGGGCGGGTCTTTTTTCTAGTGTTACTATATGATTATTAATGTTTATGATGACTGATAAGTATATATTTATCCAAGTTTGTAAAAGAATCTAAAAACACCGATTAGAGTGTCTCAATACCGCCAATGTTGATGGCCTTGATGACGGTGTAGTCGTCAATACCATACAGGGAACCCTCTCTACCAAAACCGGACTCCTTGACACCACCAAATGGCAAAGACGCATCGGTGAAGACACCAGCGTTGCAACTAACCATACCACTTTCCAGGGCCTCAGCAACTGAGTACACTGTGTTGATGTTGGAGGAGAAGACGTACGAGGCAAGACCAACGTTCACATCGTTGGCCCATTCTACCACTTGCTTGGCATCGTCGAATGGGATAATGACACCCAACGGACCAAAAGTCTCTTCGGCAATCACCTTCGAGTCGATTGAGACATGGGACAGGACAGTTGGTTCGTAAAAGTGATGTCCAAGGTCTGGTCTTCTGCCACCTGGCAGCAAGACAGTGGCACCTTTGGAAATAGCATCTTGAACGTGGTCCTCAACCTTGGCCAAGGCATTCTCGTTAATCAAGGAGCCATGGGTTGTACCTTCAGCTAGCCCGTGTCCAAGCTTGAACTGCTTCACTTTCTCAACAAACTTGTTGGAGAACTCATCAAGGACACCACGCTGGACGTATATTCTGTTTGCACAAACACAGGTTTGGCCCAAACCTCTAAACTTGGATGCCAGTGATTGCTCGACAGCATTGTCAATATCAGCATCGTCAAAGACAATGATTGGGGCATTGCCTCCCAGTTCAAATGAAAGCTTCTTCAAAGTGGAGGCACTCTGCTCCATCAATATCTTACCAACGTTAGTGGAGCCAGTGAAGGTCAATTTCTTCACTTTTGGAGACTTACAAAGCATGAGACCAACAGCTGGGGTCCGGGTGTGGGACAAGACAACGTTGAAAGAGCCCTTTGGGAAGCCAGACTTCTCAGCAAGGTACGCGAGAGCAAGAGCAGACAGTGGGGTTTGTGTATCTGGCTTGATCACCACTGTACAACCCGCAGCAAGAGCTGCTGCTGCCTTTCTGGTGATCATGGCACTTGGGAAATTCCATGGGGTAATGATACCAACAACACCGACCGGCTGCTTCAAAGTGAACACCCTATTGGTTGGGTTGGCTGGCTGGATAGTATGACCGTAGATTCTTGGTGCCTCCTCAGCGTACCATTCAAAGTAGGAGGCAGCGTACTTAACCTCACCAAGGGCCTCGGCAAAGGCCTTTCCGTTCTCCCAAGCAATGATCTTTGCCAAATCATTCTGATTCTCAATCATCAAATTGTACAAGTTCCGCAACCAGCCGGCTCTCTGTCTTGGTGTCGTCTTCTTGTATGATTGGAACGCACTATAGGCAGCATCAATGGCGCTTTCAGTGGCTTCTAGCTCCTGGTCTGGCAACTCAGCAATCACTTTGAGGTTGGCAGGGTCTGTCACCTGGAACATCTGCGCAGAAGCAGTGATCCATTCGCCATTGATGAAGGCGCCGTTTCTGATGAGCTCTGGGTTTTCAAAGGTAGGAGTGACCATTATGCTTTGGGAGTCTGTCTGAAGGAGATTACAAAGAAGAGATGGAGCTGGCGGCGGCAGAGAGGAGGGGGGTCCAGCCTTTTTTTATAAGGCCGCTTCCCCCCGGAATTTTTTTTTTTTTTTGTGTTTGTTGAAAAAAAGCCCGCGCGGTGTTCGTCCCAAAGGGGAAACAAACACCGCTCTCTTGGTGGATGATTAGCCGCTCACCTCCACTTCGCTTCTTTCGAAGCACACCGACCCACCAATGGACTTCTACAAGAGCTTTCCGGACTCTGCTATCAATCTCGATGAGTCGTTCGATGTTATTCTCGAGGAGCTTTCTGATTCAGGCGTCACTTGTATGGAACTTTTGGCCTCTGCTCCTGTCGAGCTAGCGAACAAGCACCATTTGAACCTCAACAAGGTGCTGAGGCTTGTACACTTCCTCAAGAAGGAACAGGTAGGACAGTTCCAAAGCAAGGATGGGAACTGTGAAGAAGGGGATCAATGCCTCTCGACTGGCGATGCAAAACTGGACGGTGTGCTTGGAGGTGGCATCTACACACGACAGATAACAGAGGTATTCGGTGAATCCGCCACCGGAAAGTCACAGTTTGTTATGCAGCTTACTAGGTCAGTGGCGGGGTCTTCTTCTGGTGGTGCTAAGTCAGTCTTGATCTCCACTGAAGGATTCACAGAGACAAAGCGATTGGTCGAAATCAACCCAAACTTGGATGACGTTTTCACCATAAACTGTACTGACATGGAGGTTCAGGATCACATCTTCACTGTGCAGCTGCCGAGACTGTTGGCCTCTGAGAATGTCAAACTGGTGGTTATTGACTCCATTTCACACCATCTTCGAGTAGAATTTGAGAACGATTTCAACAAGTTGAGACAGAAGCTGATTGAAACTACTCTCAATCTTTTGAATCTGAGTATCATTCATAACTTTGCTCTTGTTGTTGTTAACCAGGTGAGCGAGAAGCCAATGAAACCCATTCTAGATACAGACTACAAGAAGTTGAACATTGACTATCAGATCGGCTGGTTGAACGGTTGGACCAAAGCAGACATTCTTCAACGGCAATCACCATACAACAACAACGGGGATGATCATGGAAATACCAAAATATCTACACTTGGACTAAACTGGGAACAGTTTGTCGATGTCAAAATACTACTGTGGAAATGTTATAATAAAGTTCAGGAAGATAATAATGATGATAACAACAACAACAACAAGGAGTTGAGTCAAGAATTGAATGGAGGGTATTATTGGGTTTCAAAGAGGTTCTTAAAACTGGTTTATTCCAACAGACAGGTTGAACCAGCAGAAAAAATTGAGTTCAAGATAGATAAGGATGGAATCTCAACCACTTGACCTGTATTGTTTTGTTCTTTCTATTTGTACTCTCCCTCCCCTCTTCAAGCGGCCGTTAGTTCTTCCAACTGGCCAACCACTGCAGTGGTATCTTCTTCTTCAGCTGGTGGGTATCCATTCTCCTGCATCTCGGCATCATCATCATCATCATCATCATCATCATCGTCATCTTCAAATACATCCTCATAGTTCTTCTCATCTGCGGAATTGTAGGTCAGGTCATACTCTTCTTCATCCAAGTCATTGTCAATAGTTAATCTCCTTCTCTTATCTGTACCTGTGGCCTGGTAATTTGACTGTTGGTAGGGATACAATTTAGGAGACTGTATTCTGGACCCATTGATGTAAAAAAAGCCAACTCTCTTCTTCTTCTTGTTGAACACAAACCACTTGTACTGCCAGAGAGAAGATGAAGAGCTGTTGCCTTCTTCAAAGTCTTCGCAGAACGAATCGTCATTAATTAAAAGCTCGTAACAAACGGCATTCTTTAGATCCAACTGTTCATCCAACAAGTCCCAAATAAACTGCATATCATCGTAATGTTTTCCCAATGAGATGAGTGTGTTTTCAAACTTGCTCTTCAACGCACTGAACGTGAGCTTGAGGAAGTTTGACGGTTGGAGTGATGAAAAGTCATTGTCTGGATAGGTTGAGTTGAGAATTCCAATCAGATATGCAAATGTTCTTCTGCTAGTGGTCTCATTGAGTGGGCCAAATGGAGTTTCATTATCAAAAGGAGAGGTGGTGCTGGTGCTGCTGTGCCCAGCAGCAGCGGCAGTGTTCCTGGAGGAGGAAAAATGCGGGTAATCCGTACTGAACCTTCTCTTTGCTACAAGGAACTCGTTATTCGGAGATATTATCTCGTGGTTGTCATTGTCACCACCCTCGTCTTTGGCACTGGACTCAATTAACGCGTCAAACTGCTTGTCAATCGTCTTGTACAACTTTCTGTCTGCACCGACGGCTTTGGTTGCAAACAGGTCGCATCCACCCTGCACCTGGCAGTCGGACGTCTGAAAGCTGAGGAACTGGTTAATCTGTTCGATATCAGACTCATCAAGGAACTTCATCTCATACAGAAGATAGTAGTAGTAGTTGAGTTGAGGAGCTTTGTTCTGGTTTGGTTCTGGTTCTGGTTTTTGTGGTTCGGACTTCTTTCCTTTTTTTGTTTTTGTGTTTTTATTCTAAATTCGTCCATTGCTTATGTCAGCTTTTAGTTTAGCAAACTGTCAAAACAGCAACCTAGGCAACGCGGACAGGACGTAAATACGCAAACTGACATAAAAAAAAATTCTTCTCATTTCCATTCTTCTTTATATAAAAAGCAGGGTGGCAAAAAACCAGTCTTTGTAATCATGGTGACATTGCCAAATTTTTTTGCTGCTCAAAAGGAATGCCTGAATCTAACGGAGCCACATCGTCTACAAGTGCGTTCGTTTCGACACTGATCCTGTATGGAATCATTGGAGGTGTCATGTACACTGTGTTTTCAGTGCTGAGACCAAAACAACCTCAAGTGTACCAGCCTAAATGTATGGAGTTGGCTACAGTTGAAAAGCCAAACAGGCCACCGCCGCCTGGCTCGCAAGGCGGTGCCAGTGGCAGCTCTTGGATTATGGAATTGTGGGGTCGGAACCGTACCTTTCTGCTCCAGTATATTGGTGTTGATGGCTACCTTTACACCAGATACATTGGCATATTCTCAATGGTTTCGATGGCTGGATGCGTCCTACTTTTCCCAATCCTACTCCCGGTCAATGCGACCAATGGCCAGAGTCTCGATGGGTTTGAGATATTGTCGTTTGCGAATGTCTTGAACAAGAATAGGTTTTATGCCCATGTGTTTTTGTCCTGGATCTTTTTTGGTGGAATAATATGGGTTATCTATAAGGAGCTGGTGTTTTACATCTCTCTTAGACACTCTTTTCAGACAGCACCTCTCTACGATGGCCTGTTGTCTTCCAGGACAGTTCTTGTCACTGATATTGCTGAGAACTTTGAGTCAGAGACGGAGCTTAGACGCGTGTTTCCCTTGATCAATAGAGTGTGGTACGCTAGAGACTATAAAGAGCTTTCAAAGCTGGTGAAGGCTCGCACTAAGCTTTCCAACAAATTTGAAGGAGCTTTGAACGGCGTGGTCAAAAAGTCTGTCAAGTACCACAAGAAATTGGTTAAGAAGAATGAGGAGGAGGAGGTCCAGGACCCCAGGGATCTGATCCAAAAGGAGCCAACACATAAACTGGGAAAAATTCCCCTCGTTGGTGAGAAGGTTAATACCATTGATTACTCGTTGAAGAAACTGCCAGAACTCACCAATGAAATTGAAACGCTCCAAGCAAACCCTGAATCACAAGAGCATGTTGGTTCGGTCTTTATGGAATTCCCAAACCAATTGGAAGCTCAACGGGCATATCAATCTTTGAAGTTCAACAAGGAGTTCAAAGGTGACTACTTGATTGGTGTCGCCCCTGAGGATGTGATTTGGGACAACTTGAGCCTTGGCAGAAGAAGCCAGCTCGGCAAGAGAATTCTTGCAAACACCTTTTTGACCCTTTTGATTCTCTTTTGGGCCATTCCTGTCGCTGTCGTTGGGTGCATTTCCAATATTACCTTTCTAACAGAGAAGATCCCCTTTCTGAGATTTATCAACAATTGTCCAGATGTTTTGTTAGGTTTAATCACTGGTGCTTTACCCACTATACTACTGGCAGTTTTGATGGCGTTGGTTCCGGTGATTATCAAGGCTGTTGGTCGGATTGGAGGTTTCAAAACTCACCAGCAACTGGATCTGTACTGTCAATCTTGGTTCTTTGGGTTCCAAGTTGTTCAAGTGTTTTTGGTTATGACTTTGGCTTCTGCAGCATCATCAACCGTCACTGCCATTATTAACGACCCATCTTCAGCGATGACACTACTAGCTGAAAATCTACCAAAGGCATCCAACTTTTACATTAGCTATTTCTTGATGTTGGGGCTCTATTCAACTGCATGGACCATTTTACAGGCTGTGCCTTTGGCTCTGAACCATGCATTGGCCTTTTTAATGAACACACCAAGAAAGAAGTGGACCAAGCAAAA
Source organism: Barnettozyma hawaiiensis (assembly GCA_003706665.2). Lineage (NCBI taxonomy): Eukaryota > Fungi > Ascomycota > Saccharomycetes > Phaffomycetales > Phaffomycetaceae > Barnettozyma > Barnettozyma hawaiiensis. The sequence goes on along the minus strand of PPLY02000043.1, from coordinate 13,815 downwards.
TGTTTTATCTGGACCTTCCTTTGGTGTGATCTACCCTCCGCAGGAATTGATGGTTGTTATCATGATTGTTTACTCTATAATCGCCCCTATTTTGTTGGTGTTTACCACATTGGCACTGGTTCTCTTTTATTTTGTTCAGCTTTACCTGTTTACGTATGTGAATGGTGGCGGATATGATATGAGAGGACGCAACTACCCTAAGGCACTGCTGCAAACATTTGTGGGTTTGTACCTGGCTGAGATTTGTCTCTTGGGTTTGTTTATCATGGCAAAGAGTTGGGGCCCAGTTGTCCTTGAGGCTATTGCTCTTGGAGTAACTGTGTTAGCACATTTGTACATTAGGTTCAAACTAGAGAGATGCTTTGAGATTGTACCTGTCAGTGCAATTAGTGCTGCTTACAGAGGTGATTCTTCTTCAGCCTCATCATATCCAAGAGATTTTGGTTGGAGGGAGATTGAAGATGTTGGGAGAGAGTACCCAGAAAGCAATAGTGCTCCATATGCTGCCGTTGGTTGTGGTGGTGATCCAGCTGCTACTTTGCAATCTAAGCAGCAAGCACAGAAAGATGTTAACGACTCCAATTCCTCTAGAAATGAGACTGTTCAAGCGGCAAATGCCGGGGAAAACAAGGGAGTTTATACGCAAGACGATGTCAACATGGAGAGGGATGTGGAAAAGCTTGGTGCTCTGACCAAGAGACAACCAATGCAAGTTTTTAAGAGATTTTTGAATCCAAAGGATGGGTATAGTTTCCATCTTGTGAAGGATCAGTTGCCTAAAGGGTTCAACCTAACACCAAGCTACTCTTCTGAGTATTTAGATGAGGCCTATTACGATCCTGCTATTCGTGACCAGCCACCAAAGATTTGGATCCCTCGTGATGACAATGGAGTCTCTCAATACGAGATTGGAAAGGCTCTTGCCCATGATGTTGAAGTGAGTGACGAAGGAGCAGTAATTAATGATGAAGGTAAACTGGAGGTTAGTGCTCCGCCTCCTGACTATGTCTTTGAGGTGAAGCACTAGTTGCCTAAATCTAGAGATGTGGTTGTGTATGTGTTTTGTTTTTATTTAAGAATTAAAGAAAGATATATATATGTGTGTTTTCTATTACTTAAGCAGAGATCCCTATTCACACAGAGGTGTTTATTTGACATTAATGTGTATTTATGATAGGTATCTTTTTATTTGATATATATTCATGTTTTATATCCGTCGGTATATATCCGTCGGATAAGCAGACAAAGTGAGTGTTTTTATATCATTTCTCTCTTTTTGGATGGATATTGATAATGGTAAACTAGTTACAGGTATAATGTCTACTGAATGTATTTCAATTAATATACAAACGAGCCACTACTGGGCGAAACAGCTTTCAAATAGTTTTTCTGCTCATTACACATTGGATTATATAATCGTATGTATATAGATGTTACGTTTGTCTGTCCTAAGATAACGAGAAAGGTTTGTGAGTTTTTTAGATATATCTTTACAAGACTTTTTCTCTCTCACCCTCTCTCTCTCTCTCCCTCACTTTCTGTAGAAGTGGTAGTAAAAAGTTATGATGAAAGTTGTATCGCTCTTTGTCCTTCCACTTCTTGGGTTTTTATCCCAAGCTTCAGCTCTCTTCCAGCCTGGGAAGGCTACTAACAGCTCAATTGCTGTCTACTGGGGTCAAGCTTCTAACCAGTACCCACAGAATAATATCAGTTATTACTGTGAATCAGAGTCTGTTGATATCCTAATTTTGGCATTCATTTCAGTTTTTGGTAAAGACTTCCAAGTCCAACAGTCTCGAGGTGATGGATTTGAATTAAACCTTTCTAATTTTTGCACTTTGAGTAAGGATGGACACCATATATGCAATGATGTTGGAAGTGGTATAAAAAGATGCCAAGAACTTGGTAAAAAAGTGATGTTGTCACTGGGTGGTGAGCAACCTGCGAAGGGGAAGGGTACTTATGGGTTTGAGTCCGATGAAGAGGCTAGAGAATTCGCCCGTAAGTTGTGGAATTACTTTGGTGAGGGAGATGGCAATAGCCAGGTGGTCAGACCTTTTGGAGACTCTGTGATTGATGGATTTGATATTGACGCAGAGAATACTGATCAGACTGGGTATCTTGCTCTAGTGAAGGAACTGGCGAGCCTTGGCCAACTGGAAGGTACGAAGGAGTACTTGTTCAGTTCTGCTCCACAATGCAGTTTCCCAGACGAGGGAAACAGTATTCTAATTGATGGATTTGAACTAGACTACCTCTTTGTTCAGTTCTATAATAACGAGTGCAAGCTTGACTCCAAGGCTTATAACTATGACATATGGAATAATCATCTAACAGCACTGGGACATAACAAGACCCAGATCTTTCTTGGATTGCCCTCTGGAAAAAATGCAGCTGGGAGTGGCTTTGTTGCAGATACTGACTTGATTCTCGTGAGAGTCCAAGAGATTCTGAATAAGGATGCTCGTTCACACTTTGGTGGTTTGATGTTTTGGGATGCAGCCAAAGGGTTTGATTTAGAGGAGAGAGATTCGATCGACCACAGCTACATTTACAAAGTGTGGAAGGAGATGGATCGTTTCAACTACATAGTAGAAGATACTGTGCCGGATGGAACTCCAGACGAAAGCAGTGAAACTTGGGAGGATGGTGGAGGAGATTCCCATACGAGTGCAGGATGGTTTTTGCATCCACATTGGCTTTTGATCATAATCACAAGTTCGTTCATGGTTTGGTTATAAAAACCAACAACAGACAAATCAATAAACAGTGCAAATGATTGGGAATCCGCTAATAGAAGTAACCTGGAGCACATGAAGTTTCTGCGGGCCCGGGAAAGGGGTGAATGAATACTTTTTTTTTGATTACTTAAAGCAGATAGTTCAATTACCCGGACTACATAAAAAACAACAAGGACAAATATTTACTCAAGTTTCAGTCAGTTGGAGAACCATATATCACTACTACACCAATCATGCTTTTCATTCGAACCATATTAATTCCTAGTATACAAAACCTTAACAATAAAAAACCAAAATAACCCTAAAATATAAACGTAACTCAAATCATTATATCGCTTAAGCAGAAGCAGAAGAAGAGTACTTGGTGACGGCTCTGGTACCTTCGGAGACAGCGTGCTTGGCCAACTCACCTGGCAAGATCAATCTAACGGCAGTTTGGATTTCTCTGGCAGAAATAGTGGACTTTTTGTTGTAAGCAGCCAACTTGGAAGCCTCAGAGGCGATTCTTTCAAAGATATCGTTGACAAAGGAGTTCATGATGGACATAGCCTTTTGGGAGATACCAGTGTCTGGATGTGTTTGCTTCAAGACCTTGTAAATGTAAGAAGCGTAAGTCTCTCTTCTGGTCTTGGATCTCTTCTTTGGACCTTCAGTGGAAGAAGAGGCAGTTTTTTTAGCAGCTGGTTTCTTCTCAGCTGGGGCCTTGGAGGCAGCAGGTTTCTTCTCAGCTTTTGGGGCCATTGTTTTATGATAGAATTTGATTAATGGAAAAAAGAAAAAAAGAAGAGAAAAGAAGAATTGGAACCTTGGAGTGGTTAGCCACAGACAGGAAACTGTGGGCTTATATATGAATTTTATTTATCCTCCCCTAATCAAACGCATTGTAACGCGGCAGCGCGTTTGGTTTGTTTTGATTTTTGCCGTCCAGATTTTACACACAAATAGAGCTCGCCGTGCGGGTAAAATCGAGCACTATACAAATATGAATAATCTTGTGCAGTTTGAAAATTACATAAAGATAGAAGAACCTATGCGTATATTTCGGACCGTCAATATAAAATCTTAGTTCCGGATTTTACACATGGAGGATGGTGTAAATTACAGCACAAGCATCGGACACAATGCAACTTTTGTTACACTGGAGCAAGGTGCAGGGTGGTAAACAGTCGGTACTTACTAGACCGGCAGAATAGTATAAGAAGTTCCACTTTCCCACTTGGACAATGTGGGATCTGTCTTCTTCCCTTTTTCTTTCTCCTTCTTTTCTTTCTTCTGTTCACAATAAACAACTTATTGAATAACTAAAAATGTCCGGTGGTAAAGGTGGTAAAGCAGGCTCCTCTGAAAAGGCTTCTCAATCTAGATCAGCTAAGGCTGGTTTGACCTTCCCAGTCGGAAGAGTCCACAGATTGTTGAGAAAGGGTAACTACGCCCAAAGAATTGGTTCTGGTGCTCCAGTCTACTTGACTGCTGTCCTTGAGTACTTGGCCGCTGAAATCTTGGAGTTGGCTGGTAACGCTGCCAGAGACAACAAGAAGACCAGAATCATCCCAAGACATTTGCAATTGGCCATTAGAAATGATGAAGAGTTGAACAAGTTGTTGGGTCACGTCACCATTGCACAAGGTGGTGTCTTGCCAAATATTCACCAAAACTTGTTGCCAAAGAAGTCTACCAAGGCTGCCAAGGCTTCCCAAGAGTTGTAATTTATAAGAAATTTTGGTATTGATGATGATTTGATTGTTTTATTTCTTTGTTACGTTGGTGGGTTTGTTTGAATTTTGTACATTATGGGTTATTCTTTTTTTAGTTTAAGGCAGGGATAATATGTGTTTTCTGGAAAGGATATCATCGTAGTTTATCTTAGGAGCTGGCAATGATATCAACAATGATGTTGATCACTGATACCAGCACCTCGACGCCCACCAATGCAATCACAATAAGTTCCAAATACTCCTCATTTGAATGACCCAACTGTTCCTTGAGCATTTGCAGTAGATCAGAAACAACTTCTAGTCTCTGATTCAAAAGAGCCACTCTTTGGTTGATTTCTAAATACCCCCTTGTGGCTTGATAGATGGGCTCCAAGTGTGGTTCGGCCCACATGATTTCTGGTGAGTCCAACACAGAGCCATGGAGGTTGATGTTGATCCTCAGGATGAACAGCTCACCAATGCTCTTCATGATCTCATCTTTGCTCATACCAACTTTACCATCAGATGCAATCTGTTGAGGGATATCTTGCGTGTCTTCAATAGTATTATTCACCAGCTCTTCAAATAGAGAGATTTTTACACTCTGTGATATAGCGTGAGATATGGAGAGCTTCAACATGTAATTAGACCCATCTCTTAGAGTAATAAAATCATTGTAGATTCTTGGTTGGTACGACTTGGTGATGTAATAGTTGAATTCCTCCACTTGGACATCCTCAGATGCCAGTTTCTCCATTTCAAACTTGGCTAGATCTGCCAAAAATGCTTGTTCCTCTCTCAAAGTGAACCCCCATAGGACTACGACACCGTACTCAAAAATGAATACATCGGTGTGTCTGTCGTCAATAGTAATTTCTCCTCCTTCATCATCAAGTCTGATTAGATCATCATGCGTCATTCTCTTGTCACCTCTCCAGTCCTTATAGACAAAAGGAGTGTAGAGACACTCGTCAAATAGTTTGGGGTGCGAATCATATATGCGCTTGTTGTCTTTCAGCCACCTTATTATGTCCTTCATCTTATAACTGCTTGCTGTACAGTAAGCTGTGACTCTTGGGAGCAAAGACCTCTGATTCTTCCCCAATCGCTCAGCATCTCTTCTGGCAGGTGTTTCCTTAATCCGACTCACCTGTGAATAAACATCTCTGCTTCCATCGCCGCTGCTTATTCCACCTTCATTGATTTCAGACAACGGCTCTTCTGGTAAGATCTTAAGCTTCTGAGTATTTCTAGATATCCTCTGAGGGCCCCGCTTCTTGCCTGAAGACACTCGTAAGGATACAACAGGCGTTGGTACTTCCGTTGTTTTGCTGGCTGTATGGTGTTGTTGTAGGGGCGCCTGGTTGCTGTTGCTGCCCAATTGAACAGGAGAACCTGAGCGCTTGTTTTCCTTGACAGTATCTGAAAGTAGATGATCAGTTTCGGACATGCTAATGATCTGCACAGAGTGAAGTCATCGATTGTACAAAGCGAGTTGGAGGGGAGGCGGCCTTCTTGAGAAGCCAGCTCTTTAACATTATGTCAGGAAACTTCGTTTTTCTTTGGGTTTAACGTGTTACCCGGCTCATTACAATGATGTTTATAAAATTTTAAGGGTAAGAAAAAAAATATAAAATTTAAGCGCCTGGCGATGAGGAGGGTTTTACACAAAAGACTTTTTTTGATACCAACAGCTCTGTTGTTGATTTCGTCGTGGTTCTCTGTTCATAAGACACATCATCGATGGTGAAATCTAGGAAAACGACTGAGTCTACCAAAAGATTCACTTTCCAGTCCTTCAGGGACAGAGTGGAGAATATCAAGATTGAGCCTTCCAAGAACCTGAAGACAAGAGCTTTTGATGAAGTCGATGAGTCGCACTTTCTGTCATCGTTGGACAGATGGGTGGAGTTTAATAGATCAGGGCCATTTACTCAGTTTGTGTTTGATGTGAGGGCTATGGCCCAGAGTCTTCCACAGATCATATTTCACAAGGAGAAGATCTTTGATGTATTGTCGGAGGCCATTCTAAAACATGACTCCTTGTCACTACAGCCATTGCTTGAAATTCTCGCACAGCTATGTCACGATTTAGGTCCAGACTTTATGGTGTTCTATGAGAGATCAATCAAAATGATTACACAACTTGCACTAACTGAGAAGAACCCAGAAGCCATAGAGTGGGAGTTCAACGCTCTGGCCTTTATTTTCAAGTATTTATCCAAGACATTATCCCAAGATCTGCTTCCCACATTTGCATTGCTTGAGCCATTACTCAAAGCGAAATCACATATTGCCAGATTCTGTTCTGAAGCCCTGTCATTTTTGATCAGGAAGATTGGTTCCAAGCAGCTTTTCACATTCACAAACTTTGCATTTGATAAGATTGGAAGCGATATACAATATCAACAGTCTATTGTTGTGCTTTTCAGTGAATCATTAAAGTCCACTAAAGGATCGATCCATTCGAAATCTAAGATCATTCTGGAAACCTTGTTGGAGAGAATCGACACTGATGAATCATCGTCAGTTTTGGCTGATATTTTGATTGACATTATCGGCTATGGGAACCAAGAGAATGTCGATGACATTTACAAACTTGTGTTGGAGAAAGTCCAAACGCAATTGAATTCCAATCCAAACTTTTTGGCATATTACCTCAGGATCCTTATTGCGTTGGTGTTTGCTGACTCTGGTAGAAAAGTCAGTGATTGGACTGCCCTTCTGGATACGGTGAAACTTGCCATTAATAAGAATAACCAGGACAGCAAGAGCTCTCACTATTACTTTATTTACCTGTTCACACTGCTGTTGCGTAATTGTGATGTGCAGTCATTCACAAAAGCCTACAATGACTTGTTCCAGTTTTCGTTATCCCTTGATGAGAAGTTCTTGCCGTTTGTACTGTCTATTACAGATGTCTCCAAAGAGAAGTCTTTGAAGTTTTCCCAATCATTTGTTCAAAAGTTTCTCAACAGGAACTGGGAGTCGAATTTGGAGGCTATTTCTCTATTCATCCAAGACTTGCAAGACAAGGATTTACTTGCGTCAAGCTCGGGTGATTCATTGAGATTCAAAGTGACGCTACCAAAGGACTCGATAGAGAAGGTTTACCTAGACTTGAAGGTGTTAACTATTTCCCAGTCAAGCGATCTTTACCAAGTATACTGGAGATTGTCCTTGTTGACTTTTTCAAAGTCGATACATACTGAAGAATTGATTAAGCTGTTCCAAAAGGTTAAGGATTTTGAAGACTCATCCAAGTTCAAGAAGACAGTCTTATCTAAGATAATTTCATTGCTGGTTGATGCTAAGCAGACTATTGATAAGTTAATAGTTGAGAACTTTGAGCTGCTATACACTGAGGTTGAATTCTTAACAAGTGCCACCAGATTTGTGAAGTTCTCCAAACAGCTTGAGAATCCATCACACTACATTCAGATTATTTCGAACAACCTGATCGTATCTGATCATCAGACCAGGTTGGAGTCTTTGAATTTGATAAATGCTTTGGCTAGCGGTGGGTTTGATGATGACATCGTGACAATTTCAAACCAAGCTGCCATCTTGGAGCAGATACCGCTGGATGTTTCCCACGATCGTGATATTTCTATCAGAATGAGAAGTTTTGCTGCAATCATCAAAAATTTGGATACCAACAATGATCTGAAGTCAGAAGTGTTCTTTAAGTTCATCTTTGGTCTCTTGAGTGTTGGGTTTTTACCAATGTGGAGAGCAGTAGAAGAAGTTTTGCCAACTGTTGCTCACAAGAACACACAGGTGGTTTGGAACTTGGCCTACGCTATGATCAACGGAGACATGCAAAAGGGAAAGCTAGAATACCTGTCTTTCTTTAAAGAGGAGGAGAAGGATTACTGTCCACAGTGGCAGATGATTGATCAAAGGTTACATTCAACACTTGATGCTATCTCCAGAACTGTCAGGGCTTACTCTAACAAAGAGAATTCCATTCTGGCAAAAGCTGAAGCAAAGTTTGCTTCAAAGGATTATCCAGATTTTATTCGTATGAATGCACTCAAAGTTTTGAAAGCCACACCATCTATCGCTGAGAAAAATTCTACTGCATTTGTCTCTTTAATTCTAGATGAGAATGAAGATGCTGATGCCGAAGTCACCCACCATGTCCACTTCACAACAAAAGAACAGGTGCTAATCTATGAGGTGATATCTTCCTTTAAGAAGCTCCAGAATATCCCCAAAGCTGAAGAATTGAGACAACAGCTACTTTGTGTTATTTCTGGGAAGGCACACGAGACCAGAATGGTTGCCCTGAAGGCCCTTATGGGGTATCATAACAAGAAAATCAACAAGTACAAGGACATACTCAACAATCTTCTTGATGATGCTGTGTTCCGTGATGAACTGGCCAAGATCTTTGCCCAAGGTGGTGATTCTGTGATTGAGGATTCAGATTTAGATGAAGTGATGCCAGTTATTTTGAGAATCCTGTTTGGCCGTGCACAGACTGTCACGTCCAGTGGAAATAAGAAGGGCTTGAGGCTTTCGGCTATAAATATCTTGGTTTCTATGAAATCCAAGTACGTCGAACAATTCCTGAGCATTGTTTCTGAGAAGATCCTCAATGATGATGATGAAATAATGGATTTTGAAGGTGTTACTGCAGACAGTGTGACAAGTGTACAGTTGAAGAGATGTCTTGGTTTCGTTAACTTGTCAACAGATATTATCAAGGCTCTTGGTGAGAAGTTTGTCGATGTGTTACCAAGAATGATAAAGCCATTACTACTAGCCCTTGTGCAAGCCCAAGTTGTGATTGATTCGGGTAGCTCTGAAGATGAGAGATTGATTGGAGTTGCTAAGAGCGTTAGACAAACAGGTGCAAAAGACCTCTTGTACTTGTTCCAACTATTGGGTGACTTCAATTGGGATGATTACATTGAAACCATTTATGAAAAGATCTTTACCCCACGTTTCCCACTGTTTGAGTTTGAGAATTTGCAACAGCCGTCATCCATGTTGAGCATTTTAGTTTGTTGGTCAGAGAATAAATCATACCATGAGCTTTTGATGATTAATGACTTTGAGCCTGCTTTGAAGGTTCTGACCTTGTTGTCTAATGCAAATGCCAAGGACAGCGTTACTTCCACAGTGTTTGATTTTGCCAGGAATGTTGTTATGATGTCGGGCAAAGGAAAGACTTCCGAACTGCAATCTATTGTTGCGGAGAGCGTCTTCAGCTCACTCAACGATGTACTTGACCGTATTAGTGATCAGGAGATTGTAACAAAGGCAATTGATTTACTGTTCGCTTTAGTGGAGAAGAAGCATGTCAAGGACCAGAATAGAAGAATCAAGCTTGTTGATTTGGCTACTAAGCTGCTTGAGAAGCCTGGTAACCAGATTTCCAGGCCATCAAAGCTTCAAGTTTTGCAGACATTGAAGGCATTGATCAATGATTTTGATGGCGATTTTGAAGGCATTAAGCACCTCTATGAAGTTGCTTCGAAGTTCCTAAAGCTATTCACTGACAGAGAACAACGTGCGGAACTAGTTAAAGTGGTTGTTTCCATTGGTGAGAAGTTTGAAGATTTTACTAAGGTTGCATCTTTGGTGGAGGAGATGAATGCATTCTCAAGAAGAAGCATGGAGGAGTTTGACTATGAGCGCAGGTTATCTGCGTATAGAGAGGTTAATGACAACTTGTACAGCACTCTTACAATTATGGAATGGCTGCCTCTGCTCAACAATGCCCTATTTTTTATGAATGAGGAGGATTTGTCTATTAGGACCAATGCTGGTTACACATTAAAACGTTATGTCGACGCCGTCTCTTCCCGAGAGACTGATAATGAGGATTTTATTCACCACTTCAAGACTTTATTCCTCACAAGTCTACGGTTCGGACTCAGAAACAAGGTGGAGGCAGTCCAGGCTGAGTACGTTGGCTTGTTGCACCACATTGTGGCAAATGCAAAACATGTTGATAATTTTGAGGACATGAGTGTCTTGCTTGAGCTTGATGATTCTCAAGGGGAGAAGGACAATTTTTTCACTGCTATTAACCATATCCAACTGTACAAACGCCAGCGTGCTGTCCGTGAACTGAAAATGAAATGCCACCACATCAAGGGGTCAAACATTGCTCATTATGTTCTTCCTATTGTCGAGAACTATGCCTACTGTACTGATGAAAAGTTCAGGAACTTGTCCAATGATGCCATTGATGTGATTGAAACCCTTGTTGAACGTGTTTCTTACAAGCAGTACGTTGCTGTGTTCAAGAGATATCTAGGTGGTATCAAAGAAGGTAGCGAGACGCAGCGTGATTCGGTGTTATTGATGCTCGCAGTCTCACAAGCGCTGCTTAATAACATTCAAGGTGACCCTGATTGCAGAATGGAAGGACTTCCAACCGACCATGAACTACTTGATGTTCAGATTGAGAGAGACATGATTGAGCCAATTACCAAGGTGCTGAATCTCAGAAATGAGGAGACAGTGGTACAGAGAACCCCCTTGATTCAAGCAATGGCTTCGTTGGTACTCTGCCTCTCACACCAGCGTATTGTTTCTGTTTTACCTGGTGTTCTCACCAAGATTTGTCAGACTTTGAGATCAAGATTTGATGATCTGCGTGAGGCGACAAGAAAGTACCTTGGTCGTGCTGCTAGGATACTTGGTGCCAAGTACCTTAAGTTCATCATTAAGGAACTCAAGACTGCCTTGGCGAGGGGTTTCCAGGTACATGTTTTAGGCTACACCGTGAATTCAATTCTATTGGTTACTGATTTGAATCATAGTGAACTGGATGAGAGTGCATCTTTGATTATGGACATTATCATGGAAAATATGTTTGGTTCTACTGGTCAAGATAAGGAGGCTGAGGGTTACAGAACTACAATGAAGGAGATTAAAACGAACAAGAGTTTTGACACTGCTGAAATGTTAAGTAAGCTGATTAGCTTGTCTAACTTTGGGGATATTGTGGCTCCCATCAAATTGTTGTTGACGGAAAGAATCACCTTCAGAGTACAGAACAAGCTTGATGAGTTGCTGAGACGTATAACCTTTGGTGTAGTGAAGAATGAACAATTGGCAACACAGGACATGCTGGTGTTGTGCTACCAGCTATTCCAAGAGTCTGAGAAGGAGGTGGTTTCCTACAAGATGAGAGGTAAGAAGAAGGAAGGAGCTGCAACTCTGTCAGCTGTGGACGAACACTTTTTGGTACAACTCGATTCCAAACCGCTCCGTGTTCAGAATGAGAACAACTCTGCTGTCATTGAGACTTTCCAGAAATTGTCACTTGAGTTGCTGAGAACGACTCTGTCCAAGAATCCAGATTTTGTGACTGGTGAGAAGCTTAACGGATTTTTACCATGCTTCAAGACTGCATTGGAATCAGAGAATGAGTCTGTTCTTATCGCTGTGTTGAGGGTGTTGACTTTGATCGTCAAGGTTCAGTTTGAGGGTGAAGAGGATATTTTTGAGTCTTGTGCAGAGAGGTGTCTCAGCGTGATCAAAGACTATCCATCTACCGAATCTGAACTAGTACAGGCTTGTTTCAAGTTCTTGTCGATTGTTATCCGTCACAGAGGAGATCTATCTCTCAGTGAAACTGCACTAGGATACCTCCTTGTACGTATCCAGCCAGATATGAACGATCAGAACAGGCAAGGTATGGCATTCACCTTTTTGAAGGCGATTGTGGCAAAGCATATCGTTATCCCAGAAGTTTATGACACGATGGACAAGGTACGGGAGGTGATGGTTACGAGTCATTCTAAGGAAAGACGTGATACATCCAGAAGTATCTACTTCCAGTTTATTATGGAGTATGACCAGGGCCGTGGCCGTTTAGAGAATCAGTTCAAATTCCTGGTTGATAACTTGAGTTATCCTGCTGAAGAGGGTAAACAGTCTGTTATGGAGTTGATCCACTTAATTATTGGGAAGAGTGGGCCCCAACTTTTGGAGGCCCTTGCCTCGTCTTTCTTTGTTGGACTAGCCAGAGTGTTGATCTCAGAAACAGAGCCAAAGACGAGAGAAATGGCTGTGGCTTTAATCACTCTGATTTTTGAGAAGACTGGTGTCGAAGGGTATGAAAGGTACATTACTGGTTGGCTCAACTCCAAAAACTCATCATTGCTCAAGTGTTCACTTCAACTCTACAGAATCAAGCTCAAGGTTGTTGGTATTGATGCCAGTACTAATTTGAAACCAGTTGACGAGGATGTGCTTCTTAATATCAAAGACATATTGTGCAAAGCTCATCCTGACTCTGAGGTTGAAATATCTTGGGAATTGATTTACAGTGCATTAAATTGCTTATTGGTGATTGCAGATAAGAGTCATGAACTAATTGACGAAGAGTTGAAGGGCCAAATCATTGCAGCCCTTCTGTTCCCACACTCTTGGATCAGATTAACCTCCAGCAGACTCGTCGGGTTACTTGCGACTAAAGAAGGGATGCTTGACGATGCTGATATACAAACAATTGCCAATAGGTTGCTACACCAACTACGTGCACCAAAGGTTGAAGAATCACTGACCGCTCAAGCTATCAAATTTTTGACTTTCGCCTTTATGAAGTGGGCCAAGGAGGACACTACCTTTGATCAATCATTGGTTATCCAGGATGAGCAAGAAGAGGAAGAGGAAGAGAAGGAGAAAGCGGAGGAGGTAAGTGATGAAGAGAAGAAGAAGTCAACAACTCTGATGGTTAATTGGGCCCTCAATAAAATTGGTGGCATAATCAAGTCTGAGAGAGTCACACATACAGCTAAGAAGGCGAGTGTGCAATTCTTCGCCATGACATTGCAGATTTTGGAAGCTGATCGAATCCAAGAGCTGGCTGAGCACTATTACATTTTGCCTTTGTTTGGCTTGCATGAGTCCGAATCTGATGATGATATGGATACTGAGCTCCAGGGTTTGGCATCTGAGTGTCTGAACATGATTGAGACCAAGATTGGATTGTCTGATTTTACACAGGCATACAGTGCCGTGAGAATGTTTGTGCTCAAGAGACGTCAAGAGAGACGCAGTGCCAGAGCAAAACTCGCTCTGAACGCTCCAGATATTGCTGCCAGAAGAAAGGTGAAGAAGCACATTAGAGGCAGAGAAAAGAGAAAGAACTTGAAGGATGCCAACGGCTTCTACCATGCAAAAAAGAAGAGAAGAGTTTAGTGGGGATGCATGTAGGCTTCCTTGTCCACATCTAGGTCTTATCAGAATGATGACCGAAACGAAACGCGCAATATGCATACAAAAATGTTATCGTCTGAAACTCGCAGGTATGCAGCAGCACTGTAAACTGCCAGGATCTCGTAAGTTACCACAGTAATCCAAAACTGGACCAATCAAAGTCCCCAAAGCAGATTTGTTTAGCAGTGACC
>PPLY02000042.1:0-81870 GCA_003706665.2 Barnettozyma hawaiiensis | reverse complement strand
GAATCTCTCTCTATAGTTCAGCAGGGCTGGTGGTGGTGGTGGTGGTGGTGGGGGTTCCTGAACAGTGTAGTGTAGTGTCCTGCTGTTGAAAGAAAAAACGCTTATTAGAACAATAACAAAGAAAAAACGTGAGATTGGCTCATCGCGTACAAAATTTGAATCAAAACCAGATTCTCAAACCTTTTATCACACCTACTGGCCTCTTCTCTTCTCTTTTTCTCTTGTTTCATCACTCTGCCCCCTCCCCCTCCCCCTCCTCTCTGTAATACCCACTGCAATATGTCACTTCCACTAGACAGACTTCTACTGATAAACAGACACCTGGACTCCCATTCCACAATCCAGCCTACATTCCCAGCCGTTCCACACTTTGTTAACAGTGTTGTGCAACAGCGAGTGGCTGTGGTACAAAAGAAGTATTACAACTGTCGTCTGCCGAGGTAAACAAAGGAACAGCCCTTCCTTTTCCTTCACCACCACCACCTTTAAAATGGCATTCACTTAATAATGAATTGATAGATATATAATTTTTTTCCTTTGTAGTGGGCATACCAATAAAGACATATACTAAACAATCAAAAATAGGTTTCGCCAACAACAACAACAACAACAACCAACAACAGAAAGATCACAGATACAAACACAATGCTAATCCTCGCTATTGGAGACCTTCATATCCCATATCGCCAATCATCTATTCCACCTAAATTTAAGAAACTTCTGACCCCAGGAAAGATCTCCCAGGTGCTATGCCTTGGAAATTCAACATCAACGTCAACTCACACCCATGACTACTTGCGTCAGTTATCCCCTGATTTCCAGCAAGTGAAGGGCCAGTTCGACCCAGACTCGACGCTACCTATGAGTTTGATTGTAACGCATGGTAATTGGCGCATCGGGTTCACCAATGGCTTTGGAATAGTGCCCGAGAATGACCCGCTGAGTTTGCTGACCTTGAGCAGACAGATGAACGTTGATGTCCTGATTTGGGGAGGTGAAGGCGGGAAAGTAGAGGCGTATGCTTTGGAAGGGAAGTTCTTTGTTAATCCGGGAAGTGCAACTGGTGCGATGGGACTTGGATGGGAAGAGAAAGAGGAGGAGGAGGGGGCTGAAGAAGGGGATTCTGAAGAGAAAAAACAAGAGGTGAACAAAGAGGAGGAGGAGGAGGAGGACGAAGTGATCCCAGAGGAGGAACTCCACGATAATATCCCGTCATTTACGCTACTGGACATTCAAGGCAAGCTGCTGACACTGTTCATTTATTCTTACATCAATGGAGAAGTCGTTGTGGACAAGGTTAGCCATAGAAGGGATTGAGAATCTACATACAAACAATAAAACCACATTCAAGAAATCCACGTTAATTAAAACTATTAAATTCTGGAAAAAGAAAATAAATCTAGAATATGCATTAGCAAATGTGATTCCCAAAGCGATACAAAAGAATCTTCATTTCCATTCCCTTGAACACACCTTTGTAGTGTGTTCTTTCTTTCAGAGGTTTAAAATAAGGTAGCGTGAGTTTTTCCACATCAACAAAACGTCTCGAGCCAAATGCACTCTAGTCATCATCTAGTGGGAATGGAATGAGTATTCATATGGGAACGGATTGAACTTACACTTTAACCTAGTGGGGTTGTCGTTGTTGTTGTTGTTGTAAGGAAGTGAAAAAAAATTTTTTTTCAAGGTTTTTTTTTTATAGACCTAGCTCTGAGGTTACCCGGTTCTTTAGCGCAAAATGTTTAGTAGGGCTTCGATTCTGTTCACAGTCTCACGGGTCGATGAGTTGCCGGTTTACAGACAAATCTTTGTGCCAAAAGTGACGATATAGTGTTACATTTATAAATCTATCTAATATGTACTGAGAGGGGATCCGCTTTATTCCTCCAGGCCATCCAGAAGATTGGTCTCCAAATCGTCCACTTCACCGCCTTGGAATAAACAAGGCAGAAGTTCGTCCACCTTCAACACTTTTTTCATAGAGTAAGCATCCTCACCGTCAGCATAGTAGCTCTTCTCCACACTCAACACGTCGAACTTTAAAGTATCTCTGTATAAATGCAGGGCAGCTCTGTTACTCTCACGCACATGCAGACTGACATACTCAGCCAGAAACGTCTCACACAGAGCGTATAGTGCTTGACGCATTAGTTTATCAGCAATACCCTGGCGTCTGTATGTTCTCATCACGGAAAGGGATGTGATGTGCCCGTGTGGGGTCTTGTCTGCTGCCTCTGGATCATCCTCCATCTTTGCGAGGACGTAACCCACCACCTTTTCGCTTGGTGCCACATAGCCTGGGTCACCTTTGACCTCGGGTGAGTGAGCAGGAGCGTTACTGGCGGCCGGGTCGTCAGATTGGACTTCACGAGGGATGTAATCAGTTGTGGTGGCCACGAACGAGCCTTCGGGCCATGAGAGAATGTGGTACATGTAGTACTTCAATTGATAGTTTTCAGGTAGGTTGTGGAGGTTCGCATTCTGCATAGCCTGAACATCGGCAATGGTGGCCTTTCTGATGGTGATGGCCATGGTGTGGATCAGATTTAACCCTGGTCTTTGGTAGATAGACTCACAAGATTAGAGGAAACTTGACCATTAAAGTCTCGTTCAACTTTCTTTCCACTTCGTATTACGTAATATATCTTTTAGAAAAAGTGTTTTTTTATTATGTCAGCAGAATTGGCCTGTGTACTGTCAACAGGCTCAAAGAAGGTGACAACAAAGTAAAGCGTTGAGAGGGACATGTTGTGTATCATTGCAGATCAATATATATATATATATATGCACGCTATTTACTGAATCTGATATGTTCTCTTTCAATGACACCGGTGTCGAACTTAATCAAAAAAACTGTTCGAAGGGGAAACTCATCTGTATCAACAGTGTGGGCAGTGACAGTGGCCCTGAAATAGGCAGCATCCAGAATTCCTTCAATGATACCAGCAGTAAATGCGCCCAAGTTGAGCTGGCCGTACTCTTTTGGTACACTGATGAACTGCGATACTAGAGGATTGTTGTCTGTGATCATGTACTCCTCTTCGGAGTCACTGCTCTTCTCCAGCCCGTCAGCCACCTTCCCAAAAAGAGATTTCCAGACCTGTGAGTGGATGAGCTGCAGCATTTCAACTATCCTGAGTTCTCTTTTGGCACTCTTACCATCCCGCAGTGTCAACAGTTCCAATGTTCTCTGACCGATTGAGTACCCGTACGAGTTCAGTGAGAATTCCAGCTGTTGAACACCACGGTTTTGTGTCTGTGAGTACTGGACCATGCCCATGAAGAGGAATGCCAGTGACGAAAGGTTCACCTCAGGCGTTCTTCGTGAGAGTGAGGTGTCGTAGATGGAAGGTGTCCTTTTGTTGGCGGTGATCGTGGTTGTAGTGGTGGAGGTGGAGGTCAGCGAAGAATGTTGGTACGATTGTGGTGGCAGTTGGATTGGACCCAGTGAAGGATTGTATCCTGGTTGGAGACGAGCAGGTGAAGTGTTCATTTCAGTCCCGGACGGATCGATTGTGTTCATTCTGTTTAGCCGCTGATCTGGCATATCGCTCGCAACTTGTTGTTTGTTGTTAAAAAGGCAGCGAAATCCCTTTTGTTTTTTTTTCCCTTCTTTCTTTCTGTTTTCCCTTGACACACATTCACCAAGATGGCCGTCTACAGGAGACGACGCCGCTTCAGTATATTCAAAGACAGCAATGGTACCTCCGGATACTCTTAATCTTCTGTTTAAAGGCAGTGGCGCTAACATTGTCTCGCAAAAGATATCTTGAGTGATGCCACTTTCAGTTTGCCAGGGGACCACAAGAAGAGTCGTCCATCAAAGGCAAGTGCAAGTGCAAGTGCAGCAGGAGTAGTAGCACTTTCACCAGATACTTCAAGTGACCTTTTGGACACACCAGACAAGGATGACTTGTTTTCTATGGGAATTCCAAGCGTGGTTCGCTCCGTGCGTAAGAAGGTGGTGTTGAAACTACCAGAGATCAAGAATTCATCACTTTTAAGAGCGATGGACCACCCCGCCATCAATAACTCCATGAGAGATAACTCTTTCCGTCACTCAGTCAATCTGAAAGACTTCACACCACAGAACGATACATGGGATGACTCTTCCCTTCTCCATCTCTCTGAGTTTGAACAACCGCCACAGTCCACTTCAACACCAAACAAGGGCTTGTTCTTGACACCTATCAAGTCCACCCCTTTCAACAGGAGACCTGAAGGGTATTCCACTCCAATGTTCAAGTTTGATTCCAAGAGTTTTGACCCTGATCTCTCCTCATGGCGGGCAAATCGGAGCGTGAACACTGTGGAGGTTAACTCTGAGGATGATGATTCTTTAATGAAGTCACCCTTGGCGTACAAGAATAATAGGCATGACAACTTGAAGGACGATTTGAATGCCATTACTGACAAATTGCGTCATTCGCTGTTGATCAACAGTTCATTGAAAGGTATTCAAGATGAGAGAATCGCTGAGATTGTGATGGGAGGAGAAGTCTCATCATCAAGCTCACCACTAATAGATAAAAGGAATAGCGTTAAGGGCTCGAAGAAGAGAACCAATACAAGACCGAGTACTCCATACAGAAAAAAGAAGCGCATTACTCATGATGTTGATCCCGATACTGACTATGATAATTTCAAGAGACTCTGCGGGACAGAGCGTGACCCTCTAGATATCATCTTACACTGAGCATCCCATCACCCGCCAATAAAGAAAAATCACACCCCTCTCTATATATATTCATATGATTATCTTTCTTGTTTTAGAAAGAGTCTTCGTTGGCTATTCCTTTAGAATAAATTCCCTTAGCTCCTTGTAAGCTTTGTCCAAGTCATCGTTGACGATAACCTTTTCATGTGCACCAGTCTCAGCATACGCCATCTCAGCAGCAGCGGCACTGATTCTCTTCTCCAAACTCTCTGGAGTCTCAGTACCTCTACCTTCCAGTCTGGCTCTCAAGGTCTCAATAGATGGAGGGGCCAAGAACAAGAATCTAGCGTTCAAGTCAGTGGCCTTGACAGAAATCACACCTTGCATATCAATATCCAGGATACAAATTCTACCCAACTTGGCGACGTCTTGGATAGCCTGGATGGAGGTACCGTAGTAGTTACCAGAAAACTGCGCCCACTCAATGAACTTCTTCTCTTCAATCAACTTCTGGAACTCAGGGACAGAAGTGAAGTGGTAGTCCTTACCATCAACCTCACCAGGTCTTGGACCACGCGTGGTATTAGAAACAGAGAAACCAAACTTGTCTGGGAACTCAGCAAAGAGCTTCTTCAAAAGAGTGGACTTACCGGCACCAGAAGGACCAGAGATGACAATTGGACGGTCTGTAGAGCGGCGTTAGTAAACCTTGGGATCGAATCAACAGTTTTTCAATAGAATTGGGGAGATGACGAGGTCATATCGCTTAATCAACCCATAAGGAAAGGGAGAATCGCAAAAGAAAGTAGAATGACAAAATCAGATCCAACTGTGAATCACTCACACAGACGTAACATACTGGCCATGGTGACGAATGATGCAAAACCAAAAAAAAAAAGATTAAGTTAAGAGACAAGACGCCCAAAAAATGTTCAAAAACTGGCGTCTACGTATTAAAAAAAAAGAAATAAACAGAAATATTACCGTACATGGAGATATTCCTGAATAGGCAATTTATGGTTATGTGCCCGCCTTACAGGTAGGGACACGACCTTTCCCAGTGTCAAATACACTGAGAGATTACATTAAAGCGAAACTTGATCGAAATCAAATCACAACACAGGAGACAGCAAAAACAAGGGAAAAACCGCACGACAGTTTTGCCAGTTTTGCAGCCAGCCAATGTCTCACTTAGTGCTCAGTATAGGGAAGTACCTGGCAAAGCGAGCGATTGCAGATGGTGATGATACGCCCGATGTGACAATCCCAGATGACGATGGCTTAGATGGCTCCAACCCTGTGACAGAGGAGATATTCAGTTCTTGGGCTTTATTCATTCTATTGCTCCTGCTGATTGCGGCACTCTGGAGTAGTTACTACTTACAGCAGAAGAGAATCCAAGCAGTTCACGAGACGGTGCTCTCGATTTTTTACGGAATGGTTATCGGCTTAGTTTTGAGAGTGTCACCTGGCCATTACATCCAGGACACTGTGACGTTCAATTCGAGCTATTTCTTCAACGTGCTGCTACCTCCCATTATTTTGAACTCAGGCTATGAACTTCATCAGGGCAATTTCTTCAAGAATATCTTTTCCATTATGATGTTTGCTGTGCCGGGGACATTTATTTCTGCCTGCGTTGTTGGTGTTATCCTGTTCATCTGGACGAAATTGGGTATGGAAGCAATCAATATCTCGTTTGTGGATGCTTTATCCGTGGGTGCTACTCTTTCGGCTACTGATCCGGTTACTATCTTATCAATCTTCAACGCATATAAGGTTGATCCAAAGCTGTATACTATCATCTTTGGCGAATCCTTATTGAACGATGCCATCTCCATTGTCATGTTTGAAACTTGTCAACAGTTCCACGGGAAAGCCGCACATGTGACCTCTGTGTTTGAAGGTATGGGTCTGTTTGTTATGATCTTCACCATTTCCTGCTTGATTGGTGTTGCCGTGGGGATTATTGTCGCTCTCGTACTGAAGCACTCACACATTAGAAGATACCCACAGATCGAATCTTGCTTCGTCCTGCTGGTGGCTTACGAATCCTACTTTTTCTCCAATGGTTGCCATATGTCTGGTATTGTGTCCCTGTTGTTCTGTGGTATAACTTTGAAGCACTACGCATACTACAACATGTCCCGAAGAACTCAGATTGCAACCAAGTACATCTTTCAATTGCTAGCCCGTCTTTCAGAGAACTTCATCTTTGTATACTTGGGCTTAGCCCTCTTTACTGAAGTTGAGCTGGTTTACAAACCGGGTTTGATCATTGTGGCCACACTTTCCATCTGTGTTGCTCGTTGGTGTGCTGTTTTCCCATTGTCCAGATTGATCAATTGGTTCTATCGCAGAAGCACCAATAACCCTAATCTTCTCGATGAAATCCCATACCAGTACCAAATGATGACATTCTGGGCAGGTTTGAGAGGAGCCGTCGGCGTGGCTTTGGCGATGGGTCTTCAAGGCGAATTCAAGTCGACATTGCTTGCAACAGTCCTCGTTGTTGTGGTGCTGACTGTGATTCTCTTTGGTGGTACCACTGCTGGGATGCTGGAGGTGCTGAATATCAAGACTGGGTGTATCAATGAAGATGACAGTGACGATGAGTTTGATATCGAAACGAACGCAATTTCCCGTCAACAGATGCACACTGGTATTTTGTTGGGGAATAGAGGAGGCAACAATACTGTCACACCATTCTCTGATGGTGTCAGATCAAGACAGTCTCCTAATCTGGATATGGGTGCGGATTTCTTGAAGAACGAGGCCATTCCAATCGATTTAAGTGACATCCCTCCGTTGGTTCCTTCAAATTCAGCCAAAAATGTCTCACACGAAGTGGGATCATCTAACGAGAATCCGTCAACATTTGTGGGAACTGTTCAAAACATTCTGCATACTGGTGACACATCCAAGTGGTTTACTGACTTTGATGAACAAGTATTGAAACCGGTCTTTTTGGACGACTCTAATGGATACAAAAAGGATTCCAAGGGACCAGAGGACGTCTAGGAAGGGGAATGCATTGTCATAAACGGCTACGCTAGATGACTCTGTCCTCCAAAAGTCTTCGATTTCTTTCTTCTTTCTTCTTTTTTGGGTGGGTGCTCACAATCAATGGTTGATGCTTCTATCATTTCAGTCCCGTAGTCCATCATTGTATGCCTGTTCCAGACACCAGTTGGCTAATGCCAAAACATCTGGACTCAACTCCACGTCTTTCAGGACAACTTCGTACCTCAGAGTCACCTCGAAGAATGCATTCATAGACAATTCATGCATGAGGCTAATGATGTTTTCATCTCCCTCGTTGAATAAATACTTCGGTAGGTGTGACACAAACTTGCCACAAGTACCCACACTCTTCTCCAACACCTCTAAGATCTCAACAATGGTGGAAGAGACTGTCCCCTTCTTATCCTCTTCGTAAGCATGTGTGGCCAGGAGTGAAGTTGCAATGATAGCATTGCCAACTATATTTGGTAGTGGGGTCAATCTCTCCGCTTCACGACGAGTGGTGTATCTGAATGGGATACCAACACCAGATGTCATAAACTTCCAGTAGTAGGAATGCACCAATGCAATGCTGTCCTTGATATGGGCGAGTATCAGGACAATAACGTTGTTGTCCAGGAAAGTCAACTGGTCCGATTCCTGCAAAGTTGGGTTGAGGTTGTAGTGATGTCTGGTTTTCTCTGTGTACTCCCGGCCAAAAATCCCGTTTTCTTCTTGTTGATGAGTTTTGGTTCTAAAGGAGGAAGGTGCTTGGGTCTTGAGTTCAGATAGAAGGAGTACGGAGTTAATTTTGAAGTTATTTTCCTTGATAACCTTTTCACATTCCTGGAAGATTTCTAACCAAATGTTTGTTTTGTAGTTGGACGAGTTATAGATGAGGGCTCTACCTTCCGAGTTGTTGATCTTAGAAATGTAAGCCAGTTCTTGAAAAGCAGTCATTTTTGTGAATGGCTTACTGGATTTCAGACCAGTTAGCAGAGTTTCCAATGGATCGGTTGATAGCTCACTAAGAGTGTGGCCGCGGTGTAGACAGCCGATTGATAGATAAGCATTGAATGCTACATTGACTGTTTCTAGACATAAAATGAGCAGGAAGGTGACAAGGGTGGTTTTAAACTGGAACCCGATCGATAGGAATGAGATTGAAGGGTAGTTTTGATTCAATGTGATGAATTGGCCCAAGACGAAGAACAGAATGTCATACAGAATGTATCTGACAAAGACATAGATCAAAGGAGCAGTTGTGATATTAGTGATTGTGAATAGGATCGAGTTGGAGATGATCTTGGGAATATTTTCTAGTAAGGTATGCCTTGGGTGGGCGTGGAAGTTGCCGTACGTGAACACAAGTCTGTCGTGATCCAACACCGTGTGTTTTAGGGCAAAACTGAACCCAATGATGCCCGCCAAAAAGTAAAAGTACAGGTACTTGTCATTGAGTGGAGGGTACTGGTGCTTCAACGCCGTGGTCTGAAGCTCCAGGTTGTCAAACTGATAATGTACGGTCCAGAAGAAAAGCTTTGAGCTCAGGGTGTAAAAGATCAAATTGTAAACAAATCTCTTGCTCAGCAGCTGGCCAATTACCTGAGCTGAGAGTGTCTTGTAGCCGAGGAAATCAACATGAAGATTGTTTTTACGCAAACAAGTTAATAGGAAGAAGCCCAACGCGATGGAAATGGCTCTGAAGGGCAGCAAAGTGTTCCACCATGAAAGTGAAGAAGGGATTGCCACGATCACGCTCAAGAGCCATGTTGTTGTGAAAACAAATCGGGTCAGCTTCCGAAACCGAGTAGCACAGATATCAGAGAAGATAGCGTGGTAGTGTGGCACGGACGATGCTCTAGCCATGACTGGATCAGGTCTTTTGATAGTAATTGATGAGGTTGGTTTGTGTGTATAAACAATCGGGAGAAAAAAATTGATTATTTAATTTTAGTTGATGGATCGGATCAGGGCGCCTACAAAAACCGGGTAATCGCCAGAGATCAAATCAAAACAAAACAAACGAAGGAATTTCGCCACCATCAGCACCGAGCCAAAACAAGAACTGAACTATCATTTGTACCGCCACAGCTATGAACAGAAACGGTATCAAGAATGAAAAGTTCAGTGGTACCGAGCCTGTGGCTAGAAATGATCTATTCACTGCAGAGGAATCCAGCGAAATACAGCGCAAATTAGAGATGAAGTTGGGACCTGAGTACGTTTCCGCTCGTCCTGGTGGTGGTGGTATCCAGGTTTCGTACATCGAGGGCTGGAAGGTTATCAATCTTGCTAACCAGGTGTTTGGGTATAATTGTTGGAATTCTGAGGTCAAGAGCATCAATATTGATTTTATGGATGAGATTAGGGGCAAGTATAGTGTGGGGTTATCAGCGACAGTTCGTGTCACTTTGAAGGACGGCTCGTACCATGAAGATGTTGGCTATGGATCGATTGAGAATGCCAGATCCAAGGCACAGGCGTTTGAAAAGTCGAAGAAGGAAGCTGTGACAGATGGCTTGAAACGTGCGTTGAGGCACTATGGTAACGCTCTGGGTAACTGTCTTTACGATAAGGAGTACTTGAGCAAGATATCCTCTGTGAAGTATGCGCCTCCAGACTTTGACGAGACACAGCTGATGAGGTTTGTGGATCATAATAGCAACAATCCTTCTACAAGAGCGACTTCAGTGCCTGCTGTTGCTGTTGCTGCTGCTGTTGGCCAACAACAACGGCAGCATACTTCTCCAAAGGCCCCACTGGGAAAAAGATCACTGAACAAGCTACAAGATAACGACACTGTGATTATTCCAGAGAAGCGCACAATGGGGATACCATCTAACTCAGCAAAACGCTACCAACGGGACACTGAGGACTTTGACGATTCTCTGGTGTTCAGTGATGACTTGCAGTCCGAAGACTTCAATGAGGAAGTGAATGATATTCTCAATAAGAATCCACATCAGCGAAGTGAGAACAATGATACCGACATACCCATTGACGCCGCACAGTCAACTAATAATGATGCCAATGCCAGTGCCACCACGATAACCACCAGTACCACTATCGCAGCACCACTTGCCCCATCTGCAGCAGCAGCAGCTGATGATGACTCAATCCCTGCCAGTGTGGGTTTTTTCAAAGCTAGAGTCGCCGAGGATGTTCAAAAGAACACCGCCACCATCAACCAATCAACTGCTTTCAATCCACAGTTCATTAGCCCATCCATCAGAAGAACTGTCGACCCTACTAAATCCACGCCTATAAAGAGAACAACACTTAATGAATCTACCTCCTCCGCAACTGTACGATACGACTCTCCAAGTTTGAATCCAAACAGACAAATTGGCAAACCGAAATACCCACCAGGCAGAAGGCTTAATGATTCTACATAGAAAACACACAAGGCATTGATGGCTGCATTTTCTTCTACTTTTCTCCTGCTGTATTGATGATGAAATTTTCTTTAAACAGAAAGGTTATGAGTATTCAAAAAAAGGTTATGAGTCTTAAGAAAAAGGTTATGAGTATATATTGTAAACGGAATTTATTTACTTCAATTCATATTTAGTTCAAAGGAGTTTTGCCTTCTCTGTCACACATAAGTCTTCGATTAGACTATCCTCAAATGGTTGAGATAATCAGAGCGTATGTGTGTGTGTTTCCTCTCTCTTGTTTAGAGCTCCCCAGTCTGGTCGCTAACGAACCATAGCACATCATCTATCAAGCCCTACCTTCTGACAAAGGGTCGTTTCGCAGGCGAGGAGTTTGAAGCAGGTGTCGATGCGTTAGAAGCGGTCCAAACTGCCAAGATCCTGGTGTTGGGGGCTGGTGGTCTCGGCTGCGAACTTCTAAAGAACCTAGCTGGCTCTGGGTTCAGGGACATACATGTCATTGACATGGATACCATTGACTTGTCAAATCTGAATAGGCAGTTTCTCTTTAGGCAAGGTGATATTGGTCAACCCAAGGCATTAGTTGCGGCAAAATTCATCAATAGAAGATTCAAGCAAGCGCGGGTTACTCCACACTTTGGTCCGCTTGAAGACCAGAGTGACGAGTTTTATAAGCAGTTCACATTAGTGATATCAGGGCTGGATAGCGTGGAGGCAAGGAGATGGATAAACCACAAGTTGGTCTCACTTGTGGACCCCAATAATTTTGAATCAGTGAAGCCACTGGTTGATGGGGGTACAGAGGGATTCAGAGGGCAAGTGAAGGTCATTTTCCCGACCTTCACGGCGTGCTATGAGTGTTCATTGGATACGTTGAGTGGGCAGACAACGTACCCAATGTGCACCATTGCGAACAATCCAAGACTGCCTGAGCATTGCATTGAGTATGTTAGTACTCTGCAATGGCCCCAATTACACAAGGATGAGAAGCTCGACATGGATATTCCAGAACATGTTGAATGGGTCTATCAGAACAGTGTTGCCAGAGCACAACAGTTCAACATTCAAGGAGTTTCCAAGAGTTTGGTTCTAGGAGTTGTCAAGAATATTATTCCTTCCATTGCTTCAACAAATGCAATTATTGCTGCTGCGTGTGTCAACGAGGTATTCAAGATCGTGACAAGTGCAAATCCTGTTTTGGAGAACTTTATGATGTATTCAGGTACTGAATCAGTGTTCACCTACACCTTCTCATACGAAAAGAAAAAGAATTGTGCAGTTTGCGGTGGAAGATGAAGCTATTAGTTTATTGCTACGCTAACTCTTTTTCTTTCTTCCCAAGAACCAATCAGTAGTAGTAAAAACCTATATACAAAACAAAGAAGGGAAAGTAAACTCTCAAACATGGTAATCGTTAACAAACATATCACTAGACCCTCCAAACATCGACCTAGCAACCTGTAATGCCAGCTCCTCGTCGTCAAATAAGTTGCTGACATTACTAGATGACTTGAGCCCTGAGCCATCAGCGGGATTTCCTTCTTGGACATGATGGATATTGTCACCGGACTGAGAACTGTCTGTGTTTGGAGAGACGCCATCACTGAGAGAGACAGAAGTTCCACTAGTCAACTGGTTATACTTGGCAATGGGCATATCGAAAGAGTTGCTTGCAGAAGGGTCAAAGTTGTTGCTTGTGTCCAAAAAGCTGTTGTAATCTTGAAACGTGAACTGATCAAGACCAGCAGCATCTCCATCAGAATTAAAGAAAGGATCAACAATATTTTTAAATTTTTCAAAGTTTGGTGCCATGTAGTCAAACTTGGATTGATTTGAGGAATCCACAAGCTCATTCCAAAAATGGGAAGGTGTGGTTAGTTGATCTCCTCGTGGTGGTGGTGGTGAATCAGCATCAGGGCCAAATCGAATTTGTGATTTCTGGTCAACCATACTATTGTACTCCCGAACTTTCAGCTTGAGGAGATCAGTCTTGCCAGGAAATCGAATATCAAGATAGCTTAAAAACACACTGTTAATGTGGACGATTCTCCAACAGATAAAGAAACGATGTTGCAGTCTTGAGGAATATTCGATAAACTCCTGCAGACGGATGATGCACTGGTCTCCCGTGTTCAATTCTGGGGTGATGGGAATCAGCCATTCTGTTGAACCCTTGCTATCATTGAAGGTTCCAGATTCAACACATTTGGACAATTTCAACAAACCAGACAAATCTCTTAGGCACAATGAGACGATTATCTGAGAGATTCTCTTTGATGTCTCAAAAACAGCAGCAGCCAAGAATGATTCAAAGTTTGATCCGGAATAGAAGTAGCCAGGGTCGGCAGAGTATTGATGATGGAACCTGAATAGGACGAATGTGGATTCAGCAGTTTTGAGTAAGTACTTTTGGGTTGTACCGACTTCCCCAGGTGAACAGGTAAGCATGAGTATAAAATATGTGGTGCAGTGTAATGCGTACAGTATTATCTTCAGTGTCAGATCTCTCATCTTGGTTACTCTCTTGAGGAAGTTATCCTCTTGATTTGGGGCGAGTTCACTGATATCTGGCAGTCTTTGAAGAGCAAACTCTACCCTCTTTAGTGTATTCTCAACATCAGATCTCTTTGGGGAAGAGATTATTCTTGAAGTAGATTGCACAATACTCCGATGCAATTTAGTCACCCCATCCAGTTGCTTAAACCACTCAATGCAGCCCCTCTCCATAGCTGTGTCGTTGGCGTGAGCCACTGGAAGACGCGTGTCGTACTCATCACTAATCAGCAAGGGACATCCGAAAATGTACGCCTGCATAGCGTCCAAGTACATCAACTGGGCCCAAATCTTTCTCCACACATTAGCAGTTGCTTCGTCACTGATGATAGAAAAGGTATCTGGATCACGGTGTAATCCGTGCATATTGGCCATCTGAACAATCAAGGCCAAAAAAATCGTGGAATCTGTACTCTCGTCACCATCCTCAGCTGCGTAATATCTGTAGAGTCTCAACATCAAAAGAACCTGTATGTGTTTCAGAGTTGGCTTTCTAAGTGCACTTGCATTAGCAATACAAGCCTTTGCGTATTCAATGTACTCTGGTCCAATGGAAACACCGGAATCCAGAATCTTTTGAGCCTTTGCCGACAGTTGGGGTGTTGTTTCTTTTCTATAAGGCAGAGTGATGAAGGCAAAACGTACCACCGTAAGTAGTAATGCCACAGAGACCAGCAGTGGGACATTTGACACCACCAGAGATGCCTTTCCTAGTGTGTCTACCGATATGAGAGACTCCATGTTGTTTCTAAAGGCCTTTTCGTCGATATAAGGCACCATAGCATAGGTCTCAGCAAAGAAGTGATCAATAAGATCCATCAAGACTTCCTTAGAAGGTAATATTCTATTAATGGCGTGCACCAGTTCAGTGTGGTTTTTCTCAATTGTGGTTTCGAACACTGAAGCACTGGTTGATGGAGCAAATGTCGAGCAGGAGCCCGTATCACGCTGAACGATTCCTTGGTCATAAAGGAAGAACTTGCTGAAGTTGATACCCCAATTCTGAGAATTGGTATACTGCTTGAATATATCCTTCAAGATGATATCGTTATTGACAACAGCCATAAAACTGGTGGATCCATAATGGGACATCTTGTTTTCTTTCAACATCAAAAGGTTAAAGTCTTTAGTGAGGTCCAGTATTGGATCAGTCGCAGGTTCACCTGGCACCAAAACATTTTGGCCCTCTCCAGTCTCATCTAACTGGTTCCTAACAAGTTGTTGCTTTAATTCATTATTTTGACTCTGTAATTGGAAGATCTGGTCTTTCAGTTTCTGCACCTCGTTGTTGTTTAAGGCCCATGGCTGGTCCTCATAGACACATAGATGGGTCGTATCGTTCCGCACGCAAGACGTACAGTATGGCCGGGCCTTGTCACATTTCATCTTACGGCGACGGCATACCGAACATACTGTGGGAACTCTGTACCGGGTCTTCTTCTGTTTATCTGAGTCCATGTCGATACCAACCAGAGTGGGTGGCAAATAAGCACCACATGCACAAGAAGGAGAACTTTTTTTTTTACTGGATTTGACTATCACTGATATTTCCGAATTCCGATGCATGCGGTGTTAGTGGAGATTACCTCCTGAAACAAGTAACTCATAAATGTGTATTATGTAATTCATTAGTCATACACACCAATGAATTACATAATGTATTAGTAATCAAAATATATTATATAATTTATTAATCATCATTCATCAAAGTTCTATATTACTATTATATAATATGTTAATCAGCAGTATATTTTGTGCCTTTTTGTGTTTGGGTGTTCTTTTATCGAGTTGGAGGCAAAGGAAAAAACCAAAACAAAAAAAGGTCTATGTGTCAATCTCTTTGTCACAGTTTTCTGGAAGGGACTGCGAAAGAGCAATAGTGCAATAATGGCTTATCCCAGGGATCTCACGTTCAAGTTACCAGATATAAAGACACAGGTTGAGGTATGGTCCTCTGATCCCATCACGTTCAATATTGGTAAGAGGTTGATTAATGCTACCTTGGACAACACGGTGAGTGATGTGTTGGAAATCATCACTCTCAGGTCACGAGAAGCTGGTGGGAATCTCAATCCAAGGTGTATGAGTGTGTACTACGCTCACAATAGCGTGCTACCCTATCAGCCATTATCTGACTTTCTGAAGCAGGAGCAGCATGTCAACAGGCTCAGAGTTGAGGTGAACAAGGACGTGCTAATTACTACCAGTGGGCAATATGTCACTCCTTCGAGAATCAATGTCAACTTGATATTGGCTTCGGGTAAGTGCATAAGCTTGAAGCAGCGAATGGATGTGGCGGTGAGTTCCTTGAGGCCCTATGTGGTACGTGCTACTGGACTGGACGAATCTCACATTGATCATTTTGAATACAGTGGTGGATTAACGGTTGAGAATGAACAGCTAACTTTGAGTGAGCTACTAGACTTGGATGTTGCTCCTCTCGGTGAGCTCAACCTCTATGTCGGGCTTGTGTCTGATTTCAGGATCAACCTTTCGTCACCAGTGGAAGGGATCATTCGTTCAACCAAAGTGGGGGCCATGCTGGAGACACCCATAATAACAATCAAGCAGTTCATAATGGATCAGTATACTGGTCAGTACGAATTGAGACCAGAGGATATTAAAATCATTTATTTCGGACGGGCATTGAAGAATTCTCAAAGGATCAAGGATTTAATTGATTCGCATGCATTCATGGGAAACCTGACATTCCATTATGTGATCAAAGAACCAGGAGAGCCCACACCTTTTCAAGGATTCTGGAAGGATCTTAAGAAGGGCAAGCTGTTTGAATTCTTACCGAGAGATCCTAATCCTCGCTTCAGAGAGGAGGTGCAAAGAGATGAGAGGTTAAAAGAGCAGATGAGAACTGGCAACAGATCAATAGATTTACCTTATGATTCCATGCGCGTTCGAGACCCTCATGTACACGATGAAGATGAAGATGGAGATGAAGATGAAGATGAACATCTAGTAAACCACAATGTTTTTCGCGAACAGGAACAATTGGGACCAAGGGGGTCATTATTGGAAGAGACCGTTGAGGAGGAAGAAATTGATCGAGAGGAACATCTAGAAGAAGACAATTCTAAAGAAGGTTACAAGCTCACAGGCGAGAGTTTTGATATCGCACTGGATGATGATGGATTCGAACTGCATTTGAACCAAGTGGATTGCTCAACAGAAACCATTGAGGTTGTTATTGATACCGCAACAGGTCCGCAATCTGTTCAATTATCATCTTCACAGGCGATGATCAACGATTTATATCCTGGAAATCCATTCATCATGTTATCTCCTTCAGGGTTTGCCAAACTACAAACTCTGGGGGAGGTCATTACTATACCTAAAATCCAGAAGATTGAGGATACAACAGATTTGGCTGAAACTCCTAGAGTGGAATCAAATTCTCTGCCATTGGCTGGAACTGGGGCTCGTTGGAATATTGACCTAACTGAACAACTAGGAGATGCTGCCAATGTGCAGCCTTTTCAATTCCAGATGGAGGCTATTGGGCACCTACCTGCGCTTAACATCCGCGTGGAACCCGCTAACCACAATCCTGGAACTCCATGGTACAGACGTCTCCGAGGCTTCAATATGGGAAACTTTGAGCAGAACATTGCAAACCCTGTCTTTGCTTTATTGAAGTATTTGTTTGTTTTCCTTTTCATTGCAGTTCAAGGTACCTCTACAGTAGGAATAGTTGTGATTGGAACGTGCTTATTCGGGCATTTTTTGACGAGAGAGGACACGGCTCCTATAAGACGAGGACTTGTGCGTATATCGCCAGTTATGGTGGCCAATGTGCTTCAACAGGGATGGAATCCTCTATTGGCAAGTATACAGCAGAATGGATCGCAATTGATGTTGGCACTTGTGGAAGCTGGTATGCCCTTGGATGACGAGAGGGATTTCAAGGATTTCCTTATTTCTGTGGGCCTAAGTGTCTTTGGGGCATTGATCAGTTTCATTCCTGTCGTCGGAGAGGAGTTCATTCGAATCATTGAAACAAGAAAAGCACAGATTGAGTCACTGAAGAACGACTTACAAGCAGGAGTTGCCGAGGTGGAAGAAGAACAAGAACAAGAACAAGACCTCAGTGAAGACGAGGAGGAGCAGGGGCTTGAAGACATTGCGAGAGAGGATGGTTCTACTGGTGTGAGAATCAACATTGAACAATGATTAGACATTATATAATTGGGGGTATAATATAGGCTCTAGTGAATTAATGACTGCTTCTGGTTTAAAAAGAGCATTAACCCCAAGGGTTGTCATTCATCACCAGCCACTAAAGACACAAAAGCGGCTGCTGGCATGGTGGAGCGGCGGCAGAAGAAGCACATAAAACTGAAGAATGATCTGACACCCAAACACCAGATTCAAACACCGGGGACCAACCAGGCCCCAGATAAAAAACAAAAACTGTGGCGTTTTTTCCCGATCGTTTTGCCAAAAGGAAGGACACAACAACAGAAAAAACGCTCAAACATCACGGCAGAACACTCCTGAGCCAACATTATTTCATATTGGGATCTGACATGTTCAATAATCGGCAACATTAGAAGAGCTGGTTTGAAGGAATCTGTTTATCTGTAGGGAAAGGCAGGGTGGAAAGTGACACAAAAAAAATTGAAGGAGGCAATAGAAGCCGGGTAACAGGACTTCTAGGCTCTGGCCACTACCACTACCAACAGTAGTACTACCAGATGGTGATAGTGTGTATTGGCATTGCGAAGACCAGGTAGAAGACCGATTAGGATGGGGGACGAATATTTTGCGAGCTTGCTGTTTCTGGGTTTCTGGGTGTGCGTGCCGGCCGCCTTTACGGCAATGTGATGGTGGGTGGGTGGGACTTCCTTTTCCGGTTTCATTTATCATCAAGCCCAATTCTCGACCCCTAGACCCGAGACTATTTAAAGAGCTCCGGATCTTCCCACTTTTACGTTAAACTAAAAACTCTTACACACCACATAATCATCTAACTTTTAATAAACACAATGGTTGCCCAAGTCCAAAAGCCAGCTCCAGCCTTCAAGAAAACTGCCGTCGTCAATGGTTTGTTCGAGGAAGTTTCCCTCGAACAATACACCAAGGCCGGCAAATGGGTTATCCTGGCCTTTATTCCATTGGCCTTCACCTTTGTCTGCCCAACTGAGATCATTGCTTACTCTGAGGCTGCTGCCAAGTTCAGAGAAAAGGGCGCCGAGATTCTTTTCGCATCCACTGACTCTGAGTACTCTTTGCTAGCTTGGACTAACATTGAGAGAAAGGATGGTGGTTTGGGTCCAGTTGACATTCCATTGGTTGCCGACACTAACCACTCCCTATCCCGTGACTATGGTGTTTTGATTGAGGAGGAGGGTATCGCTTTGAGAGGTATCTTTGTCATTGACCCAAAGGGCAATGTTAGACAGTCCACCATCAACGACTTGCCAGTTGGTCGTAACGTTGAGGAGACCTACAGATTGTTGGAGGCTTTCCAATGGACTGAGGCCAACGGTGAAGTTTTGCCATGTAACTGGACTCCAGGTCAATTGACCATCAAGCCAGAGGTTGATGCTTCCAAGGAATATTTCGGCAAGGCTAACAACTAGACTGTCTCTTGCTTGATGCTAGATTAGATTTGGGATACATGATATACGATAGAATTGGATAAACGTAGGTGCAAGCCACTCGCTAGTGCTCTCTCTTTATCAGTGAAGTCATAATCTATTCGTTAATAAATATAAATAAATAACCACATAAGCTCGTCACCACCTGCACATCCATGAAGAAAAACACACACACAGAAGTGCTATTGTCATCATTCTGCCCATTTCTCTAATTCTTCAGCAAGCCACTGGGCTTCTTTATGCATCTCAATCTCAGTGCGAGGCAGTCTCTCAGAGTCTGGTTTTATCTCAGTTCTGACAGTTTTAGCCTTTCGTTCAAAGAACTCTTTGTACTCCGCATCGGCGTCCATGCTATCCATCATTGCATAGATTGCATCACCAATGTTACTGGTCTTGTGTCTAGGGATTATATGTGTGTGCAAGTGAGGAACGCTTTGACCAGCCTCTGGTCCGTCCTGTATGGCAATGTTCATAGAATCTGCCTTGTAAATGTGCTCGATGAATTTGTGGATATGTTGTATCGTCTCCATGTAATCCAGCGACTCCTGGGCAGTGAGGTCCTTGAGACGAGGAGCGTGACGAAGGGGAACAATGAGGATATGTCCTGGGGTGATTGGTTTGAGGTTGACTAGAGCGTATGTGTACTTGGTTTTCTGTATGGTGGAGCATGTTGTTAGTTAAATGAGAAGAGAGAGATGATAAGCAGACGCTAGAAACGTACATAGAAGACCTGAAGATTGTTAGAATTCAGAGAACATCTGGATTTTCTTTGGTTACAAGAACTCACTTGATCAGTTACCACGAATCGGTGGAACCTGATAATATTCTTGGAAGCCATTTTAGGGCTGTCTGATTCCATGAAGCTGAAATTGTTGGCTTTGGTTGGTTTTGAAAAGAATGTGTAGCGTTCCCGGCCAAAAAAAACAAAACAGAGAGAGCGAGCGACAGACCGACTACAAGTTACACATTCAATGAAGCGGCAATACAGACAGGGAAAAGTTTTGGTAATATGATCCCATTCCTACCATCCACCCTCTCAGAATGAAAAAAAAGTTGATATCACCATTTACAAGCTCAGTTGTTTGTTTGTTGTTGTTGTTAATATTCCTATATGTACATGACTAGACCAGGTCTTTTCTTTATTAACCACTCAACATCCTGCTGTCTTCTTCAAAACTCAAACACATCCCCCCATCCATAGCGTATTACTGGGCATCCTCAATCGCATATCTTTCCTCTCTGTCCTTAGCCCTCTGCTTGCCCAAAACCTCGTTTCTCTTACGTTCACCACCAAGAGCACTCTTCTTACCCAACTTCACTGTCTTGAGCTCCTCACCCTGTTTGAACTTCTCAATGTTCTTCAAAATATAACGTCTTTGTGAAACATCGATACCAAGTTCTTTCATTTTAATCGATTTCGTAGTGAAGAGTGATTCCCATGTTGGGAAGTGAGAAGCATGTTCAACGCAGTTTCGACCAATCACAGAGAGAAAGGCCGTTGGATCTGTGATTTTGGTAGTTGGTTTGGGAATGCGGGTTGAGAGGAGTCTTCTCAGAAGCATGGCTCTTATGATTATGTGATCTTTTGATCTTTTCTTGTGTGTGGGCAAATCGTTCTGGTTCTCTGCGTATTTTTTTTTTCTTCAGCAGCTCTTTTTCCACTCACTTAAATGTTTACGTAATAGTCTCAGTACTGACAACACTTACCCGGATTCCATAAGAGAGAGGTAAACATAAACAAACACAGAGGCTGCTGCCGTTAGCCACTATTTTTGTGTGCAATGACAAGAAGAAATGAGTCAACCTCTTGATGAGCAGCAATGGCGTCATCCAGAATGGATTCAGCACTTTGGTCTCCGGACAGACAATGTTCTCTCCTACTTCTCCGAGTCACCATTCTTTGATCGCACGTCAAACAATCAGGTGCTCAAGATGCAGTCTCAATTCAACGAGAATTTGCCACCAGAGGCGCTCAACTCCGTCAATATCATCAATGAGCTCAAGAAGCTGAGAGGTGTCGAGTTCATAGTGCACCATTCGAGGGATCCCGATTTCTGGATTGTGAGAAAACAGCTACGACACAACGAAGACCATGTGGAGTTCATGGCTGACTACTATGTCATTGGTGCCAACGTATACATGGCCCCAAAACTGCGGGATGTTGTTGCAAACAGACTTCTATCCATTTCTTGGGCTTTAAAGAAGGCGATGAATAGTATGGGCGACCTAGCGACCTATTCGCCCGCAGATGGACACGGATATAAGTTCCAATCTGCACAACAGCAGCAGCAACAACAACAGCAACAACAACAGCAGCAACAAAATCATCAACAACAGCAGCAGACAGAGACATCGTCTCTTTCAGGAACAGGGTCAAGAACGCGGCCAGGCATTGGCGGTGCTACACCTTATACACCAACAGTACAAGCCACACCGGGCTCCGCTACACAGGGAGGTAATGGTGGACCTGAAGGTCTGAGCAAAGGAACTGTAAATAATTTGTTCAACATGGCATTGGTGGGGAAACCTGCATATCTTGATGAGGAGCGTTTAGAGGATGGTGTCTATGGTACTGGTGCCACTCCTTTTGGAGGCGATGAGCTTGGAAGAAGACCTAGGGCTTGAAGCAGGGGAAACAAACAAGCAAGCACCTCACATTACCCGATTATCTATATAGTCATTTCGGAGAGCACACTCACTGTACAGTACTTTTGTATTTGTATGACGATGGAGGCTTATAGAAACATGATTACATAATTTTTATCTTTGATTTGGACAAGTGGCAACAAGCAAACCTCTCTCTTGTCGGTTACAATCTCTACGAAAGAAGGCAATGAAATTCCTTGCTCTATTTGCCTTTGTGGCTTCCCTATTGGCTATTGCCGTTGCCTCTGACCCAGAAGAGATCACTCACCGTGTCTACTTTGACATTGCTCAAGGTGACACCGTCTTGGGTCGTATTGTCTTTGGGTTGTACGGTAACACTGTTCCAAAGACTGCTGAGAACTTCCGTCAATTGACCATCTCCAAGGACCCATCCTTTGGTTACATCAACTCAATTTTCCACCGTGTTATTTCTGAGTTTATGATTCAAGGTGGTGACTTTACTGAGCGGAATGGCCGTGGCGGTAAGTCCATCTATGGCGCCCGTTTCCCAGATGAAAACTTTATCGTCAAGCACAACAAGAAGGGTAGATTGTCCATGGCAAATGCTGGTAAGGACACCAACGGATCTCAATTTTTCATCACTACTGTCTTGACCCCGTGGTTGGATGGTAGACACGTTGTCTTTGGTGAGGTTGTTGAAGGCTTTGATGTTGTGGAGAAGATTGAAAGCGTTAAGAAGGACTGGGGTGACAAGCCAACTGTTGACGTTTTTGTTGCTGGAACCGGTGAATTGTCTCTAGATGGTGAACAAATCACTAACGTCACCGTTGAGGAGGCTCTAAAGAGGGACGAGTTGTGATGTTCTCTACAAAGTTGTTGATTTCATTAGCAAGCACTTATTTTATTGTAGGTTACTTATCCATCTCCACCTCCACGTTACTCAGACAGTACTTCTCAGGAGGAAGTCTGACGCCAAACCCATTCATCACCGGCGGGAGCGCCCTCTTGTTTTTCTCAGCAGCCAGCTCCAAAAGCACCTCTTTGGGCGTCACACTGTTGAACTGATACTGTGTTCTAGCTGCAATAGCCAATCTCACATCATCTGTGGTGATTTTACTTCCCTGTGCCGCAAGAGCACCTGCTGTATGGGCAGCACTGGATCCAGCAGGCTTCGCATGGTCATTGTAGATCACGGCGTCCTTGAGTACACCGAGTGTATAGCGATGGGCAAAGTCCATTAGCTGTAGCGGCACATGATCTTCGTATGACTGGATCTGTTGTGATGCAAGAATCAAGTGCAAAATACGCGCATCACGCGGCGTCGTGACATCTTCTTCAGCCATTTGGTTGTTGTTCTTGCAGTTGTTGTTGTTGTTGTTTGGGTTGTAGTGGTTTTGTGTTGATTTTGTTTTCTGCCCGAGAATGAATCCTAATTCCTATTTATATAGACAGTGGTAATACAACATCAAAGAGGTAATGTATGTATAAATATGAGAAATGACAAATGTTAGCTTAAAGTCTTACAGCTTCTGCAGGAAGTGTACAACTTCAGAAGTTAGACAATCTCTGGCCTTGTCTGGATTGCTGCTCTGGCCCATCACATCGTGAGATGCAAACGGCACAATAATACCATTCCATAGTTTAGGTTCAACAAATCTCCTCCAGTTCTCAACCACTGCCTCTTTGTCAACAGTCTTGGGAACAAACTCATCATTTGCGGAGTACAGCACAAGTACTGGTTTCGTAAGTTTCCCGAACGTAGCCCGCAGCCTCTCATCATCCAAATCACTGGAAAAATAGTCATCATCTCCGCCTTTCTGATTCAAGGAGAGCCATCTGTACGGTGAAATTGGTGTTCTGAAAGATTCATCACTGAATTTCTTTGGTAGGATTGCGTCTGGGCCTTGAGATTCAAGTATCTGTTTGGCCTCGTTGTTGAGTACCAACAACTCCTCCCTTGTCATGGCCATAGAGGAAGCCTCCCGATCAGACACAGGTGCCTGGAGGATAATACCATCAATTGGCTGTTCATCCTGCTTATTTAACAAGTAGTGTATTGAATCCTGACACCCAGTAGAATGACCAATTAACACCACCTTCTCCATAGAGAGCTCCTCTCTAAGATATCTCACCAGAGCACAAATCTCATGAACGTCACGATCTAGAGATCCCATCCCCCAGCCTTTACCATTAGAGCTAATCATCACTTCAAATAGCCTCCAGGGATCGCCTACCGACTCATTCAACGCAGAGATGTAAGGAACGTTGCGCAGTCTGTTCCCCAGACCTCCAATAAAGATAAGCGCATTGGGAGAGCTCCGGAAATCATATTCAAAGGCAGTCAAATTGAACTTGTAAGTGTGAAGCGTACCCTTCTGCGGAAGAGGAAGCGGTGATGGTGCCATTGTGTTTCTTCTCTCTCTTAACTACAGAGCTAGGTCTGCCTGTTTGTTTAGGGGCCACACAGACAAGGAAAGAGAAAAAAACAACAACAAAAAGTACATGCGCCCATTTTTCTCTACTACCAACAACATCACAGAACACCACAAACAGAAGACGCCCGGATCTAGTTGTTCGAACTCTGCCTGGTATGGTTGTCAATTGGTTCTTCACACTACTGGCTCTTTTTGCCGCTACTTCTACATTTGCCTTTGCCCCTGCTCAGAACTGGCAGAACACGAAACAGATACGTGTGGTTGACCTCTCTAGAAGTTATGTCAAGGAACACCAACAGTTTACAATCACAAATGTGGCAGACACTCCTGTTGACGAATATTTCTTCGCATTGCCAGACTATGTTCTTGAGAACCTGAGCTCTTATAGTTTCGTCGCTGCTGCCGCAACTAATTCCAAGTTTTCAAGCACGGACGAGGAACACCTGGCCACGGAAGTGATTGATGACACTACTTCTGTCAATGGCGAGCCTGGCATCAAATACATCAAATTGACGTTGCCTCTTCCAGTGGCTCCTAAGTCCAATTACAGATTCACGGTGGATTTGACGATCTTGGATATGGCTGTTCCAATTCCTTCCAAGATTGAGTTGGCTGATACCCAGACTCTGTTGTTGCGCACGTTGAAGAAGCCACTGAGCGCGTATGAGACGATTAAGGCCGGTTTGACAATCACTGGCATGAACGAGGCACAGGAGTTGGTAGTCGAAGGTGAAGATGAAAACCAAAGCGAAGGTGTTGTTGCCGATGATTCGCTCAAGTATGAATTTTCAGACATTTCACCTTTTACTGTTACCTCATTGGCATTGGCTTTCTCACACAATCTTCCGCTGACTAAAGTGACTGAACTGACTCGTGATGTTTGGGTGAGCCATTGGTCCAACTCTCTCCAATTTGAGGAGTTCTACAAGATGACTAACCGTGCTGCTGGGTTGAAGTCTGGGTTTTCTAGATCTGAACACATGAAGAACAAGATGGGTATGAAGGTGTTGCACGCCTTGTTGGCTATTGAAGTTCCATTGACTCCTGGTGCCAGTGAAATCTACTACACCGACTTGGTTGGGAATGTTTCTACTTCAAGAGTATTCCCAGGTAAGGTTTACATCAGACCAAGATATCCAGTGTTTGGCGGTTGGAATTACAACTTCACTCTTGGTTGGAGCGAGAAGCTATCCTCTTTTGTCAAGAGCGTTGGCAGTGATGATGAGTACATTCTAAATGTTCCATTGTTAAATGGTCCAAATGATGCCAGTTACGACGAAGTGTCTTTGAGCTTCTTCCTACCTGAGGGATCGGAGTTTATTGAGGCTGAGTCCCCTGTCGCTTACTCTTCTCTAACCCAGGGCTTTGAGTACTCTTACTTGGATATGACCAAGGGCCATACCAAAGTAACTTTGAAGTACAACAACTTGGTTGACGAGTTGAGAAACGAGAGAGTTCTCATCAAGTACAGCTTTACCAAACTGAACCTGCTACAAAAGCCATTGGAAATTGCGAAATATGCCTTTGTTGCGCTTTTGAGTTATTTCTTATTGACTAAGATTGACATCTCGTTGAAGGCCAGAAAATAGACTTATATTTGAATGCTCGTTTGTAGAGAGAGAGAAAGAGAGACAGATATCTGAGCCATTGTTGTATGTACATGTATTCTCATAAACTTCATTAAAAAAACAAAGCAGCAGCGTGGGCTTTTAGCTTTCAAAAGACATTATCACTTTCACCAGCCATTCTAGTCACACGCTTTGGTTCCCATTCCTGTTCGCCCAAACCTTGCATTCTGTAATATTCCTCCTTCATATCAACGTTTCTCTTCTTGGTGACGACCTTGAGAACATCATCCTCACTCAGTTCTTGCACCTTTTTGTCTCTGTTCTCATATCTGACTGCAGTGAATTGGGACAACCACACAGAGGCAAATCCCATTGCTGCTAAAAATGGGAGGCCAAATAATAGGAACGGGTGCTTCTTCATGCCTCTCTGGTAACGACCTGCGAAAGATGCATCGTAGAGTGCTTGCTCTCTGGCTGATCTGAACGTCTTGCTGTTGAAAACCATCGTTAGTGTTGGGATAAGTATGTATGAAAACCCGCAGCTGGCTAATTTTTGATATAACAAGAGATCCCGAAGCCCGAATATAACTGATGAATAAGCTATTACGTAATATTTATAGGTATGTAGTCTGAAAGGCGCTGAGGTTCGATCCTTCAATGGGCCATTAATACTTTTTATTATGTCGCCTGGATATTCCAATGAGATTGAGACGACGGATACCTGCGTAGTAGGCTTCCGTTTGCTTTAAATTGTCCAATCAGAAAGAAAGGATGGTTTTTTCCCAACTGTGTAGTACAGCAAAAATTTTCTTCTTCCTTTCTTTCTTCCGGTTTACTCCTCCTAAACGAGGAAACTGTTTGATTCAAAGAGAACAATATGAAATCAGACAGCTGCGGAGGAGTCCTGACCATCAACTGATGGCATATAGTTCAAACAAACAACTTCTTCCATCAGAATCCTGTTAGTCTCTCTCTCTATATAGGAATATATCTATAAATACCGTTTTAGTACACGAGGTCATCCGTATCTGTAAGATGGATGACATAAGCTCAGGTACCAAGTTAAGGGTCTTGTGCTGATAAGCCATACAGGGAAGCTGGGAGGGAAAAACCGCAAGAGGCTGTAACCGATGCCGTAGTAACGTCTGTGCTTTGCTCATGGTGGCAGAGAGCAGTTCGTTCTTTGCTGATGTCCATCTGGTTACTTGGTTTTGTGTTCACTGAGGGGGAGGACAGCAGCCAGCGGGCGGCGACCACGTTTTCATTGCAGCCAACCAAACACAAAACAAACAAAAACACAAACAGCGGCGGCGGTAGCGGCGGCGGGGAGACGTATAAAAGGGACACTTTCGCCACCGTACTATAAAAAAACACAACAATGAACACAACGAGAACCAGAATTCGTTAAGCACACAGGATTATGTCAGAGAACCAACACCTCATTGGCGGTAAGGCTCCAGGCAGAAGCAGACAGTTCAGATTTCTGCGCTATGCCTTGGCCTTTATGATTTGTGAGTATCTGGTGATTTGATTTCATGGATTAAGCGCTGTCAAAATTTGCTAACAGTAATACATGTCCAGGTGTGCCTCTTGTGCTCCTGTCAATAAGCAAAATTGGAGGAGTTGCTCCTACTGTCCGCCGCTCTTCTGACAAGAAGAACGTTGTCTTCCTTGTGACGGATGGAATGGGTCCAGCGTCATTGTCACTCGCGCGCTCCTTCAGACAGCACAGAGACAATTTGGCAATAGACGACACTTTGACACTTGACAAGTATCTTATTGGCTCATCGCGTACTAGATCCAACAGCTCATTAGTCACAGACTCTGCTGCCGGTGCCACTGCCTTTAGTTGCGCTATGAAAACTTTCAACAATGCCGTGGGAGTTGACGCAGAGTCGAACCCTTGTGGTACATTGCTAGAGGCTATGAAGTTACAAGGATACTTGACTGGTCTTGTGGTAACCACTAAAATCACCGATGCTACCCCTGCTTCTTTTTCATCACATGCCCATTACCGATTCTATGAGGACTTGATTGCCCAGCATCAGATTGGTGACTATCCATTGGGCAGAGTGGTTGACTTGATGATTGGTGGTGGGAGAGGCCATTACTACCCAGCCAAGGACACCAAATATGGTAAAGGTGGAGCTCGCCAAGATACCAGAAACTTGATCGATGAAGCACTTGAGCAAGGGTGGACCTATGCTGGTGATCGAGCAGCATTTGATGAGTTGAAGCTTGGTGACAATGTCCAGTTACCGCTATTGGCTTTGCTCGCTGATACTGATATCCCATTTGACTTGGACAGAGATAACTCTGTTTACCCATCTTTGGAAGAAGAAGCCCTGACAGCCTTGAATGCTTTGACAAAGGCCTCTAAAGACTCTGATAAGGGGTTTTTCCTATTAATTGAAGGCTCCAGAATTGACCACGCCGGCCATAACAATGACCCTGCTGCCCAGGTTCGTGAAGTGTTGGCATTTGATAGGGCTTTCAAATCCGTCTTGGAGTTTGTTGACCAGTTGGACACTGAAACCATTGTGATTTCCACCTCTGACCATGAAACAGGTGGATTGGTGACTGCAAGACAGTTGACCTCCAAATATCCAGAGTATTTGTGGAATCCTCAAGCTTTAGTTGACGCTAAGCATTCTGGAGAGTATCTAGACAAGAAGGTTGCCAACTATGATGGGGCTCATTTCAAGAAGTTTGTCGAGAAGGAGATCTTGACTACGGATCTCGGCA
The DNA here is from genome assembly GCA_003706665.2 of Barnettozyma hawaiiensis. Classification (NCBI taxonomy): domain Eukaryota; kingdom Fungi; phylum Ascomycota; class Saccharomycetes; order Phaffomycetales; family Phaffomycetaceae; genus Barnettozyma; species Barnettozyma hawaiiensis. Next base: position 53,289 of record PPLY02000042.1, on the reverse strand, counting down.
TCACTGACTTCACAACAGAAGAAGTTGAATCTATCATTTCGAACAAGGCAAACGCCCACTATATCTTGAACGATATTCTCTCAAAGAGATCACAGACCGGATGGACTACACATGGCCACTCAGCAGTTGATGTTAACATTTACGCCTACTCAAATAAGAGAGAGACAATGATCTCGCTCTATGAGAATTTGGGTGGTAACCATGAGAATACAGAGATTGGTAAATTCATGGCCCACTTTGTTTCGGCTGATTTGGCCAAGGCTACTGATTTGATCAGAGACACTCAAGTGAAACCAAAGAACCCACCAAAGGTTTTGAAGATGGAGGGAGACGAGTACCATGTTGGCGTTGAAAAATAAAAGGAGGCCCGGGTCTCGATATCTTGCATTGTTTAGACTCTCGAAGTTTAATCATCATCATCATCATCATCATGTCTAGAATTGTAGGATCAGCTCTGAGCTGATTCGTCTGGTATCATCATATATGCCAATGCCTCTCGTTCCAGCTCCTTCTCGGCCTTCTCCCTTTCACTCTTCTTTGCATTTTCCACTTCGGCTAGCATCATCCTTGTGCGAAGTTCATCAACATAACTGGGCAGTATCACGTTCGTAGACTGGTAAAACTTCTCAACGCAGCTGCCTTCTGCCCACGTCTGATCCTTGAGAGGATCACATGTACACTTTCCTCGCAGTCTGCTGCCAATCTCATATGGACACACAGCCATCGACGGCTCTCTGGGTGACGATGCTGCCATCGAAAGTCCCAGATTGTTGAAGAATTGTAATCGCCTTCTATCCTCAAGCAGGGCAACAGCCAGTGTTCTTAACGTTGCACCGTCCCAGTTCTCATAGTACAGACCTTTCAACTCGAGCAAGCGATCCACAAAGTTGAGGTACTTCTTGCCCCTAAAGAACTTCAGAGACCCGATCTCAAACGCTGAGTCCAACTGACAGCCGTTGTAACTGGCACCTTGATCATCAGAGATGAAATCAATCAGGTTGTTCGAATGCAGTGGTGATCGATGTTGCTTGATGTGTTTCAAGGTCTCGGGCCACAGAGTCTCGTAGACGTTGGGCTCGTTGGTCGTTGCTGCCCCGAATCCATACGTCTTACCTTTACGCCACATATACTGAAAGGGATCACGGTTTAAGTCGCAGTGGAGTTCGACCCCGGGAGTGATCCTCATAAAGTAGTCGTACTCCTTCAGCTCAGGAATACGGAAGATGTTTGCAGTCCAGAACTCGTCGATGAGCTTGGCCTTCATATTGAACTTCTGCTGCTGTCTACCCAGAGCTTTGTTCTTCTTTTTAATCTTGCTCTTCATTTTCCTTACTTTGTTCATGTTGAGATCTTTCGAGTTAGGGAAGAACTTATCCACAGTTATGTGCTTGACATTCGTCGTAGTCACCAGTGACGTTGTGATCTGGACAAACACCGGAGTATACGGTATATCGTTAACGAAGACCCAGTCGTGTCCATACTTCCTGTTGAACCGTTCTTCGAACGTCCTTATCGTCTCAACAACATGTGCGAGATCCGTGTTTCTTGCAAACATCACAAGAACTGCTTTTGGCTTGTCCTGTGATGGGTCCGGTGCCACCAAGCCGCTCTCTGAGTTTGACGTGCCACTCCCATGCAAACTCCATTGGGTTTTTATCATCTCGTTCAGTTTCTGGATGGTTCCGTTTGTATCGTCGTCTATTCTGAGCAGCTGCGTGGAGAGAAGAAGGAAGAGACTGGTGATGAGGAGCATGACGATGGAAATAGCTGCCAGTCGCTTGGATCGCTGGAATAGCCGCAGAAATGGCAGCAGAATGCTCATTATGTGGGTCGGAATTTCCGTACTGGTCTGTGATTGGCTCTCTATTTGTTGTTGTTGTTTTGTCTGTTTTCATTGTGAGTCAATTCGTTGATATTACTACAAAGAAAACAAAAATGCGGATGGAGGGATGGTCATAACGTCGTTAAAAAATTGTACACCAATATAAATCTATAGCAAATTGGCACCGCTTTTTGATGCACGAAGTTGTTGCTGCAGATGAGTTTCTGCGGGTTCTGATTTTGATCTGCTGCTGTTGTTTCCCAAAATTCCCATAGTAATCGAATTGGCTCTAGACCTAGTTTCCTTGGAATCATCATCAAACACACTGTCAATATGGTACGGGAGCACCGCCGATGGGCCCGCCTTGTTGTAGTGGTTCACATACTCGCTGGCGTGGAACGACCTTGGGAGAATATGTGCATTGATAGCAGAAACTGGAGTATGGGGCGCATTTTTGCATAATGGTGAGCTGACTCTCTCGGTGTTGCTGTGAAGCCTTGTCAGCTTGGCATTGTCAAAAATAGGTATCTCTGCGGGCTCCAGCACTGCCGGTTCTGAAGTGGGCCTAGGGAGAGTTGGTGTGGTGTTTGAGCGATCCCTCCGGTCTCTACTCCCAAAAGAAAGAAATAACTCCTCGGGTTCAGAGTCAGATGAGGTGTGCTGTTCTTGTTGGTTGTCATCATCACCATCATCAGAGTGGTAAATCTCATATCCAACCTCTTGCTCTTCATTATTAAACTCTGACTCGTCTTCATCTTCGGACTCTGAGTTCTCAAGCACGCTGTACTTTGGTCGACCGCTGATCGGTGGTTTCAAAAGGGACGGAGTAGTTTTCTTCTCAGCATCTGGCTTTTTCGAAGGCTTGGGTTCTTCAGAGGAATTTCCTGTCTTGCTCATTATGGGGGCTAAACTATTCACAAGTATGGAGGGCACTGAAACCGCAGAGGTCTCGTCATTGCTCTGTTGCCTGCCAAAAACAATCATATCATCATCACCATCACTCTCCTCGAATTTGTAACCATCGCTATTCAACGCACTCACTTCTGAATTACTAGAGGTACAACCGTCAGCATCATCATCGTCGTCATCATCATTGTCATCGTCGTTATCATCATCAGAGTCGGAATCCAGATCAAATGTGACTGGTTCATGTGGTGCTAAACCATCATCATCTTTCCGTTCAGCAGTTTTATTCAGTGAGAACCTATTCATCTTCCTGAAGATAGTACTTGTCCCTTCATCCTTGCAGCCCTTGGTAGGATCATCAATAGTAGAGTTACCCCCTTCAGGAATTGCAAGATTCGGCGGCTCCATATTGCCTCTTGCAGGAGGAGTTCTTGCATCTCTGACCTCTGTGTAATAGGCAGTTGCATAGTTATCCAAATAGACACTATCCAGAGAGGCAAAACTGGCATTGACAGGCAGTGACACACTTGTTGATCCAACTCCAGTGCAAGAAGAGTCATTGGACGTCAAGTACCCAGCAACAGAACTGGTACTGGATCTTTTTCTATCGTCATTTATAATGTGGCTAAGAGAATTGAATGCTGAACCCTTGTTTAGGAATAAATCTCCCTCGACAGTAGCTCTGGTTTCCGTTGAAGATTCAATGGATTTGACACGACTCTTGGGCTCAGTACTCAGAGTAGAGGGACCAGGCCCTAGTTTGTTGGAAATGTTAGACGAGGCAGCTGCAAGCATAGTTTTACCCTTGTCGATCAAGGTGGAGGATGAGTGGGACAGATGCTCCAGGAAAAAATGTTTTCGATCAATACCAGCACTATCAGTCCTGGAGTGTGAAAGCTTACCCAGTGAAGTAGTTGAGTTTTCTGAAGACGTTGCCGTTGACGGTGAAATGGTGCTAGATGGAGTGTGTCGTCCACTGTTCAAACCAGCGGCAGCAAACTTTAAAGCCTTAGCAATTCCTTTACGGAGTCTGGATGCAATTCCTGTAACAGCAACCATAACTTCATCCCTAGACACCTCGATCTTTTCAGAGCATGCCTTTTGATTGGTGGAAAAGACTCTACTCTCCTCAACAGTCAGGTTTCTCAACACAAATGGATGGCTCTTGATCCCTTTAATAGTCCATCTCTTTTGAGGATCTTTATCTAGCAGTTTGTATAGCAAGTTCTTTGCTTCAAACTTGTCCTCCTCAATCCATTTATGATTATCTGGATATCGTGTTGAGAACTCTAAAGGCTTGTCACAGATCACCTTGAACAATTCAAACTCATTGGTAGCCCAGAAAGGCATCGAGCCGAACAACAGACAATACAGTGTTATCCCTAATGCCCAAATATCAATCTTATAAGTGATCTTTGGATGTTCAGATTTAAAAGTAGTGGCATCATCCTCTAAACTGAAATTGGTGAGTGGCCTGCAAATTTCTGGAGCAAAGAAGGCAGGTGTACCAGCGGTCTTTGCAAGTTCATAGTCGTTCTGCTCCTCGCCAATGTTCAAAGAGGATGCAAAGGAGACACCAAAATCAGATATTTTGACTGACCCATCTTTTGATATCAGCAGGTTAGCAGGTTTGATATCTCGGTGAATAATCCCTTGAGAGTGCAGGTATTCCAAACCCAAAACAACATCTCTGAAAACCTTCATGGCCTCTGGAAGTGTCAGCCATGGTACACCTGTTGATTTTTGCCATTTAACTTCACCTTTCTCCATGTACTCCAAAATAAGGTAAATCTTCCTGGAATCGGTGTCATCCAAAACTTCCTTCAATTGAACGACATTGGGATGATTGATCTTTTTCATGATAGCAATTTCCTTTCTGATCTTTTCCTCTTCAGATGAGCCCGGCTTCAGTGGTTTTCCAAGCTTCGGCTTACCCTTTCTATCTAGAATCTTAATAGCGACCAACACATCCGAGTTAATCTCCCTCGCGAGTTTCACTTTACCGTGCTCGCCACGACCAATTTCTTTGACAATCTCATATGTGTTGAGCATTCTCTTCTTAGATACAGGGTCATATTCCAGATAGACCTTTTTTGATTCCTTGACATTAGGTGAAGAGTGAATATGCGTTGGGTTTGAATGATTAGGGGTGAGTCTTCTCGAAGTTGTTATTGGATCAACTTGATTCTGAAGTGGCGATTTCACATTGGGAACACTTGAGTTCTTTCTGTCACTGCCCAAAAGACTGAAAATAGAGCTGTTGGGCGACTTGTGTTGAAGGTGCTGATTGTTGAACAATTGGTGACTTGGATGACTGATTTTGCTCTTATACTGTCTTTCGACAAGGGAAATGAGCGAATCAGTGGAGGACATTGGCGAGCCCATGTTGGGAGTTCCAGGTGGTGATTCATTGTTATCTCTGCTCTTATGTAACATGTTGGAGACTCTGGCTAGTGCATTGAAATGGTAAGGATTGCTGTTGCTGTGGTTGTGGTTGTCATTGTTGTCATCTGATGTGCCTAGCGAAGAGAAGAACTCCCCAGATGAGGCTGAGGAAGGGTCAGCACTGGGTACTAGTGACAGCGGCGGAGGAACAAGAGATGAATTAGACGCCGCCGTACTGCTCTCCACAATTGGTGGCGAGAGTGTTGCCTTCAAAGGCACTTGGAAGCCAGAATTTCTTCGTTCAGTATTCATAGAAAGTGGTGTGGTGTATATGGATCCGCTATTGTTGCTGCTGGCAATATTTCATGCTGTAGTGCATCCATGCACTTGACTGATTAGTTAAGAATTGTACAATTAGAATACCGATCTGTTGGAACAGCAATTTGGTTTTTAGTTGGTTAGCCTCGTTACCCGCCGATTTGACTCTTCCTTTTTCTTTGACTATTTTTGCCCGGCGGCTGTCTTTTTGTGGAGGTTTTTTCTGGGGTTTGTGGCAGGTCAAAAAAACAAAAAAAAACACGGGTTTCGCAACATTCAAAAAATTTCGCCACTTTGGCGCTTTCGAGAGTCTCCCCCAGATTTCCCTTTTGGGCTGTTTGTTTACATTTCGTGTTCAGGTACAGAAACTTTTTGATAATCATATCTACACGTAGTGAAGCACAACAACATCAACATCAACAATATCAACAACAACTACATTGGCAAACAATGCTGGCGATGGCGCATCTGTTGATATTTGCGGAGCTCATATCGCTTGCGCTCGGGTCATGGGATTCTCTGTACTCTCCAGAAGCAGAGTATTCCTACATCAAGCTCTCAACTAATGAGATTGTTCCCATCTATGCTGTCCCTGACAAAGGTTTCTCCATCCAAAATAATCAAATCATAACCTCTGTTATTCAGCCACCCACAAAAGGGAATTACTCTCTTGCAATGGCTAACGGCAACTTGTTCGCTGTGTATCCATCTGCTACAATGGCGTTGAGAATCGATCAGCTGGATCACACGACCAAGAAGTGGGTCTCAGTTACATTCAATACAACTCTCCCCAACAATTTTCAATTCTACAGCGGATCCTCTGTTATGACTTCTTCTCTGGATGGTGCGCACTCTTCTGAAAGTGTTTACATTTACGGAGGTATTTTCAACAATACCATCTCTGACAGATTATTGCAATTTGACCCCAACACCCAGAGACTAAACCAGATAGCGGCTTCAATATCACCAACAGCATTTTTCGGTGCTGGTAATGCGATCATGGATCCGCAAGGGATTACTAATGTTGTCATTGGTGGCCGGGCCAGAAGCGGCTGGGTGAGCATGTTTCAGGTAGCTATTTGGGAGTATGAAACTTGGTCCTTCAAGACAGTGGCAAAGGCTCCCTTTGAGGTCAACTCAAGAGTTAATCCACTGGTTCTTCCTGTGTTTGCTGAAAATAAGGTCACCAGCTTTGTTGTCCTTGGCGGTGAGCTCGATAATGACCTATCCAGCCCCTCTGTGATGGGATTGAACATCACAGCCGATTGGAGATGGAGTGATCTGACTAGCGTTGGCAACTTTGATATTGGAGATACTCTTGGGGCTGTAATTATAAATAACACTTTGATCAGCGTCAGTGTTGATGTTGATAGCACTAACCAAAGAGCCAGCCAATATCAGTTCAAGCTTTTCGATGCTACGGGACTGCAATCCAAGGACAATTTACTGATTCAGTTAGGCACTGCTACAAATATTATTGATCTTCAAGAGCAGCCTGTTGGTACTTCTGCTTCGATGCCACTATCTAATCCCTCCTCTCTGATCCCAACTCTACCTTCAAGTTTTCCAACAAACTCTTTGAATAACAATTCCCAAAAGATCACGAAGATTGCCATTGGTGTCACGGTTCCGATCGTGTCTCTAATTTTGGTATTATTGTCCTACTTTCTTTTCAAAAAGAAGTTCTATTCGAAAACAGGCATTTTCCTGGACAGTAGCTCATCATCAACTTCAGATAAATCAGATTCTTCCTCTAACATCACAGAATATTACAAAGTAATCAGCAACTTTGACAACCAATCAATGACATCATGGAATATGAAGCGTGATGAGTACCAGCTTGCTAAGTTTGAAAAAGGAAGCGCGAAGACTTCAAAACTACACAGGCGAGGGAGACCAATGGACCGTCTAACCATGGCGCAATTGACTGGCGTGAAACGGCCTTTGGTGAAGTTAAAGAACATCTACAAGAACCCGTTGGACCACACATCAGTATCGGCGGACCTCAAACATGAACGGCGGTCTCATGGTGCCTTTGCCGATCCGGAGGATTATCCAGACAGCCATGAGCTCACGATGAGAAGCAATCGTTCAAGGTTATCTGTATTCTCAGGAGGAGACTCTGAGTCTGCATCTGATATTACTGAGCCAGAAAGGGCAAAGACTCGGAACAACTCAAACTACAACATCTTTGATCAAGAAGAGGATCAAATCGATGAATTTTTGAGTAAACGTGATGTGCAGGTATTGGTGAGCTCAAAGAGAAGATCTGTATTGAGAATCACGAATCCTGATGTCAGTGAAAGCGACGAAGAGGCGGACAACGAGAATCATATTATCCGCCAGAGATCTGATGGTGACGACGACTCCTATGGAGGCGGCTCAATAATGAGCGATGATGATCTAAGTCTTCAGAGCACACTATCCAAGATGGACTTTGATCTTGTTGATATTGGAGAGAGGGACTATTTCGATGATGTCTTGCGGGTTTTCGATAAGCAATTAGACAGTTGAAGAAAGTTATAATAATATCTGTGATAACTTGTATAGATTATATAATCGTTAGGTGCACACCACCTAAAAAAAATTCCACCAAAATTTCCTACCCGTCGTGTTCACACAACAAGGGGGGAGACAGAATAAATGACCAGTGCGTACTTCGTGACGTTCATACTGGGCCTTGTTGCCTTAGCATCCTTTATCATTATCCACAAACACACCAACACAGTGACGATTCCTGGGCTGTCTAATCAAGGCAATAAACATCCCACATTTATCATCGCAGGATTGTCAAATGCTGGCAAGACCACTTTATTTTACTCCCTCACAACGGGCAAGATAATACCGACCGTGATGTCGCAGGATGTCAGCGTCACCAACAACTACAAGTTACCTTCATCTGGTGGTAAGAAGTTGAATTTCAGACTTGCCGAGTTTCCAGGGCATGCCAAACTGCATAATCTACTCTACACTGAGTTGAGACATTCCTCCAATGTCAAGGGATTAATATACGTGGTTGACTCAAGCATCGATCCAAAGAAGTTAACAGAGGCTAGCAAATTCCTATACGAGATCCTTTTGATATCAGAAAGAAGACCCGGAGGGGTTGATATCCTGGTGGCCTGTAACAAATCTGACTTGTTCAGTGCGAGACAACCAAACAAGATCAGAGAGCTGCTGGAAAATGAGATTGACACTTTGAGAAGACTGAATAGTTCGAACATCGGCAAGGTAGACGGGGATTTGAACGCTATTGATGATGACACCAATGACTATCTTGGCCAGTCAATCAACTCCAAGTTCACGTTTGATCAACTAGAGGGAAACTTTGACGTTATTCCTGGAAGTGTGTTGAAGGAAAAGGTTGAAAAATGGGAGTGTTGGATCGATGAGAGATCTGTTAATTAGGTTGGTAGATTCTTTGGCACAGATGGGAAGGCAGATAGGCTCTTCATATTATTACCAGTTCTGTGTTGGTTGTTTATAGTCTTTTGTCTCTTTTTGTTCAATCTCATTCTGTATATCTGTTGGTTCAATTGATACTGTTTTGGTTGTCTGTTGAGTATCTCTTGGAAATTCAAAGACTCCTTTGTGACATCTTTAAGCTCATCTTCAACTGATTTCTCCGATGTTGATTTCTCTCTCCCGACATCTTTTTTGCCGCCGTCGTCAGACTTACCACCAAATGATTTGGTGTAGCTAACAACCTTGTCCCAGCTGGCATATCTGTTCTTTTCATCCCACTTCAGCTTCAGTTCTCTCATTTGCTCATCGAGTTCCCTCTTCTGTTTCTGCGCCTCCAGGTATTCAGAATCATGGACTGGTGAGGCGAACTGGGAATCTTTCAAATGGAGATCACAAGTATAGAAGAAGTCACTCGGAGGTGCATCCACAGTGATAAGAACACAGTTCGTTGGTTTGAAACAGAACTCACAAGGTTTGGAATCAGTTTCAGCGACTTTACGAAAGCGATAGCTGTTGGAAAAAGGGACAGACATCAATCAAAGAGATTTCTAGGAGGAGGGTGGAGAGATCTCAGTGCAGCTGGAAACTCAACCAACATGGTGATGTGTGTGAAAGTTCATTGGATTAATTCCGGGGTAAAGCAACGCACTAAATGCGCCATGTTACCCTACCATATAACACGTGATGATACCTCGGTATGTTATCTTTTGGTTTTTGCACCCTTCCTTCCCGATTAGGCCGTTTCGCTTTTATATATTTTTTTTAGGTTCGCTCCACACAAGGGGACAGCGAAGACCGGATTGAAGTTAGTGATGTACCCCGGCACTTGACATCTTAACTGATTTGTGAACTAAAGGCTTCTAATCGGACTTCAAACTATGGAAGAAAAAAGAAAACCCACACCGTCAATTCAACCTTCCCCCTCCCCCACGGCCCCCCTCCCAAGAGGAAAAAAAAACTTGAACTTACCCGGCCTTGCTGTTTTTCCTTTTTTGCATTTTTCCAAAAATTCTGGCCACTTTTTGCGAATTTCCCAATTAAAACAAACAACAAAAGTTTTTAACGTGTGTTTTAAACAGCAGTTTGCCAATTGAACCCTCGCAAACCGACCGGCCGGCACTGCAAACTGACCCGCTGCTGCTGCCTCAACTGCTCACCCACTTCCAAGGACTTCAGATAGACAGTCAACTTCCCTCTGATACTCCGCCCTCCTACCGCGTGTTGTTGCCCGCCCACTGTCCGCCGCCCCCTACCTGACTGCTGACTCTTGACTGCCGCCTGCCTGTCGCCACCAGACGAACTGCAGCATCCTTCATAACAGCGTCCATATTGCTCGTAACAGTGCAAGTGAACCTATAGAAAGACTCGACCCACTCTCATAATCTCACAACACACCATCATGGCTGAAGAACCAGAAGCCGATTTGGACTCCATTGTGGACAGACTCTTAGAAGTTAGAGGTTCCAGACCTGGCCAACAGGTGCAGTTGGAGGAGTACGAAATCAGATTTTTGTGTAAAAAGGCCAGGGAGATCTTTATTCAGCAACCTATTCTTTTGGAGCTCGAAGCCCCGATCAAGATTTGTGGCGATATCCACGGCCAATACTATGACTTGTTAAGACTGTTTGAGTACGGAGGATTCCCGCCAGAGTCTAACTACTTGTTTCTAGGTGATTATGTCGATAGAGGTAAGCAATCATTGGAAACCATCTGCTTGTTGTTGGCCTACAAGATTAAGTATCCAGAGAACTTTTTCATTCTAAGAGGCAACCACGAGTGCGCATCCATCAATAGAATTTATGGTTTCTACGACGAGTGCAAGAGAAGATATAACATCAAGCTATGGAAAACATTTACCGACTGTTTTAACTGTTTGCCAATCGCTGCCATCATTGACGAGAAGATTTTCACCATGCACGGGGGTCTTTCGCCAGACTTGAACACTATGGAACAAATCAGAAGAGTTATGAGACCAACTGATATACCTGATGTTGGCTTGTTGTGTGATTTGTTGTGGTCTGATCCAGATAAGGACATTACTGGCTGGAGCGAAAACGATCGTGGTGTCTCCTTCACATTCGGCCCAGATGTGGTTTCAAGATTCTTGCAGAAACATGATATGGATTTGATTTGTAGGGCACATCAAGTTGTTGAAGATGGTTATGAATTCTTCAGTAAAAGACAGCTGGTGACTCTTTTCTCTGCTCCAAACTACTGTGGTGAATTTGACAATGCTGGTGCGATGATGAGTGTTGACGAGAGCTTGCTATGCTCATTCCAAATCTTGAAGCCAGCTGAGAAGAAGCCAAAGATTAACTACAACACTGTTTCACAAAATAGAACAGTAACACCTCCACGAAAACAGAAGAAGGCTGCGAAATAATGAAATGACAAGAGAACACATTACTTCATTATATATTTTATTTGAAAAAAGAGAATATTGATTTTTTTGTTTTATTTTGATTATTTGCAGCTCCTCTGTCCCGACGTTTTTGTTTTGTTTTTGATGTGTGTTTAGTTTAGTTCCCTACTGTTATTGTTTTATTTGTTCTGCTCAGCTCCCAGTCCACCATTGACATCATTATCACTAGTTATTGACCAAACGCACAAATCCAAAGCCACATTTCCTCCCCTTTCCTCCTGCTCCATTTGTCAGCACATTTGCTCCCATCCTCATTTCTAAGCCTCTGATACTTGTTTTCATACGCTTGTTGTTTTTCACTTCACCCATCATGTTCTTCGTTGCAGGTTTGCCTGTGTGTTCATGTGATTATATACTCCTTGTTTTGTGTTTTTAATGAAGATTTTTGTTTAACTAGGAAAGGTGTGGGCTTGGCTACATTGATCTTGGACCTTGTCTTGTCTATCGTGTGTGTCTTTCCTCTTTCTTTCTATGTGTGTTGATTTTGATTGTCCTTGTGTTGGTCTCCTGTCTACCTGAAATGTTTGGGATTGGTGGTTTTAGACTCTGTGTGTGTGTGTGTGTGTGTGTGTGTGTGTGTGGTACTGGAGAGTATGTGTAGACCTTTGTACATTATCCCCTCCTTCCCCTCAAATAAAAGAAATGATATTAACCATTTCAAAAGTACTCTCTCTCACTCTCTTTCACTCTCTCTGTTGTCAAGATGGTATATCTAACCATCAGATAGGCTTACATACATTAACTGATACTAACTAGCCCCCTCCCCGAAGAAACGAAAGATGTTCTCCTGAACAGTTCTTGTCCACAGCTCTTTAAGTCTTCCAGGTGAATGTGTGTATATGTGTGTCCAAATATGAGTATGAGGAATGAACACAAGGCATTGCATGGTCATCTTACGCCAACGAGCTTGGGAAGGTGTATCGGAGTATTGAGGTATCTTGGTGGATGATGATATTGTCTGTATATCTACATTGTTGTGAAGGCTTGCCTTGAAGGTATCAATTGGACCTCATCATAATCATTGTGGCCTTGATTGATTATAAGCTGTTCCTGAGCATGAGTGTTAATGAAATCGTTGTCAGTACGCATTGGATAGATATCCACTCGTATGCACATACCACAATTGGCTTCAGCTTAGTACGGGTGGACTTGTATGTACTTCTATTCACCATTTTGACACATTTATTGGGAGGAGGCGGGAAGTTGATCCAAAACATCCATACACCTTTCTTGAGATTTGTGACTGCTACATACTTTCTGAAGTGGCGACTTCCGAGGTTGCTCAGCTTGATTTTTGCAAATTTCCACCCACACACCTAACTTTTTGGAACAGTTTTTTTAAGGAAATACATAGGTCGGAATTCATTCTGTGTGGCAAAACTTTTCAAGCGTTTACGAAAGGCAAAAAAAAATTAAAAAACTTGATCAAAGAGGAAATTGGAAGAAAAAAAGAAATGGCGAAAGTCAGTGAAAGTTAATTTTTCAAACATTCAAATTCTTCCTCTCTTTTTCGCTTTAGTTTTTAGATACACACACAAACTACAACAAGAACAAGATGGTACGTTCAGCGCACTGGAACGGGATAGGAAAGCAGAAGCAAAGGAAAGGACACAGATGCGAAGCACAAGAAGAGACACGAGATCAATTAGCAATGAGAAACACAACCAAAAGAGTGGACAAGAGAATGAAAGAGAGAAGTTTGAAATGAAAATTTTTCAGAGAGACAACATCAAAGTCAGTCGCCACAAAGCAGCACAACAGCACAGCACAGCACACACAACGCAGAGACAGGTCTCAGAGAGTATGATGTATTCAGACCAAGTGACAGTGTAAGAGCATACTCTCCAATATCCAGTTTATAACTGGTGGCAAACCGGCACGGCCACACAAGTCACGCGAGTTTATTTTATCAGAGACTCATCCATTCAAACCGTTTCGTGCAAACCTACCTATTGATTAGAAGCTGAGGAACTCGGAAAGTGGTAATTATATTTGTGTTTGTGTTTCTTCATTCATTGCTGTGGTCCCCTAAACTTTCTACATTCCTAATCTCCCCCCTCCTATCCAATCAACTTTTTGAAATCATACTAACAGTCTATCTCTAGGTTTTGGTTCAAGATTTGCTACACCCAACCGCCACTTCTGAGGCTAGAAAGCACAAGTTGAAACAATTGGTTCAATCACCAAGATCTTTCTTCATGGATGTCAAGTGTCCAGGTTGTTTGAACATCACCACTGTTTTCTCCCACGCTCAAACTGCTGTCACCTGTGACTCTTGTGCCACTGTCTTGACCCAACCAACTGGTGGTAAGGCCAAGTTGACTGAGGGCTCCTCTTTCAGAAGAAAATAGACTCCGATTTCATGGAAAAAAGAATTTAAACAATAATAAATAACAAAAAAAATGAAAGAGGGATCATTGGTGAGGAGGTGAGGTGTGTGAAAGTGGGCGTCCGCACGGTTTGTCATAATATAGGTTTAGTTATGCTAATGAAATTGTGTAGGCAGTTGGTTATTGTGTTGTAATACTGATGATCTGATTATGTCATAATTTTCCAGAGTGCAAAACGCGCTCGGTCAGATCAAAGAAAGAAAGTCCTCCAGAAAAATATAAAAAAAGAGGACACGAAAAATTGCTTCCAAACAACACCCACACAGGCTGGCTCAAAACAATCAAGCAATCCAGCCACACACATACATACTAGTACAATGCATAGAAGCTTGTTCGTCTCGTTGTTTGTGCTGCTAGCGAGCGTCGTTTCTGCTCATAATGTTCTGCTTCCTTCAAATGGAAAGCGTTGTTTCTTTGAAACCTTGAAGAAAGGTGATGAGTTGGCCATCAGTTTCCAGTATGGTAACCGTGATTCCCGTTCCAGTCACCAACTGGAAGGTGACTTCTGGATCACCTCCCCAAGAGGCCGTGTTATCAAGCAAGAGCTGGGCAAGTCGCACGGCGATGTCTCAGTGAAGGCCACTGAGAAGGGCAAGTATGGCTACTGTTTTTCCAATGAGAAGTCCTCTATCGATACCAAGGATGTGTCTTTCAACATTCATGGTGTGGTATACGTGGATGTCAATGATCCAAATAACGACTCCCTGGACGCTGCTGTAAGAAGACTAAGCGTCTTGACGCACGAAGTTAAGAACGAACAGAGCTACATTGTTATCAGAGAAAGAACTCACAGAAACACAGCAGAGTCCACCAACGACAGAGTGAAATGGTGGTCAATCTTCCAATTGGTAATCGTTGCTGTGAACAGTGTGTTCCAGATTTACTACTTGAAACGTTTCTTTGAAGTGAAGTCCTTTGTTTAAGGATCTTTTTCCATATAAATATATAACGAAAGAAAAGGAAAAAAAATTCCACAAAAACACAACACAAATCGTATCTCTCACTTATAACCAACAACAACAACAACAACAACAACAACAACTCAGCGGCAATGAAGTTTTACATTGATGATCTGCCCATTCTGTTCCCGTACCCCAGGATCTATCCCGAGCAGTATGCTTATATGAGCGACATCAAGAAGACGCTGGACGTTGGCGGTAACAGTATCCTGGAAATGCCGTCAGGGACAGGTAAGACTGTCTCTTTGTTGTCCCTGACAGTGGCCTATCAGATGCACTATCCTGAACACCGCAAGGTGGTGTACTGCTCCCGTACGATGTCAGAGATCGAGAAGGCTCTGATTGAGTTACACAATCTCATGGAGTACCGCGCTAAGGAGCTGGGCTACACCGAAGACTTTCGTGGGTTGGGGCTGACATCGAGAAAGAATCTCTGTCTACATTCAACCGTCTCCAAAGAGCGTAAGGGTAACATTGTGGATGAGAAGTGTCGCAGAATGACCTCAGGTTTGGCCAAGCAGAAGATTTCAGCTGGAGAAGGCGAAGGTTTGTCACTCTGCGAGTTTCATGAGAACCTCTACCAATTGGAACCTGACAGTTTGGTGCCACCAGGTGTTTACTCCTTTGATGGGCTCACAGAATACTGCAAAGAACAGAAAACATGTCCATACTTCACTGTGCGTCGTATGATCACTCATTGCAACATCATTATTTATTCATATCACTATTTATTGGATCCAAAGATTTCAGAAAGAGTGTCTAAAGAGCTATCCAAGGATGCCATTATTATCTTTGACGAAGCACACAACATTGATAACGTCTGCATTGAATCCTTATCCCTGGATCTGACAAGTGACATGCTCAAGAGAGCATCAAAAGGTGCTAATACCCTCACAGCAAAGATCAACGAGGTTAAAAGAACCGATTCAAGGAAACTACAAGACGAATATGAGAAACTGGTTCAAGGATTAACAGCGTCAGAAATCATCACCAGCAGTAACACAAGTGATCAGATGGAGACTCCAGTTCTCTCACAGGACCTGTTAAAAGAGGCCATCCCTGGGAACATTAGAAGAGCAGAGCATTTTATGGCCTTCCTAAAGAGATTCATTGAGTATCTGAAAACAAGAATGAAGGTTCTTCATGTCATTTCCGAAACTCCAACATCATTCTTGCAGCACTTGAAACAACTCACATTCATCGAACGGAAACCCTTGCGGTTCTGCTCCGAAAGACTCTCGCTCTTGGTTCGGACTTTGGAAATCACAGATATTGAAGACTTCAATGCTCTCAAAGATGTGGCAACGTTGGCAACTTTGGTATCCACGTATGAACAGGGGTTTGCTCTGATTTTAGAGCCTTTTGAAACTGAGAACGCAACAGTGCCTAATCCGATTCTCAGGTTCACATGCCTTGATGCCTCCATTGCCATCAAACCAATCTTTGAAAAATTTACCAGCGTCATCATCACGTCAGGTACAATTTCCCCCTTGGATATGTATCCAAAGATGCTAAACTTTAATACCGTGATACAAGAGTCATATACCATGACCCTTGCAAAGCGGTCATTTTTGCCAATGATTGTAACCAAAGGTTCCGATCAGGTGGCAATCTCATCTCGTTTCGAAATCAGAAATGATCCGAGTATCGTTAGAAATTACGGCTCGCTC
Source organism: Barnettozyma hawaiiensis (assembly GCA_003706665.2). NCBI lineage: Eukaryota > Fungi > Ascomycota > Saccharomycetes > Phaffomycetales > Phaffomycetaceae > Barnettozyma > Barnettozyma hawaiiensis. The sequence continues at coordinate 36,952 of PPLY02000042.1, read as the reverse complement.
CTCATTGAATTCTCTAAGATCACCCCAGATGGGCTGGTTGTCTTCTTCCCATCATACTTATACATGGAGAGTATCATTTCTATGTGGCAAACCATGGGTATCTTGGACGAAGTATGGAAGTACAAGCTGATCCTTGTTGAGACTCCTGATGCCCAAGAGACAGCATTAGCTCTAGAGACCTACCGTACAGCCTGCTCCAATGGTAGAGGCGCCGTACTGCTCTCAGTCGCGAGAGGTAAAGTTTCTGAGGGTATTGATTTTGACCACCAGTATGGGCGCACTGTGCTGATGATTGGTATCCCCTTCCAGTACACTGAGTCCAGGATCCTTAAGGCTCGTCTTGAGTTCTTGAGAGATCACTACCAGATTAAGGAGAATGATTTCTTGTCTTTCGATGCCATGAGACACGCAGCACAGTGTCTAGGTCGTGTTTTGAGAGGTAAAGATGACTACGGCGTAATGGTGCTAGCTGATCGTCGTTTTGCAAGAAGGAAAAACCAGTTGCCAAAGTGGATTGCTCAGAGTTTGAATGACTCTGATTTAAATCTGTCAACTGATATGGCCATCTCAAATGCCAAACATTTCCTGAGATCTATGGCACAGCCGACAGACCCAAAGGACCAAGAAGGCATCAGCATTTGGGATCACGAACAATTGCATGAATTTCAGAATCAGCAGCAGATGGATGCTGCTGCTATAGAGGTCGATGAGGATGGTGATGTGCCAATGCTAACCAAGGAGGAACAAGATGAGCTGGATGAGTTGGCAGACTTGTAATTGTGGACATTGGCACAACTACAATCAAAAAATGGATCTAATTATGTATTATCAATCTTCTTCTTCATCGCCTCCCTCTTCAACAACGTCAATTTCTAGTTGAATTTCTTTATCAGCATCAACATATGAGTCACACATACACCATATCGATAATGTATGATGACCAGCATGTGGGATTGTAAACTCCAACTTCACCTGTTGTTCCTCCTTACTCGACACAAACTTTTGAACTGCGTACAACTGTCTGGACTTTGGATCACCGAGCACTACCCACCAGCCTTCTGACTTATTGAATGGATAGAATGGAGCTATTACTTTGAGATCATCGGGTTCCTCGTCTCTGGAGATGTTCACAATTATATCGCTTGGTTCATTGGCAACAATTGTCTCGTTGATCGGTTCCAACTTATACGCAATCTCAATGTTAGGATACTTGTTCACAAACTCGGCAACTTTTCTTAAAGGCTTATCGCTCAATCTTAGAATGTCATCCCTCTCATCGTCTTCACAGGACATGATATCAAACACTGTCTCAACTTCGTGACTCTTTGCACGTTCAATCATCTTGCCATCCACATATGGGATCTGTTTCAACGGTGAATCGGTATCCCATATCCCTTGAACGACCATTTGGCAGAGATCCATGGCATACAATGCATTCAGGTGGCCCTCACTACTCAACAAGTCGACAATTGCGTGCAGCAACTTCACAACTCTCTCTAAAATCATCTTCTGGTCAGAAACCAAATCAGGTGGGAGGTTCATCCTTGAAAAGTGCGCCTGTAGAAGAATGAAGGCCTTCAGATATGGTGACTCGAATAACAACTGCTGTGATGATTTGATAGGCAATCTGTTATAAATCTTTTGAAGAATCGAAGACTCGTGCTGTCTGATTGGTAAAGAATCAAATTCAGAAGCAGATGTCACAATCTCCAAGATTGATTTCAACTTCGACTTCTTAGTCAACGACAAAATGAACGTTTGCATGGTGATGAAAGAGATGTTGTAATATGAAGCAAGCATTGCACCATCTTGAGGGGTGATTTCCTCTTCACCCTCCTCTTCCTCCTCCTCTGTTTCGTGCTCCTGTAATTCAATCAGCTTAGCCTCGGAAAGTTCCTCCAACGTGCTCTCTACCAGCTCAGTCAAAAACGATGATAAACCCAAATGTGAAATTTCCTTGACACCATAGAAACTTGGATTGGCTTGAAGTCGTCTGTAGAAGTATGTGAAAGTCAACCAGTCAATGCAATCTTGTCTAGATTTAATCAGACCGGTGCTTATTTCATTCACAAAAGGATCAGCAAGAAACACATTCAGAAAACTCTCAACGGGTAGTGACTCGTTCAGGAACTTCTTGTAGTATTCCTTCTTTGTTGAGTTAGTCAGAATCAGAACCTTGTCCAAACCATCCTCAATGTTCCGAGAGCTACCAATCATCTCCAAGATCTCATTGATCGGGTAATCAATGTACCGATGCTCTTTACCCTCGTAGAACTGTGTGCTCAAGACAATCACAAATTCAGCTGTTGGAACAAAGGCAGCAGTGTCCCTAGTGGCAAACACAATACTTAAGGCGCCACCCTCGTGCAGTTTGGTAACAACTCTGCGATCTGTGGCATCCATTTTCTTATAGTAGAATCCAACACCATTTCTCAGCAACGCTTCAAGTGATGCATCTGAGACCTTGGTGAGAAGAGCTTCGATCTCCTCAACATCAGTATTCAAGAAGGAAATGTCTTCCAATTTGGCCAATCTGGAGAACTCCAGTCCAATTTCCAAGCACTCCTTACGTGAAGGAACAAAGATCAAAGATGTTCCGTCAAATGACTTTACGGACATGTAAGCAGGTTTCATCATTGCTAGGATCAGAGAAGGGTTGTGGGGAATATTGAAAGATTGTAGATGAACCTCCAGTGGGCGAACTCTGTCCTTAGACGAAAAGTTGTAAATGCTATCCTTTTCAACACCAATCCATTCTCCAAAATCACGCCCATTGGCCAAGGAAGCCGACAGTGCCACAATTCTCAAATCCTTCTCGAGCTGAATCGACATGAATCTCATTCTGGAAATTATTGTTTCATAAATGGATCCTTCGGAGCCGTTACCAATGGTCTGGACATCATCCACAATGAACAGTTCCAAGGCTTGGATATTTCTTCTTTGTTTCCAACGGCGCGAGATGACATCAAACTGTTGTGGAGTGGCCAAAATCAAATGACTTTCGGCAAGAAGTTTCAAGTCTGAAGAAAGATCATTGGAAAGCTTGTTGATCACCTTCCCACCAGCAATAGACCCAAATTTGGAATTCCAGTGTCTAACCAAATGGTCAATCTTTTCCTGCGACGGAACGACATAAACGATTCGACCCTTGTTTAGTCTCCAATGATTGAGGATAGCCAACTCTGCAATAACAGTCTTACCAGAACCTTTGACAGCACCAACAAATGTGTTGCTTTCAGTGTTGTAAACAGTATCAAAGACTTGGGATTGGAACTTGTTGAAATAGGTAAAGTCAAACGAATCAATGAACTCTGGAATCTTCAAATCAGTAACTGGAATAGGATGGAGGTCCAAGAGTTGGGTAGGTGCAGGGAACTTCTTTGGGAGCTTTAGCATGTTAAATACCACAGGAACCCTGTATTCACACTGTAACCACTTCTCCGAAATCAAGGTAACAAAATAGTTTGGTGGCACTGGGGTATCAATTGGAACAGTGAAATCAAGCAAGTGTTCTTCGTTGATGTAGTTTCTTCTGACAAGGAAAGTGTCAGCAAACAGTATTTTCTCACCATTAGTATCCTCAACCAACAGTAGAAACTGTTCAGTGTTGTTGTGCAACTTAGGATCCCATATCCACTCAGGCAAAATATCCAGTTCAAACCGCAACAAACTAGGGGTAAGAGTTTGAACAGAACAATTCACTTTCAGCTTTGGGAACTTCTGAATAAGTTGGAATGCAGTTCTTGCAAGCCTGTCATCTCTGATAGCTTGCGTCATCTCAACTTCATCCTTCAAATGGAAGTACTCAGACCATGGCAAATTGGAGTTTTCGGTTGTCTTGATTATCTTCAAAGGGCAATCTGGGAACTGTCTAAATGGGGAGTTTGATAACCAAATTCTCTTTTCAACCATCTTACAAAGATTTAAGGTCAGTTTAGTGAGTGCAGACCACTTCTTCTTCAATGCAATCTCATAAATTGCTCTGAACAATCTGCCAGCAGATTGGGTAACGTAGATCATATCTGCGCTTAATGCGAATCCCTCAAGGGATAATCTTGAAATAAATGCTTGAAGCAGTACGTTTATCTTAGCCTTTGAATCATTCACATCCTCCTTGATAGGGATCGGTGCTCTTTCCATCAGCTTTGTGATTTCAGATTTCTCCTCCTGTCTCACCGGAATCAGTCTAAACTCCGTCGATGATGAGAAGATTCTGAACACGTCAATTATGGAAGAGTATGACTTCAGCTGCTGGTTGTAGAAAGACATAGACTCGTGATTGATGTAGAAGTAGGAGGAGATTCGCCCCAACTCGGTGGAATGAACAATACCAGTGGCTGGGTCATAGACAACAAGATTATTCTTGTTCAAAATTGATAGCGCAGAATGGATCAAATCAGTTCTCTTCCACTGCAACACGTCATCTTCGGCATACTCAGGGCCAACCCTGTAGAGTACAGGTGACCTCAACATACGAACGTAAAGGTATGTGTATCCCAACCAATCGACGCCATCCATCACCGACTTTACTGTTCCCGCGACAATCTCAGCATTGAGGTTGTCAGCCAACTTGCTCATCAGTTGAGACTCGATAGGTAGCTGTTGATTCAAGACTGCAAGATAGTACTGAACCTCTGACTGGGATGTGATAATAATACCTTCACCACTCTCATCATACCTTGGTCTACCAGCTCTACCCAGCATCTGAAGGATATCCTGAGGGGAAAGTTGGACCCAATCACCTTTGTCTGGGGCATAAATTTCAGTACCCTTGATAATAACGGTGTGTGCAGGTAAGTTGACACCCCAAGCCAGTGTTGCAGTAGAGACCAAAATCTGTGCATATCCTTCAGCAAACAAATCCTCAGCTGCAGATCTATCTGCCCTTGTGAGACCGGCATGATGGATAGCAAACCCAGTCAGTAACAGATCACGTAATCCTTTGTCATCGGTCTTCTCTGACTCTTGCCTTAGGATCTCTACACTAGCTGAGTCGGACTTCAGAAACAGGTTAAGCTTATCATCGTCCAACAACTTGTCTCTCAGCCACTTGGCCGTTCTGAATGTGTCTTTTCTCGAATGAACAAAGATGATAACTTGATGCCTGCCAGCAGCTTCCAGGATCTTGTCATAACAAACCTCGTTCATAGCCAATGACCTTTTAAAAGAATTCTTCTCGGTGATACCAATAAACTGTTGGCTCAAAGGGCATGGTCTATAGGAGGCATCAAAGTAGAATAAACCGTTAGTTTCATCAACTCGCAGGAACGTTGCAACATCTTTATAGTTGGGTAAAGTAGCAGATAGGCCCACGAGTCTAACGTTTCTCGATGTGTGCTCCACGTTTCTGATAGTTCTTGCAACAATACTCTCCAATACTGGTCCTCTCTCGTCATGCAACAGATGAATTTCATCAATAATCAAAAGCGATACCAAATTGGTATAGCTCACATCGGAGCTCTTTCTGGTGATGACATCCCACTTCTCTGGTGTTGTCACAATGACCTGTGTCTCAGCAATCTGTTGTTTTGTCAAATTAGAGTCACCAGTCAACTCCTCGACATTGATACCGAAAACCTCAAGTCTTCTCGAGAATTCACGGACTTGCTCTTGGACCAAGGCTTTCAGGGGGGCAATATAGACAATCTTGAAATTATTGAAGTCAAACGATCCATCTGGTAGTCTGAAGTCCTGGAGAGTCTTCAAAATAGTGAGCATGGCAACATTAGTCTTACCTGCACCCGTTGGAGCGCAAAGCAAGATGTTATTGTCATCTTCAAAGGCAGTTGGATATACCCTTGATTGAATTCTGTTCAAAGTGGATGTCTCACCGCTTGGAAATGCAGGACGAGCCCATTCAGGAAGTTCTGATATTGAAACAAGAGGAGTGTCATCCTCAGGTTTGGCCGGGGCAGGAATGTGGATTTCCTCGTAATCCTTTTTCACTCTCTTGAAAGAATCCTTTGGTAGGTTGACTTTTGTTGTAGTCATGAGGTGAGATCCCTGGTCAAATACCAGGTCATCCAGGTTAACGATTTGGGGCTGTCTGGCTTTAGAAATTCCAGAGGCCGCATCCAGTTTTCTTCTCTTCAGATGGCCATCGTCATCCATATCTTCATCAGCGGAGATCAAATGCTTCAATCCTTTGGATTCTGATTGTGATTGTGATAAAATGGCATCTCGTTCTTCTTCTGATTCTGCATTTGCTAGTTTGGTTCCCCATACTAAGGCTAGTCTATTGTTAATCAAAAGCTCAATCAACTCAAACTTATTTTTACCTAGGAGTTCAACTAGTTTCTGCTCAAACTCTCTGTTGTTGGAATCACTCTTCAGTATGTTAAGAACATCATTAGTGAGTGATTGCAAACTTGAAGCATCGAGTTTGTCAAAATACTGTGAAATTCTCTTCTGAACAAAGAAGGCATCCACATCATGCAATGATAAAAGAGTGGGTCCCGTGCTCTCTGGTTGAAACTTCAGCACTTCATCTCCATCTCCATCAATATTTACTTCGTCCCCATTCACCTCCTGGCTAGAGTCTTCCAGCCTTGGTCCTGCAAAATCCCTGTCATCACTGGATTCTTCGTCATCATCTTCATCATCATCATCATCACCATCCACTTGACCATCTGAGTCAATATCAATAGCAACAGCATTGTCTCCTATATCCCCGTGATAGTCAGTCAATTCGTTTGATAAACTCAATGCTTCTGAAAGCGACTCATTCTGAATGGAGATACCGAGAATCTCTTGTAGACTTTTCTTCTTTTGCAGATCAGTAGTGGATTCGTCCTTTAAAGACTCCAAAATCAAGTCAGTGGCACTGAGAACTGTGCTATGTTGTATATCACCTCCCAGCTGATGAGAGACCCACGAAACAAGCTTCTCATATACCGCATTGGTTGTCTCACTCTTGGGATAATAGTTCAAGCTCTCTAGAGTGGCGGACGATGCTGCTGATGATGATGCCATTATCCTAGACTGTTTCTGTAAAGCCTGTAACTTAGCCCTCTCCTTCTGTTTGAACCGCTCAGATATCTTTTTGGCATAATCCTTCTGTTCAGTTTCCTCCTTAGATATGGTGGTAGCAGCAGTAGCTTCAGCATTAGACCCAAGATCCGCCATTGTAATCTTGCCAGCCATCGATGACGGAGCAGACATGGCGGCGTCCTTCAACGGATCGGTCCTGTTCGAAAGCAACTTCCTGTCCTGGCGCAGCACCTTATTGGACATCTCCTCATACTTGTATTTGCTGTTGTCAGACATGGCAGTGAATGGTGTGCGTACAGAGATATTTTTCAGCACGGAAAGCACTGTTTAGCTTAGTTTGGTCTGTTTTGTTTTGTTTTGTTTTGTTTTGTATGTACACAAAACCAGCCAGAGTGAGGAAAAAAAAATTATCAAATCCGAGGATCATCGTTCCCTCGGAATATAAATATGATTATATAATCAATTGTTTTCCTAGAGAAGAAGAAAGTCCGCTGGGCCTCACTTTGACGACTTCCTTGCAGTCACACAGGTACACAGATATAGATACACCCGGTGCTTTGTGGCGATCTGTGTATGCATCTGTCATTGAGATATATACAATTCTTGAAACCTACTCGTGTCCTTCATTTCAAGCGAAGCCTGTCGACTACCACAATGGCAGCCCCATCATCTGACATTAACAACAACGTACCTTCTATCAAGCTTAACGAGACAGAGACCAAGATCTCCACTTTGCTCAAGGACTACGTCCAGCTACAAAATCAGTACATTGCTGATGAATCCAAAAAACTTGAATTGAGAATAACTGGTGGATGGGTCAGAGACAAGTTGCTGGGAAATGAAAGTAATGATCTAGACATTGCCATCAACACACAGACTGGTGAAGAGTTTGCTGATGGGCTGAGAGGATTTCTCAGTGATAACTTTGAGAAGTATGGGCTAACACTATCGAGCATCCATAAAATTGAGAAAAACCCTGAAAAGTCGAAGCATTTGGAGACTGCAACGACGAAACTGTATGGGCTTGATATCGACTTTGTGAACCTGAGAAGCGAAGAGTACACAACAGACAGCAGAATCCCAATGATCAAGTTTGGCACTCCACAGGAGGATGCTTTAAGAAGAGATGCCACTCTTAATGCACTTTTTTACAACATTCAGAAGGATCTGATTGAGGATCTTACTGGTTCTGGTTTACAGGATTTGGCCGACGGTATCCTCAAGACTCCACTGGCACCCTTACAGACATTTCTGGATGACCCGTTGAGGGTATTGAGGCTGATTAGATTTGCCAGCAGATTTCATTTCAAGATCGAGGAGGAGACTCTCGAAGCAATGAAAGAGGACAGGATCAAAGAAGCTCTCATTTACAAGATCAGCAGGGAAAGAATTGGTGTGGAGATGGAAAAGACACTATGGGGTCCAAACCCAACTTATGGTCTAGAACTACTATCAGAGACAGGACTCTTCAGTTCTGTATTCAACTTTGGCTCTCTGCAGGATGCTGTCTCGGAGCTGAATGATGCATCTATGATCAAGAGTCTTTTCCAGGATGTAGACAATGGTGCATTTGCCTCAGTGCAGTTTGTACAGTCAACAGATTTCCTCAATTCAAGTATCCAAGATGTCATTTCACATATCCTGACAGCAAAACTTCTCAAGAGACTATTTTGGATGGCACTGGTCTTGAGACCATGGGGAGATATCAGTTTGGCTTCCAATGTCAAGAAACTCGCCCTAAGAAATTCAGCAGTGGAGTTGATCATAAGAGAGGGTCTGAAATACTCAAAGTCTGATGCCCGTATCATTACCCAAATTTTGACCACTAAGAAGCAGTATCAAGATATTGTCCATCGAGCCTCTGGGGCTAAAAGGTCAGAGATTGGATTGCTTTTGAAGCAATATGATGAGAACTTTAACTTATCATTGGTTGTTAACCTGTTTGATGAGGCAATTACTGTTGGTTCGTTTGACGTAGTTATTGGGAAGTACGAGCAGTTTCATGCATTAGTTCTTAGTGGAGGTCTCGAGAAAGTGCATCTCTTGAAACCAATCATTGATGGAAAGATGTTGTCCAAAGAGCTAAACAAGAAGCCTGGAGCTTGGATGGCCAAGGTTATGGATACGATTTTTATTTGGCAACTGGATAATCCACTTTTGGGCAAGACAGAGTGCATTGAGTACATCAAGACCACATCGGTGTGACTATCAACTAAATTACAGGAGAACTTATATGCAGATATGTTTATAATAATGCTAAAGGAGAAAGAGAGAGGGAGGGAGGGCTGACACAAAATGTGTGTCTGGTGGTATACTGTATAATTTCATGATATCCTGTAAACCATTGTTGTATGTGTCACTCACTCACTTTCTCGCGCTCTCTCTCTTTTAAAACTCATGAGAATCGTAATTAGCAAATGCATTGAAGTCAAACAGATCATCAGCATCAAACTTGGCTGTTGATTGTGAGTTAGCTTCACCAATCCCAGGAAGTCCAAAAGCAGTAGGAGCACTACTAAAGTCAGTGGACAACGCAGTGCTTGTACTGGACGACCCAAATCTCATTGGTAACTCTTCTGTCTCAAATGCTGATTCTGATCCGTCAGTATCTAGAACATTATCTCCTCCAATCTCCAATGGTGGACCCAAGACACTGATTGAAGTGGTCTTTCTGTGCTGGAACGCACGAGGTTTATGCACCTTGACTGATTCGTCAAAGTAGCTCGCTGACGAAGTTGTTCCATCATTGAAAACAAATAACGTGGCGCTGCTGGGTGTAACCAAGCCAGACCCTCCGGAGGAGCCCGAGAGGGAGGCGGAGGCTGCTGCTGCTGCTGCGACTACTGCTCCTTGGCGAGCCAACACAGCACGTGATGGAGAGATTCGTGGCGGATTCTTGCTAGAAGACGAGATCGATGTAACTGAGTGGGTCCGGGTGAGTGTTCTGTGGATCGATGACTGGGAGGCATTTGTGCCTGCACGTTTGCGAGTATGTTTAACTGCTCGAGAGAAGGCTCTCAAAGCATCAGACTCCGACTCAGAGTCGTTTTCATCGTCATTGTGGTGGTGTTCATTGTCATGTTCATTGTCATTTTCATTTTCATTGTCATTGTCATTGTCGTTGTCATTGTCATCGTCCGAGTCACTGAGACTGTACTTCGGGATTGTGTGTGGGACTCCTGAAGGGAAGCGTTCTTGTGGCAAGGGAGACTCCATGCGTTGAGGCGATGGGATCGGCGATCTACTGTAGAAGGAGTGTCTCGCGGATGTGTTTCTGCCTAGGGAGAAGAGGTCTGAGGTGGAAGAACAGGCTGATAGAGGTTGGGGCTGCGGTTGAAGGATGGCACGGCCATCATCTGAGATGGTCATCATAAGAGATGCACTGGAGTTGGATCTCTCACGTTGTTGTTGGGAGTAAGATTTTGTTCCTGTTGATAGTGGTAGTGATAGCGACGTTGGTGGTGGTGGTGGTAGTGGTCTTGAGATCAAAGTCTGTTGACTTGTTGATGGTGATAACGGCTTTGACTTCTGGTAGGTGAGAATCGAACAAGGGAGCAATTCGGGTGACTTGCTGTTGTTCGATTGGGAAGTTGAGAGTCTAAATAGTCTAGAGACACGGCCTTGCTTCTTCTCGTTTTTGATGGAGGACGAACCTCCATCTTGTTGTGGCTGGGTAAACGTAGGTGCCATGTTCGTCGCCGTCTCCTTTTTTTGGGGGGACAGGTCGACAAAGACAAACTCCTGTTGAACTCCTGGTTTATTACGTGGTCGTCTGGAGCTTGTCTTCTTTGGCGAGAACTCAAAGTCCTCGTACTGTTTTTGCTGTTCTTGAATCTCATCCTCCGTTTTAGTAGATTTCTTCAGTCTCCATGTACGCTTGTTGGAGAGCTGGGTGACCTGGTGAGGATTGTAACTCAGCTGGGTAGTATCGTCATCCTTGTATATGGTGCGAACTTTCATAACGGCTGGCACAGTCGTGACGTGTGAGTGTGGTGTGGTGCAGTGTGTGAGAGATCAAGATCCAAAATTTCACAGAGAAAGAAGGAGGAAAGAGGAATTGAATAAGAAGAAGAAGAAGGGGAAAAAGAGGCACACAACACAAATCACTGGATCTCAATGAGAGTACATGCAATTGCCACAAGAATCAAAGAAAAATCTTTCAACCTCCAGAACTCTGACCGACTATATCGATATACTCAGACGGCGGGTGAGAGCTGAATCGTTCTCCTGAAAATTGTGAGGTTGAGTTCTTTTTTTTTTGGCTTTTTTTTTTTATAGATGTGGTGGTTGTTGGTTTTTTAACCTTCTTTCGCACATATTACGTGCGTCAACCAGATGCGGGACAGACATATCCCTGCGGGCCAATAAGGTTTCTGGGATCTGGATCTTCGTGCAGTTTCGGGACAAATTGGCGAGATAGGGCTGCTCTGTGGCTGGGGAGTTGTTATGTTGTGTGTTTTTTCTACTTTTTGCGTTCCATTGCACCCCACCATCAATACTGGGTGGGCCGCTTACAAGCAAAGATATACAATGAGGTATGTGCCACAGTTGTTGATACCCAATTGATATAAATCGTATTAGCTGGCCATTTCAAAAAAAATCTGCTGTGCCTGCCGATCAACCTCTCTCAGAAGGCGAGATCATTCTTTTTTTTTTTTTTTTATTACTTTTTAACGTTAACTTTAGGGGGATCACTTTAATCGGTGTAACTGTATATATATAATGTAAAGTAATGTACACACGCCCCTTTTTTTTCGGGTTGTTTGTTTGTTTGTTTGTTTTCGTACTGTGATGCACAGTGTGTTGTTTGGAAACGTTTTGGCTGTAGTCAGGCGATATCCAGGTAATGAAGGTACTGTTTAAGTAATGTTCCAGATCTCCTCTTAATACGCCTGTCGCCTCTCACCACGCTGCTAAAAATCTAAGACAGGGGAGGGACTCTGAAACCATGTGATCTGTGAGGGAGACGAGATGATTCTGTGGATGCATACGGTTGAATCTGTTGATAACATCCAACTACGGGTATAGTTATACTACACAGATCACCGCCATCACCACAGACCAGCAGCTGATATCTTTTATATCCGATCCCATTTGATATGGATGGGACAAGTTCTCTGTCATGTCGAATCCCTTGAAGACACCCATTCACCAGGTATAAAGGCGTAAGCTTTTTGTCCTCCCCTCCTCCCTCCCCTCTCCTCTACCCCTTTTTCTTTTTTGCTTTCGTCTCCTGGGACAAAAAAAAAACCACAAAAAATCTAAAACGTCGCTGCCTGGCCCTACCAAAAAAGCATGAAAAAAATGAAAAAACGCTAAAAACTAAAAACTAAAAACTAAAAACTGAAAACTGAAACTGAACACTGAAAACTAAAAAGACAAAAAGACAAAACAAACAATAAGACGGTTGGTGGATAAAGAAAAAATGGCAATGAATGGATGAATTTCATCAAAGTCACATATATACAAATAAATACATTCTCTCCTTCTCGCAGCAACAAGCTCATAGCACCAAGCTCTCCACATAGTTGGCATATACACGCACACTTCTGCCAGCACATGGGCTAAGCCTGTCGGTGGTTCGACGCACACAGCCTCACCATAAGGCTTTCCATTTCCCGGCACCAATTTCAAACTAGGGCAAGAGCTGCCGTTAAAAATGAACGTTTGCTTGCAGTTCTCTCTTGGGATTTCGTTTCTGCCAACAGGGGGTGGTTCTCACCCTTTGGTCGACATTAGCTGGTTGGACCCCATGGGATGGGACTTAACTTAACCAACTGGCACGTGAAGAATTTTGGTATCATGCACCAGCAATTTATGTCCGCCCCTCTTTAGGCCTCTTTAGGGGGCGCTGGTTTAGACATAGTAAACGCACCTACAGTGTGGCGTGGTAATGTACCAGCAGAGACCATCTTGAGTGGTCCCCGTGAGGACCATAAATTCCACAAATCATAAAATTGAATCAATAATATGAACCAATGAAGAAGATCTACCAATGCAGGAGACTTCTCTAAGCACACATCTTCAAGGTTGTGTTTTTTTTTTAACAGGGGGAGGCTCCATTCCTTCTCTGTGCATCTAGTGCTTCTAAATAACACCTCTTTCTTACCTCCGAAAGCGGTTCGAAATAGAGATTAGGACCAGGGCCAAGTGTGTTGTCGTCATTGAGATCGTTCTTCAGTCTGCAATAGAAGAGTCCGTTGCATCCCTACTGGTTTATTCACACCGGTTTGTTCGTCAAACAAACACACTGGTTCCTTTCATTAAAACCATGTCATGCTACACTATTGACAGTGCTATTGACTTTTAAGCGAGTAAGGCAGCCAGCAACCCCCCTTTTCCACCATCATCTCTAACTTCTGTATCAGTCCGTCTGTGTCCGTTTATTGGTTCGCCGGGCCGGGACTGCATTATAATGAAAGGAGGGAGACGACAGATGGATGTGTGTTTCCAGGGAGTCGTCTCTCTAGATAGAGCTACATTCAGTCATATGGCGGGCTCTCAAAATTGATGCATGGCATTGGTACATGCCATTGGAGCTTGTAATGGTAAAATGGGTAAATAGGTGCAACCTGGTGTTTGTTACTGGTGACCGTGAATATGTTTCACCTACCGTGATCTTCTGGTTTCACTGGATGGGTCCCAGCCGCAGACCTCGTCACAGTAAAGCAAGTTGGTCCCCCAAACAGTTTTCTCCCAGTGTTTTTCTTTCGTGGTTGGCTATTTTGGCCGTGTTTTACACACCCACACCTCTATGTGTATTTATGTATATATCTTTGTTGCCATGGATTTGTCCAATTCACGAAAGCTCTCAATACGCATTGTGTGCATCATCACGCATGTGTGTTTACCTTAAATGTATGATTATGCGGAGTTTGATGGCCATGATTTTTCATTGAGAAGGACAACACTACCAAACCATCACCACACACTGAATTTGTTAGTCTGTTGTACTTGCAAAACAGCCGGCTGGTCATGGTATGGACTGCATGCCCTCCCTAAAATCTGTTGGTGCTTTCAACTTTGGTAATTGGCAAGAACTGATTTCACCCGACTCACCTGATCTGAGGCAAATCGCGTGGCCTTAACAAAACAGTACTCAGAGTGGAGAAATCCGGGTATGCCCTCAGAAATTAACCTGTTGGGATATGTTATTTTCTATTGTGTTAGAGAATATTTTGCAAAGAGTTTGGGTGGTGATGAATCAGTGAGAAGATGGTGAGCACCTTTTAGGTGTGAAATTGAACAGTGGCAATGTGTAAATTATTTGATTGTGATTATACTAGGCCGGGATATTGTTCTCACCATTGAGAACACACTGTGTGACTTGATGATAGTGACCTCTTTTTTAGATTTTATTTTTGGGGCCTTTTTTCTCTCAGTTTAACAAGAAGACTCTTATCTCAAGTCTATTCCTGTTTAGCCTTCTCAATCCCGTTTGGAATCTGAGGGAGTGAACTGAAATGCTAGAAAAGGTGGGCACCAAAAAGGATAAGACCAGTGAAAAGGTGGCTTCAGTCTCGTCATTTCCACAAGAAGATACGATTGAGAACCACCTCATTGATTTTGGGAAGCCCTGGTATCGTGTTCCTGGACTTTTGAAGCTCAATCTTTGGTTGGCATTCACCACCATTGCCTGTGTCGCATGTGGGTACGATGGCTCCTTACTTAATGGCCTCCAGGCTTTGGAACAATGGAATGTATACTTTGGATATCCTAAAGGAATTAGGCTGGGGTTGTTGGCCTCTGGGTTTTCCATTGGTACGGTTATTGTGTGTTTCAGGATAGCAGATGTACTCTCTGACAGGTTTGGGAGGAAGACCGCCATCTGTGTTGGTCAATCCTGTTCTATTCTTGGTGCTGTTATCCAGGGATCTTCTCAGAACTATGCCACCTTTTTCGTTGCCAGAGTGATTTCTGGCTTCTCTTACATTGCACCCATTGCAGCACCAATGTTGATTTCTGAGCTGGCTTACCACCCACATCGTGCACCAGCTACCGGGGCACATAATGTCTCATGGTACCTGGGTGCAATGGTCGCATCGGGTATCACATATGGTGCTTACCGGAATATGTCCAGCACAGATGACAACACCTGGAGAATACCATCATACCTGCAAGGTGTGTTTGCCCTGATCAACATTTTATTCCTGTACTGGGTCCCTGAATCGCCTAGATATCTGGTTAGCAAGGGGAAGCTCACAAAAGCTAGGGAGTTCTTTGTAAAGTATCACGCTGATGGTGACACAGAAGGCGGGAAGGAGTTGGTTGATTTTGAAATGAATGAGATCCAGACTGCCTTACAGTATGAAAGGATCTCGAGAAAGACATCATCATTCAAGACGTTCTTTAAATCGAGGAACAATTTCCATAGGTTTTCCATCGCTGTAACGCTCGGGTTCATGATGAACTTCTCTGGGAATGGATTACTCTCATACTACCTCCCTAAAGTGTTGAATCTAATTGGCATAACTGAACCCCAGAAACAGCTCGAGTTGAACATTTACCTCACGTTCTACAACTATATAACATCACTCACCGTGGCATTCCTATCGACAAGGTTGAAGAGACGTTTTATGTTTCTGTCCTCAAGTATCTCCATGTTCACCTGCTTCATCATCTGGACTGTGCTCTCTGCCATCAACCAGTGCACGGGGTTCAAGTATAACCAGTCCCTTGGTAACGGTATCCTTGCAATGATTTTCCTCTTCAACCTTGCATATAACTTTGGCGTGCTTGTAATGTCACCGGTGTACGTTGCAGAGCTTATGCCGTACAACCTCAGAACTAAGGGCTACGCTGTAATGTCATTGGTGTCTAATCTGGGCAATATCTATAACGGGCTCGTTAATCCAATTGCAATGGATGCCTTGGACTGGAAGTACTACATTATATTCTGTTGCCTGCTTGCCTTGATGGTTGTGATTGTGTACTTTACCTTTGTTGAGACCTATGGGTATTCCTTGGAGGAGGTTTCAGAACTAGTGTTTAATGAGAGGGTCCAAAACGACCCTTGTCAATAAAAAGGGCCCATCTGTGTGTATACACCAATTTATTTGTAAAAGGGTATAACAGCCATTATGTGTCACTGACTCAAAGCAGTAATTTTCGCACAAAGTTTTGTTGATTATATAAGCTTTCCACTGGCCAAGCGGGCCTCTTAAAAGAAATAGCTATTATTTGTTGGCTCAGAGATCGAGATCCTCAGTCAGATGTTGATCACTGAGGGTCACTGCGATGTTGAAACATCATGTAACACCACTTTGCGTCTGTTCACCTTCCATCCAAAGATTCCAAACTATCCGAAGGCTAAGTTCCCAGGTGTGGTTGTCTACTCAGAAATCTACCAAGTGACTGGCCCAGTGGCACGTTTTGCAAAGAAGATTGCCTCAGAGGGATACATTGTTGTGGCTCCCTCTATTTATCACAACTTTGAGTCTTGGGGAGCTCTGGCCTATGATGCTGAAGGCACTGATAAGGGAAACAAGTACAAGATGGAGAAACCATTGGAGAGCTATGATGAAGACAACAAGCTTGCAATTGACTATCTAGAGTCGTTGCCTACCTATTCGGGTAAAGTCGGTGCGACTGGTATGTGTTTGGGTGGCCACCTGGCCTTCCGTGCAGGTTATGACAAGAGGATTAGTGCTACTGTCGGGTTCTTTGCCACTGACATCCACAACCACGCCCTCGGTTTGAACGAGAATGATGATACCTTATCCAACTCTGCAAAGTTGGGGAGAAAAGATCTTGAGTGTGTCTTGATCTTTGGTACCCTTGATAATCACGTTCCACCTGAAGGTAGAGACTTGATTAGATCTGAATTGAGAAAAAATGGTGTGAATCTGACCTTTATGGAGTTGAATGATGCTCAGCATGCCTTTGTTAGGGATGAATCCTCCAAGGGAAGATACGACAGTGCAGTCACCACGGCTTGCTTTGGGTTCTTGTTTGAATTGTTCGACAGAAGGTTGAAGACTGACCTGGGTGAGAATGATGGCCAGGATGTCGTTGTTGAAAATGTTTGTTAAGAAAGAGAGAGAGTAGATATTATTAAAGAGTGAGTACACACATCTCTATAGCTCAATAGACTGACCTGGCTCATATGGTTCTAGCAAAAAGTTTGAAAACTTGGTCAACTTTTCTAAGCCTCTGACTTCAGAGTTCACCAATGGCACTTTGACCAAGTGGAAGTCCTCATACAGTTCATTCATCTCGCCAAGGTACTTGTTCTGGATTTTTGATCTGGACTGACATCTCTTGCATGGGTCATCAGGTTGTGCAAACAACAACTGGTTGACAACAATCGTGTTGACATCGATACCGTAGGAGCCCAACTCCTGGATCAAACGCTCGCTCTCATAAAGAGATAAAAACTCAGCGATGCAAACAACGACAAACGTAGTGATTTCCGGGTCGGTGAATTGCTCATTGATCAAAGCTGTCATCTCCTTCAGTTCATTCATCTTGTTCATCATCTCACCTTGCTGGCCGGCTGCCCCTCCTCCCAGGGTGTTCAACAACCCACCAAATTTAGACGAAATCTCATCAAATTTGGAAAGAAGTTTGGACAGAGTCTGCGGTAGCTGAAGGAATCTCAATGTGTGTCCAGTTGGCGCAGTGTCAAAGACGATTGTATCGTAGGAAATCTGGCCTTCCTCGTTATTGCTTTGCTTCTTGATGTGCTTAATCACCTCCATGAACGAAAGTGCCTCGTCAATACCAGGGATAGACCCCGTGATATCCCCCATCATGCTTTTCAGAGGATCAGAACCACTATTCGAGTCAAACTCAGCGGTCATGTCCTGCAACGTCGAAGATGGGTCAATCTCCATACAGCTGAGATTGTCCATACCTGTCACCTTTCTCGCGTCCTTGTTGAACTTTTCATCGAACGCATCGGACAAGTTGTGTGCTGGATCAGTGGAAATCAGCAGGTATTGTTTCTGTGGGTTGTTGAGAGCCAATTGGATGGCGATGGAGGATGAGGAAGTTGTCTTACCGACACCACCTTTACCGCCGACAAAGATCCATTTCAAAGTTTCGTGACTGATAATGGACTTGAGGTTTGGGTCTGGCACTGGGATCATATCGATTTCAGACATTGTGGCTAAAGATACAGAGACAGAGGCGGACAGACGGTTTCAGGTTCGTTGTTGATGGAAAAATGCCAACGCGCCGCCACCAAAAAAATCTGGCTGGCGGCTCATCACGTTCCTTCTGGATTTTTCTAAGGAAAAGAAAACTGACTAAGACATTATGTAATTTACTAACAATAAGCCCAGCAACTTCTTTTGCATCCTTTTAAGAATGGAGATTGGATAGGTTATCGAGTCTGAAGTCTGTCCGACTTAGATGGCAGTGTACTCCCTCCCCGTTGCTCTTAAAAAAAGAAAACTGTAATAAAGATTTTGGAAAGGTTCAAGGAGCCATGGTGTTTATTTACTTTGCGCTCACTACAACTCGCAATATCAACCCCTGTTGAGCACATCGATTACGTACCCTATATACAAGCAAGCCTTTTACATCGTCATCTCTCTCTCTCTCTAACATCATATGTCATCATAAAACCAATCATTAACAAACAAACCAATACGCTCATGCACTCAATGGCTGACCACCTTGTTCAGGCAATGGAGGAGCCATTGGCTTGTTCTGCCAGGCCATGTATCTCTGGAACATCAATCCAACACCTTCGAACACACCTAGCAAACAGGCACATGTGATGGCAGAGTTTCTAGTGTGTCTCCACCCACCTCTGATGGCAAGGGACCCACCAACAAAGAACCCTGCAATGATGGCATTGAATGGATCCTCTCTCTTACGAACAGCCTTTACAGCACACTCATAGGTGGAAAACAGACCACCCCACACACCAAAGTTACCACCGACGACTGGTACACGAGCCTTGATCGCACTGATCGCACCAATACGACGTTCACCATATGGAGAATTTCTGAAACCCTTAATACCGTGCCAAACACACCCACCGATAACACCCATGGAGAATGCACCACCAAAATCATTCAGAATAACTATAGGACATGGATCTCTCGCGTGATCAGCAGACATCTTTGTTCTTTTTTACTTTTTTGTGTTTTTTTGTTGTTGTGCTTTAGTTGTTGATTGTACTTTCTGAATTCTTTTCATTCTTTGTCATAATTTTCCAACACAGTGTTTTTCTTTTTTTTTTTCAGCCGTTACCCGGTGGGTTTTCATGATAACGTAAGAAATTACATAATAAACCCGCGCCGAGTTCTCGGAGTTCAAACTGGCCTGGACTGGCTACATAGTTATGTTATGTACACACACAAGTTTTAAAGTAATCAGTAGTCCCTCTTGGATAATTTCTTAAGTTTCATACCAGTGCCTGGTGGACACCAGTCTCCTTCAAACTTTTGTTCAATGATGAAAGGATGCAATATTGCTTGTTGTGGTGTCCATCTCTCCAGTGGATTCAAATTCAACAGCCCAAACAACAAATGAACAAGAGACTTTCTATCGGAAATCTCCTTCTCAATCATCGTCGATGTCATTGCCTTCTTATTCATCTTGTAGTTTACCACAAGTTCATTTAGTTTGGTAGTGGTGAAATATTGCTTTCCTGGTTTCTCAACAATGTTGCGCTCTTTTGCATACCTGTCAATCGGCTTAATCACATACTTAAAGCTCTTGGAATTTCCGTTTCCTTCACTGTCAATTTTCTCAAGAAATAGCTTGGAGCTCTTACCCATTTCAATCATCCAGGTTGGCGGGGCTCCCAAGGTGGCAATTATCTTGGACAACTGGTCATACTCTGAGCAGCCTGGAAACAGAGGCATTCCTAAAAACAACTCTGCGATGATACATCCCAGAGACCATGTATCAATAGACGCGGTGTAAGGCAAGCCAAGAATAACTTCCGGTGATCTGTAGAACCTTGACTGGATGTAAGTGTATAGAGTCTCGCGTTCCTGACACGCCGAACCAAAATCAACAATCTTAATATCTGGTTTGTCAGGATTAATCAACAAAATATTTTCTGGTTTCAAGTCACAATGGATAATTTTGGACTCTTTCAGCACACATAGGGAGCCCAACAACTGTTTGCTAAAGTTTCTGACAAGTTTGATGCTCAAACCCTCGTGGTGGTTTTGCTTTACCAATTCGTACAGATTTGAGGATAGTAACTCAAACACCAGACAGAGGTGATTTTTGTGAATGAATTTGTCCTTCATTCTCAAGAAGTGGTGTTTGTCCAAGGGATCAATCTTGTTGTTGATCAGCTCTAATAGCGAAACCTCCGATAACGATTGATTGATAAAGGCAGGCTTGGACTTGACAACCTTGACGGCAACTAGTTCTTTCGTCATCAAATTCTGACACTTAACCACTTGGGCAAATGTCCCTTGTCCCAAAATATCAAGGACAAGATACTTCTTGTTCTCCTCCAGACCAAGAACGTCATTAACGTACAAAATGTAATCATCTTCACAATTGTCAAATCCATTGTTTGAAACACCTTCATTCGGTTTAGTCAAAACCCTCTTTGGATTCTTGGAAACTTCATAGTGGAAATTAGGGTTACAGAGTGAATAAGTTGTGGTGAGCTCCGTGGTCAATGAAAGCAACGGCGATATGTAATTAGTAGCCATTGATGCTCTTCTATATTTTGGAACTTGATTAAGCACAGGTTTTAACTCACTCTTATTCTTGTTCACCTTACGCATGACTGGTGCAGGTAGTTGCTTCAGATGTTGGTAATATGATTGCCTTCTAGGAATTGAGTAAAACTGTTGTTGTTGTTGCTGCTGCTGTTGATGGGGCTGCAAACTTCCATTGTTATTATTGTTGTTATTGTAATGCACAGCAGCAACGGATTGTCTTCTCTGGAGGTCACTGCCTAAATGTACACCTGCGCCAGCAAAGTATGGTTCTTGGTGGTGGTGTTGTTGTTGCTGATGATTATGATGATGCGGCAGCAGTTGTTGGTGTTGTTGTTGTGGTAAAGGTGGTGCACCAACACGCGATGGTGGCAAAATAAGTGAGTTCTTTCTTGAAATATCCGTGCTGACAGTATCGTACTCATAAGTTGTCGGTAATTGGATGTTGAATGCGGATCTCGTTGGAGTATGTTGAAGTAGGGATGACTGACCAATGCTCGCAGACGACGGAGGTGCTGTGGAAGTGCCAGGCGTAGTTACATTGACCAGACTTGGTGATTTTTGAGTGTTGCTGCTGCTGTTGCTACTATACCATGGATTTTTGAATTGATCTGTTGGTGATCCGTACGGCGACTTGTTGAACTGTCCGCCAGGGGGAATGTTCGCAGAGAATTCAGTAGAGTTAGCCAGCTTTGGTGTCAGTTGGGGAATGCTGTTCTGCTGGTAATTGTTCTTCCACTGGATCTCAGGCACCTGGGGATACTGCTGCTGTTGGTTCATTGAATTGAGAGGTTGCTGGTAAAGAAAAGGCTGTTGAAATTGATGAGGATGTTGCTGTTGCTGCTGCTGCTGCTGCTGCTGGGCTTGGGCTTGGGCTTGGGCTTGTTGTTGCTGCTGTAGCTGTAGCTGTTGATGTTGCTGTTGATCCGGTGGTACCTGCATCTGGCCCTGTGGTATGGGAGGCAGCGGCAGCGGCGGCGGCGGCGTCTGTTCCATGGGGTCATCCAATGACGGCTGAAGGCTGGTGTAGTGGAATGACATGGGCAGTAGTTCTCTTCAAATCTTTTGTGAATTAACGGCCAATGCTCTTATGGTCAACTTTTTGCTTAAGGGAGAGAGGAAAGGAGGGGTGTGGAGGCCAAAAAAAAATTGAGCCCTGGATGGTCTGAAATGTTGCGGAATCCTCGGAAAGAAAGTAGGAATGCAAAGCAAGTTGAAGAGCGAATAATTGGTGATGCTGATGCTGATACTGATTACACGGTCTTCACAGCAACGCCCCCACCAGTCCCGTTGTTTGTTCGTGTTTTTTGTGTTTTTTTGGCGTGCCGTGCTGTTTTTTTTTTTTTGAATGCTTTGACAGCAAGCAGCCCTCGGAGTTGAAGGGTCGCCACATTTTGGAAAACTCACATGACATCACGTGATATTTAGCAGGTTCCGGGTCTGTTTTGTGTTTTCTTGTTTTCTTTTTTTTTTAAAGCTGTGTTTGTCGTCAAGCTGCTCCTGACTCTCTGTTCTCTCTCACTCTGCCTGTGTGTGTGTGTGTGTGTGTGTTTGTTTGTCCTGTCTTGATTGCCACACATATATTACTACTACACCTTTTAAGTCTACTCTTCTGCAAGCAAAAAAATGAACGTATCCACGTCCACGTCTGGTGTCAGAAGAAGAACAGTGAAGTCAGCCCAGGAGCAGGAGGAGAATGCTGCGCTGCTAAACCTCGGACAGGAGTTCAGTGTGAAGCAGTTGTCCCACGATGGGGACGAGGCGGATCTAATAGCTTTGAATCTTTCTGAGGCAAGAATCATCATTAGAACTGCTTTGAAAGAGAGAAAGAAGCTGATGACGGCGAACGGTGGGTTCAAAACCGAGGAGCAGATAATGCTGGATCTCCAGCACCAGGTTGGTGGTGATGACGATGATGATGATGATGACAATGACAATGGGGATGTTGATAACAACGAAATTGCCAAAGCTGCAATCGCTGTCGGTGCGAATGAAGTTCTGAAGAAGACACTTGATTATCTGTCTACCTTTGCCAGATTCAAGGACACACAGACAGTTTCAGCTGTGGAGCAGCTGCTGAAGGCTCCAGAAAACTCTAACCTTCACCCTTTTGAGATTTCACAGTTGGGATCGTTATCTTGTGACGACGCCGATGAGGCCAAGACCCTGATCCCAAGTCTTTCAGATAAAAAATCTGATGCCGAGTTGCAAAACATCTTGAACCAATTGGCAAGATTAGAAACACCTTACTAGAATCTTTCTTCTTCTTCTTCTTCTTCACCTTTGATTTCATGAACCTGTGCAATAATAATAAAGAGAGATAAACAAAATATATCAGCTACGATAGGGCAGAAAAGAAAACAAACAAGTGTCTATGCTTAGTGGCTATATGATTCCTTTCTCCTTCATGAAGGTTTTACCACCAACCCTCCACCATCTCGGCACACAACTGTGATGCAACACATCAATGACACTCTCATCTGTAGGGTCACATATACATCTCTTCTGCAATCTTAGACCGTTGCTATTTGGACAGTTGGCAAATGGGGTGTGGAAATAGCCAAAATCTTCAAAGTAGTGAACTTCATCCTTGTCCA
Organism: Barnettozyma hawaiiensis; assembly: GCA_003706665.2. NCBI lineage: Eukaryota > Fungi > Ascomycota > Saccharomycetes > Phaffomycetales > Phaffomycetaceae > Barnettozyma > Barnettozyma hawaiiensis. The sequence continues at coordinate 13,722 of PPLY02000042.1, read as the reverse complement.
GGAACAATGACACTGCCAGGGAATGCACTGGTGCATCGCCCCATCTTTCATAATAGAACCCTCCTTTGGCGTCCAGGTACTCAAAGTACCTGTTGTAAACTTCAGATCTAAAGAAGTTCAAGTCTGCAATTTCAAAGTTGGACCAGAAATGACATAGATTGTAATCATTGTTGAGATCCAGTCTCATGTGGAAATGTTGGAACCGTTCCATGTCAGTGAGGAAATCAGCTGCGCTGTTTGGATGCAAGACCTCAGGGTTTTCCTCGACGAAATCCATCACAGTGTCATAAAGGGACGGTATTGTTTCCTCGTACTCATATAAGGAGATGACAAACCCATATTTTTTCTTATTCAATCTCATCACTTTGAATGGATCATATTGGAAGTCACAGTAGTACTCGACACCGGGTTCAACTCTAAAGTAGTAGTCGTAATCGTTCAACAACTCCTGTTTGTAGAAAAAGCCAGAGTTAAAACGACACATGTTTCTATAAGACTTTGAGTATGCGTAAATCACTTCGCGGTCCACCATATCCTTGATGCATTGATCGTACAACGTTTGATTGATCCAGGATGGAGGGTTCCAATCACCTTCAGGGATCAACCCGTACTGGGTCTTGCCTGAAGCCATCAACGACGTCGCTTCAATGAACTCCCCATCAAAGGGGACATCGTTCAGAAAAGTCCACGTATAGCGATACTTCCTATTGAACCGGTCCTCCAGAGATCTCATTGACTTCAACGCCTCATCCAGTTCCCAATTCCGTACAAGCATCAGGATCGTGGCGTTCTCCCGACCAGGGGTGATCTCGTCTCGCGTCATATCGAGGATAATCTTCTGAGAGTATGAGTTAGTCGCAAGCTTGGGCGCAAAGATGCGTTCTGGATCATATGGACGTTGTTGGAGTTTGATGTTGTTGAAGAGGGCCTTGAAAAGTGCCTTTTCATACGTGATTGATTCGAGCTTGTCTTGAACATACGACGTGGACTGCAGAAGAATGGCAAGAATACAGGTTATGACAACCCATACCTTTTGGGAGTATTTCATATGTATGTGTGGGGCTTGCTATAAGTGCCTGGATGGTTAGATTACTTACTATCAGCATAAAACTAAAAACACCACCACATACATATTTATCTGGTTGTATATTTATTTATTCTAGATTAGGAAATGAAAAAAAAATGAAATTGTCGACAACTGCAGGGTTCGAACCTGCGCGGGAAAATCCCAAAAGATGGCTCGAAGTTATTTAATTCAAGTCTTTCGCCTTAACCACTCGGCCAAGTTGCCGTATTTTCAAGTACAGAGCGATTAGTTATGTTAATATGGGCCAATATACTGATGTAACCCTCAGACTCTAGCTGTATGTCTATGTGTATGTGTGTATGTGTGTATGTGTGTATGTGTGTATGTTGAGAACACACATTTACCTCGCTTTCTTAACATGAGGCCATGACCAGTAAAGGTGATATCGTATCATCGTACAAAGAAAACATATACACACATACAGACCTCCCCTGTACTTCTCTTTGCTCGAAGCATTGGGTTTTCCAACCCTCCTGGTTTCACGATCTTCTTCAGAAACACAGATGAGCGTGTAAAGAGAATGAGAGATTGTAAATCGCATAATACACAACATCAGGTGCTGGCCGGATCTTCTTGATGCCGCTCCAATCATATCATCCTGCAAGATACGGAACGGAATTGACCAGCCGAACTTTCCATATTTTGTATACAAAAGTCAAGACAACAAAGTCACTATTCTAATGAGGAAAATCACAAGGCTTCTCGCCCTTTTTTACCTGTACGGGTCTGTCCAATCAGGTATCTGCTGGTTTTTTTGGCAGTTTGGCAATGTTGACTATAGTCCCCCCAATACACTTGTGGTGGAAATTAGAACCCGATCTGGAAAACCGTTCATGCCCAAAGCGGCAAGATTTCTGCATGCCTGCATCCAAATTTGCCTTGACTTGCTTAGATCGGCTGTTTTGTCATGTGTCAACGTGGCAGTGCTTCAATCACAACTAGTTGAACATTTTTGACCATGGCTCAGGTCTTGCTTCATCCCACCACTCCACGTTGCTTGTGGTTCTGCATCAAAACAACTCAACGTGTGGACTATTGCTGAAATCGGCACGGGTGGTTCCCAATCTGTATTGGGTCCCTCTCAGAGTTGCTAGTTCTCATAGTTAGTCCCTCGCAGAATTAGTTCTTCTCAGAGTTGATCAGTTGTAGCAAGATAATGTCTCACATTAAGTCCCTCGATAAATCAGAAACTCTGGCTATTGGAGACGAAAGAAGACACACCAGGGAGTTCTCATTCCTACAGAAGGGAAACCACTCACTCAGGGTTTCTTAAAGCTGACAACAACATGGTTTGTTTGACCCGCACTTCCTGGCACGTGGAGAGTAAAATTCCTGTATAACCTTCTTGACGCAAACCGATTGTGTGGCTCAATCCTCATATCGCCTCATTCGTATCATGATCCCTATTCTTTCCTGCATGTATCAGTGCAATGTATATCCCAAGCACATGATATACATATCCATGCATGTACCCAGTCCATTGTTTTCCTGATAACTATGGGAGCTTCCCTTTTGGGAGATCAGGAGTGAACCTTTGGGTAAATAGCGAAATACCAATGTTCACAACTAGTCATTTAAAACTTTATCCAGGCTTCCAAATAAAGAAGAAATGCATTTCGCAGACGTTACCATTACAACACCTGGTATCTTTTGAAATGTTTGACGACTAGGAAAACTTTATAAATAGGCCACATCAACCCTTTCCACAAACAGTACTTCTCCTTTACTTCACAAAAAGCAACATAACAAGCACCAATTCGTTAACATGGTCTCAGTAACTCGTTTGCTATCTGCTGTTGGTTTCTCCTTGTTGACTTCCCAAGTCAGTTCAGCTGCAATTGGTTTCCAAAACCAGCCACAACTATTTAGAAGAGAAGTTTGGAGTAATTCAACTACTTCAGAGAGTTCAGAATCTAGAACTTCTGTGTCGTCTGCCGCACCATCACAGTCCTCTGGTGAACCATCTGAGCCTCTACCAACTTCGCCATTCTTTTCCAGCGAAGTTGTTGAAGGTCAGCCACAATTCTCTATCAACATTCCAGGTAACTTGGGCCCATGGACCCAGGTCGCTATTTCCATTCAGAAGGAGGGTCCATTCGAATACGCTGATAGTGCTGCTTCTGTCACTCTTGATGGTCAAGAGATCGAAGTCGATGACTTGGTTGTCACCCCAGATACTATCACTTTCTCTTACCCAGAGGCCATCCCAACCACTTCAGTGTTGACTTTGATCTACGGTGGTTTCTTCACTTCCCCAGGTACTGTCGTTTCCAGCGGTGTGTTGTTTGTCACCATTCCAGATGCCAAGTTGGTCAAGAGAGCTGTTGAGGAGTTCCCATTCGAGTTCGTTCTTGCTTCCAACGATGAGACTACTTTCCCAGAGTCCTCCTCTGTGTCTGGTTCTGGTTCTGTCACTGCCTCTGGTTCTGCCACTGCTTCAATTACCACCACTACCACTGAGACCCTTCCATCAACCACCGTCGTCACTATTACTTCTTGTGATGAGGAGAACTGTGTCGAGGTTCCAGTTACCACTGGTGTCACTGTTGTCACTGAGACTGTTGGTGGTACTGAGACCATTTACACCACCTGGTGTGAAACTGATGCTCCAAAGCCAAAGACCACTGTTATCACCATTACTTCTTGTGATGAGGTGAAATGTGTCGAGGTCCCAGTTACCACTGGTGTCACTGTCGTCACTGAGGCCCGTGAGGGTCATAAGACCACTTACACCACCTGGTGTGAGACCGACGCTCCTAAGGCAGACAAGGCTCCAAAGACTGAAGAGCGTGTCATCACCAGAACTTACACCAAGGAGGAGCAAGGCGTCACCCACACTTGGGTCGAGACCAAGACTACCACCGTAGTCCACCCAACTGCTCCAGGTGCTCCAGGTTCTGCTGCTCCAGGTGCTCCAGGTGCTGCTGCTCCAGGTGCTCCAGGTTCTGCTGCTCCAGGTGCTCCAGGTTCTGCTGCTCCAGGTGCTGCTGCTCCAGGTGCTCCAGGTTCTGCTGCTCCAGCTCTTCCAACATACACTGGTTCTGGTAACAGATTGGCCGTCGGCTCTTCTGTTATTGGTTTGATTGTTGGTTTGATGTTCATCTAAAAGAACTGAACAGTATTTGAGGACCATTTTGAGTTCGATTTCAATTCACCTTAACAGCCACTGTGGTACTGTGTGGTACTGTCATTGCTTGTTTCCAATGACCGTTTAATGATTACCCCTAGATCTTTGATTTTTTAGTTTGCACCTCCGCTTTCGGAGAAGCCTATAATAAACTACCATGTGTATAGACCGCTTTTGACTATGCACTCGAAATTTGGAGGCTGTTCCATTGTAATTTCATTGTATTCAGTGAGCCGACAGTATCCTCTTTCTTCTCCAATTCTTTCCCATGTTGTACCCACACATTCTATGACTTATCAAGCTCTTGTAGCAACTGGTAATAGCTTGTTGGTGATTATCAGTTTGTCATTGGCATATGAATCAGTAACTGTCTTCAATGATTGTGAATCGGGCCATCTTGTACAAGTAGATGGGCCTCACACAAGCTGTTGTGTGTTTTTTACGTGTTTTGACAGACCGACGGAGGCATAGACACCCAGACACACACCCAGACACACACCCAGACACATACACATACATACACCCAGACATACTAAAGCTACCTCAATCACTCCACTAGATCAGCAGCAGCCCTCCCCCAAATGGGGTTGTCTTTGGACAATTTGAGGGCGATATGAAGGGAGTGGTTCGGGCTGGGCCTCTCATTGGATCACCAAGATCACATCGACGCTGTGCTCAAAGACGATGGCGACACAATAATTTGTGGAAAACTTGTCGGCTAAAAATAGCCTTTTGAAGCAGATTACGAAGCCAGGCATCGAGACAGAAATGTCCCTTACAAGACGGATCGGATTTGAGCTACAATGATAACACGAACTTGAGCAAATTGGTCAACAGGAGAATCCTCACCCCGATCCAATGCCACAGTGACCATGGCGATTCCAGCCGGAACCACACGGACGTCCTTGTCCGAATGTAGTGAGAGAGGTGCAGAAAATATAGGGGAGATTGTTGAGAGTAAGTGTGTGTGTGTGAGACCTCCTATACATACCATTCAGTATTGGTCGCAAGACTATTTTTATTTCATCCAATCCAGACGGAGCCGTAGATAACCCAGCAGGCATCTTTCCACGCAAACATACAGATTAGATTTAAACGTTTGGACATTATATACATTTTTTTTCTATCAGACATTTTTCTTCGAGAGAGAGAGAGAGAGAAAAACTCTCTCTTTATCTATATATAACTTTTCGACTTTGTAAAATTCTCTTTCAAACAGCCTTGGGGAGGGGTGGCCATTATATCATATTATTATCACCATGGTAACAGGGTTTATTCGACGTGTTCTGTTTCCCACGAGGAAGTTCACACTGCCACGTTTTATCCCTTCGTTCCTGGTGTTCACAGTCACCCTACTTACTTTTGTCCAGCTGGCCCATCTGTACAACGACAACACTATTACACGAACCAAGGTGACGCCAGTGAGAATAGACGAGGATTTGAGTGGACTAGATGCTGCGATAAATGAAGCAATGAGAGCTGAACGCAAGCAGCGGCCACCAGCACAAGATGGGTCTGGGTCCGGAGCCGAAGGGGACAAGGAGGAGCCGGAAGAGTTCAACTTTGCAGAGTATGAGTTTGATGGGAAGACAATGGCAGGGTATCATGAAGGAGACGTTAACGAACTGATTCAGAAGGACACTGAACTCAAACGCTTCATCAACCAGATCTTGGCCCACATTATAGACTCCAAGCCAGCATGTCCACCGGTGAACAATGGTGCGCACTACAATACCCAGAACAAGTTTGACACTTCGGCAGGCAAGAAACTGCCCGTGACGAACGGGAAACTAAGAGAGAACAACATTGTGGATCCAGTACGCACCAAAGAATACCTGTCATCGTTCCTGATACTGTCAGACAATGAGAAGAGGGATCTTGCGACGTCTCATGAGGAGTTTCTCAAAGGCTTGCCAGAGGCTTATCCTGAAGGCCAGGTGGAGTTCAAAGGAGATGGTATTTTGTATGCCGGTGGTGGGCATTACAACTGGCTGGTGTTGGTGTCGCTCAAAATGCTGAGAGACACCGGATGTAAATTGCCAGTGGAGGTGTTCATCCCCACCGATATGGAGTACTCTGTTGATCTATGCAACCATGTCTTCCCGATACTGGGGGCCAAGTGCATTGTGATGTCAAGCTTCCTGAACAAGAAGTTGAATTTTAAACTGAAAGGGTACCAACTGAAATCAATGGCACTGCTCCTCTCATCATTTGAACGGGTGCTGTTGCTCGACTCGGACAACCTCCCGGTGAAGAACCCAGAACATCTCTTTGCCAATGAACCGTTCAATTCTTCCGGTATGGTTGTGTGGCCGGATTTCTGGAGAAGATCCACGAGCCCTTCATACTACGATATTGTCGGGATCCCCATCGACGAGACGAATCAGGTGAGATTTTCCTATGGGGATAAGAGAGACCACCCTAAGGGTTTCACCGGGACACTAGAGGACTACCAGACTATGATTTCGTACCATGACTTGAATGGGACCTTCCCCGAGGCATCGTCTGAATCAGGACAGCTGCTGATCAACAGACGCACTCATGCTCGTGCCATTTTCCTATCGCTGTATTACAACTATTATGGCCCACAGTACTATTACGGATTGATGGCCCAAGGACAGGCTGGTGAAGGTGACAAGGATACTTATCTTGCGGCAGCACACCTGTTGAAGTTGCCTTACTACCAAGTTCAGGAGTTCATTAGAGAGTATGGCTTTGTCAGACCCAAAAACGATGGAATTGATATTGCGTCAATGGGCCAGTACGATCCCGTCGTTGATAAGTTCCAAATGGATAGATTTGAAAAGTACAAGTCGGACTTTAAATACGATAGTTCGAAGGACAACTATCACTTTCACAAGTTCAAGAAGAGCCAGACGTTGTTTTTGCATTGCAACAATCCTAAACTGTACCCTTGGAAATTTCGTGGTGGAGGCCTCGAGGATTTGTTGAAGTTGAAGGACGGTGGGCATCGCAGACGGTTGTACAGCCATCTTCTTGTTGATGAGCTCGGGTTTGATTTTGAGTTGAAGATTATGGAAACGCTGCAGTGGATTCTTTGCGAGCATGGCGACTTGAATATTAAGGGCATGAGGGACCCCGATGTGTATTGTGAGAGGGTTAAGGCGCAGGCGCAATATCTTAGAACTGGGATTGATGAAACCTTGTGAAGAAGAGGAAACCTAGAGATTAAATTAAACGAATGAGATTAGTATGTTAATAACTATTGCATAGCTTCACTCAGCATCAACAAAAATATAGTCTATGAAACTAAAAAACATTTTTTATTAAGATTTCTAAGCCCACTTACCCAAGTAGGACATTAGAATCATACCGGCAAGCATACTGGCCAGAGCAATGAGTGTATGCCACAATTTGGAGTGTGCAAGCTTACCAAAGACCCAGTCACCGGCCCACATCTCGACGATACCAGTCCACAACAAAACACCAGCAGAGAAAGAGTCCAAGGTACCCAACGCAATCAATGTGGATCTGTTGTTACCGTTAAACTTGGACAATACACCAATACCAATGGCCATACCGATTGGAGTGACAATAGCGTATATCAGGCCCATGACAAGTTTGACGAAAAGTGAAGAGTTGGCCAGACCAGCAATACGGGAACCTAGGGCAATACCTTCAAAGAACTGGTGGAAAACAATGACAATGAACAAAGTGATAAAGAATGAGTCACCAGCGACAACAAGGGTAAGACCAATAAGGACAGAGTGGAAAATGATACCAGCCTCCATTGTAAGAACAGAGACATTGTTGTTGACAGCTGGGCCTTGCTTCTGCTGCTCAAGAGAGGAAGAATCTTCTTCTGGTTGGGTTGCAGTGGCGGTATTCTTCTCCACATCACTAGTATGGTCAGCGACACTAACGTTACCGGACTCATCATGGGAGTGGCCAAAGCAGCGGTGAGCAATGTACTCACAAATAAAGGCAAGAAACAAACCAGCCATTGTGATTGCAGTACCTGTGGCCTCATAGTGGAGACCAGTTAGACACTCATTACTCCACATGAGTTCAGCATGGGTGATAAGATGTACTAAAGCAGTAGAGATGATGACACCTGTACCAAACTGCTTCAAAACAACGAAAATGATTCCTTCGGTACTGATACGTAGGAACCTGTTAATGAGGACTGGACCCATTGAACCAAGGGCAGAAGTGACTAGGACAACAAATAGCAAACCAATACGAAGGGGAATGTTGTAGTGACGGTCTGTACCCTTACAAGATACCTCAGCGTTGTGAGAACCACCAACACAGTGCTCAACTCCAGCGTGGAAGTGACAGTTTTGGCCCTGACTGTTCTCTTGGTGTGACGCATCACCTTCTTCACCTTCTGCAACAAATTGCACCTCTTCACCAGTAGGGTCTAGACAGAATGTCTCACTTGGACCATGCGCGTGACAACCAGTGAATGATTCAGCAAGAGTCGAAGTTCCCTTTGGCACTTTGGCCCCGGAGACAGCACCTTCAACACCTTGTCCATCAATGCAAAAAACAGTGGAACCATGGGCATGACAGCCGGTGATGGCAGTGGTTTGGAAAGAGGATGATGATGATGATGAACTTGTTGGCTCTTGAAGATACAGGTTCGATCTGGTGGTAGCACCAGCAGCTCCTGTGACTCTTGGAGCACCTAGGCCTCCGGTGGTAGTGGCGGCCGCTGCCGGGGTCGTCACTGTAGGGTAAACGGTAAGAGTTGAGGCAGCATTAGCCACTGCTATGAGGAATGGCAAAATTAGTCTCATGGCTTCACGTGTTTTGCTTGTTGGCTGTATGCTTCTGTTATCTTCCTCGATGGAATATTGTTGCTAGGTTTTATACCCCTGCGCCAACCTCGGTGGTTATGCCAAGAGTTAATGCCAAGAATAATTGTTTTTTAATACCCACTTTGACACAGTGCTGGTTATTCGGAGAATTTCAGCACCATTGTGGTGTGATTCTATAGGCAAAAAAGGCGTTGTGGTTTCTTTTCAATGGTTTCTTGTGGTAGTGTTGTTGGTATTCATATCATGGACCCTTGCTTTTCAATTTCGCATTCCAGGGTCCTTTGGGTCCTTTTTTTTAACGCTTTTCTCTTGTTTTTTTCTTTTTTTTTTTCCGAACCGCTGTGGTTATGTATGCAGATCGGCAATTGATCATACTAATTCTTAACTTTCAAAATTGCCGGAGTTTCTCTTTTTTTTCTTATTTTACTTTACTCAATTCTAATTGGATGAACAGTGGTAAACACTAACAACACCATGATGGTTATGATCTAGGTGTTTAACCAATCAGAGATGGCAAAGAACAGAACTCGGCAACCGTAGAGGTTGCCGATCTCTTACTTACCAGCCGCTACCGTTTGTTTGTTTTTGACAATTAGCTTTCCCCAATAAGCAAAGTAGTAGCGTTTTTTTTATTTTATGCAGTTTTTAACACCGTACTGGTTACGGCGGTCGCCGGCAGCGGGTCCCCTCCTCCAGTAGGGTCTCTAACCCATCCATAGTGACAGGGTTCACCTCGATTGCTCCTCCCGCATATATAAGTAGGTCGATAGAACCCCTTCAATCAGCACCGTTTCGCTGAACTATTCAATCAGCACCACTTAACAATCGAAAATATCCCCAGATGTTCAAGCTTACCTCTGTACTAATTGCCGGTCTTCTACCAGCAGCCCTTGCTCAAAACACTATTGTTGCCTCCACCGATGAAGTCTACCAATGGGATGCTAACTGGAACCGTGATATCCAAATTCACACTTCTTGTAACCACTCTGAGTACGCCCAGATTGTTGAGGCCTGGGACGAGACCAAGCTTCTTGCTGAGCATGCTCGTGACCACGCCTCCCTCTTCGGCTCCAACTCCGAGTTGTTTACCAAGTGGTTTGGTGAGAACACTTCCAACGCTGAAGTTGTTGGTTGGTTCGACAATGTCTTGAACCAAGACAAGACTGGTGTTTTGTTCCGTTGTGATGACATTGATGGTAACTGTCAACAAGATGGCTGGGGTGGTCACTGGCGTGGTGAGAATGGTACCGATGAGACTGTCATCTGTGAGCTGTCTTACTCTACCAGACAAAGATTGTCTCAAGTTTGTACTCAAGGTTGGACCGTCTCCACCGGTAAGACTGCTACCTACTGGTCTGGTGATTTCTTGCACCGTCTATGGCACACTGATGTCATGGGTCAAGGTCTCGTTGACCACTACGCCGACACTTATGAAGAGTGTCTTGAGTTGGCTCTAACCAGTCCAGACGAGGCTGTCAGAAACTCTGCAACTTTGAGATACTTTGCCCTTGATGCCTACGCCTATGACATTGCTGTCCCAGGTGTCGGATGCTCTGAACCTGTTGAGGTTGAGGGTGATGACCAAGACCATGACCATGAAGAGGCTACTACCACCGGTGGTGATGATAGCTCTCAAACCACCACTGGTGGTACCGAGTGCCACACTCACGCTGATGGTGTCATCCACTGTGTTTAAGGAGTGAACAGAGATACCATACACAGCGTTCTACTTGTGACTATCCACAAACAATAACAAAAAATTATTTGGGCTTCTATTATGTGTGTATAAACTTTTGATTTCTATTGTATAAACATTTGTTTCCGGTTTTTTAGTTTGCTACGTAGGTGAAGTTTTACCAAAGTCTAATCATTAAAGGCAGACAGCTGATACTCAACTAGCTGCTGCTGCAGAACAATAACAACAAAAATCTATAAAGTGCAATCAAACAACCACAAAAATTGGTAATGTATGAGAGAGTTCAGTAATATGGAACACAAGCCTTGGTTGAAATCACAACGAATATCAATAAGATTATGAACAATATCTAAACTAACAAACACACATCATTACTTCCCCCCACCCCTCCTTTATCATCTCTTTTATTAGGCCTCCTTGGAAGAATTTCTACCAAAGAATGCAACTTTACACCAGTCCAACACGACCAGGCATCTGGATCTAAAGGATAAACTCATGGAGACATAAGAGAACTTCCAGAACAAAAAGGTAAAAGTACCGGCAAAGGATAACTTGGTCCAGTTACCCCATGACAAATCAGCAATGGCCCTCTCGGAACCAATGTAGGCAAGGGCACCTAGATGGACATACTCAAATGGAGCAAAGTTGGCCAGTGAATCAATCTTGGTCAGGAGTCTAGCTGTCTCTGTGGCATCTGTAGTCTGGGACATCTCATATCTGACATCGTCAATCTTTGCAAGGTTTTTAAGCAGTTTGGCAAGATAGATACCCTCCTGGTATGCAACTTGAGCTGTTGGAGCTAGTTTTCTGGACAAGGTACAGTCACCAATAGCGAAAATAGAATCAGCACCAACCACCTTGAGGTACTGTTCGTCAAAGACAAGACCTCTGTTTGGCCACTGCTGGCCCTCTAATTTGCTTGCGAGCTTGGTGGTCACCTCACGCGCACCGTTACCGGTCGCCCAAACCAATACACCGTATGGAATCTCCTCAGTTTTGATGCTTTCATCCTCCTGCTTGATAGCAGCAGTGATTAGTTTGCTATCAACCTTCTTGACCATGGTTTGCAATCTCAGACCAATATTCTCCTCTAGGAAGACATCCTCAGTGTACTTGATCAGCTTCTTGTTGAACATGTTTAGAATGTTTGGAAGAGCCTCGACCAAAGTGACCTTGATGTCCTTGTTAATACCTGGGTACCACTTGGCCAAATCCTGATCGACAAAGTCCTGCAATTCACCGGCAAACTCAACACCAGTTGGTCCACCACCAACAACGACAAAACTTAACAGTCTTGATCTCTCTGGGTCATCCTTTGGCAAGGCAGTGGCCTTTTCAACGTTATGCAAGATCTTTGAACGAATCTCTTGAGAGTCAGGAATTTCCTTTAGGAAAGAAGCATTCTCATAGACACCTGGGATGCCAAATGTGTTTGGTTTGGCACCCACAGCCACAACAAGGTAGTCATATGGCAAAACCTGTTCCTTATCCGTGTTACCCTTGATGGTGACTGTCTTAGCTTTTGGATCCACATCAGTGGCCTCAGCTTCATGATAGATAACTTCACCAGTCAGTCTTCTGCAGATGGATCTGATTGGTTCAACAATGGACTTCAACTCAATGGTACCAGTAGGAGCAGATGGCAACAGTGGTGTGAAAAGAAAGTAGTTTCTTGGGGACACAACAACAACATTGTACAACGTGGAATCAAGGTTCTTCAAGAGAGAAACAGACCCCCATCCAGAACCAAGAATCACAACGGTCTTCTTTGGGCAACCATTCGGCAAAGTGGCCGTCTGTGGCTGTTGCGGCACTGGGTTGGCCTCATCGTAGATCTGGTAGGAAATGTACGCAGTCGCTAACAAAGTGGAGACCCACGTAGCTCTCCAAACGTTTCTACCAGCTCTTCTGATAAAAGAAGCTTTGGAAGCAACGGCTGAAACGGGCTTAACACCAGCATCAGTAGCTAGCCTTCTCACCGATGAGGAGAAGAGCCTCTTAGATGCCAAGTTTCTGAACATTGTCACAGTATGGTGATAACGATGAACAACCAGTCGTCCGAAGTGTAAAAATGCAATTTGAAGGAAGAAAGCCTGGTTTTTGTAGAGAGAGAGAGAGGGGATCAATGAAGTCCGTTTATAACAAAAATCTTCATGTCCGCCCGCACTTTGCTTTGTTTTTTTTTTTATTATGTGGCCTAACCATATGATAAGTGGATATGAGTCACGTGAACCAAAAAATTCTGCTGTGTCAATAAAAGGATTAGAAGAAGCTAGGTTTGGGGGTAAATTGGGTCAAAGAATGCGATAAGGACATTTCTGTTGGCAGTTTCAGTGCGACTGAACCCACCTGTACCGTATCCCCTTATACTTGAACAACCAGGGGTGGGTGCCAACACCTCAAAACTGAACCACATGAAACGTCATGCAGAAATCACTCAGTTGATGCCGTCGCGAATAGTTTCCCAATTGGAAACCGAATAAAAAAGAAAAAAAGAAATTTATTTTAGATATTTGTCCGCGCGCGGAGTTTGCTGGCGCAAAAAAAGACATTAAAAAGATGATGTAAGCTTTCAAGAAATCAAGGGTCTGGACGGCGGGAGCCGACCTTGTGCACACCAACAAATGCTGACCGAGTTTTGAGTCATAGAGAAAGCCATATGTTGAATGCCCATCTAAATAAAATAACCCACCACGGCACGGCTTGGACAGGTTAACAAGCTAAAGAGGTCGTCTCTCCCTCTCTTAATACTTTCCACTTTTATCCAGCTTTGCGGTGATGGATGGGCTAGTGAACAGTGTGGTCTACGACAAGTCTGGTCTACGAACTTAAGTCCGACAGTAGACTTGGAAACGTCACTGCGTCCCAAACCAAGAGTTCACCTGTCAATGCCCACACTCAATCACTGCTGGACAACTATACGGATATACCGACGGATAACAACCGAGAAAGTTGAATTATCAAACTACAAGTGATATACGTAAAACAATTTCTAAACTTGGATATATTTATTATAGTTTAATACTAA